>JANAVB010033017.1:12305457-12311012 GCA_029216955.1 Iris pallida | reverse complement strand
GATCTACCATCTAGGGCATATCCAAAACTAGGTACGAATGATAACTTGAAACTTCATATAGACATTTTAAACATTTTACAAATGCATTGCTGAAAATTTTATTTTATAGTATCAACCGGGCCAAATCAAACATAATATTTATTAAGGAACCTGTTGATAAACATCATAAGCAAGTCACCATTGATCTTGGCAAACCTATAAGCTCCATTACAATACACAACTGTGAACAGACCCTCCCTCTTAGCCTGAAATTTGTCCTTGCTCTTACGAGTCATTATTATAAGCCTTTTAACCGTCAAGACTAAATCACCGACTTGAGTACTCTTTCCTTAATCTTTTTTGTTGAAGTATTTGGAAATGCGAGATTGGTATAGCTTAATACATTATTGAGCTTATAAATGCTTTTTTGTCAAGGCCTCTACTTTTTGTAAACATAACTGAAGAGATAGTATATGGATTTCTAATGGAAGAACTGTGTCACATCTGTACACCAAAGAATAAGGTGTACTATCCGTTGGTGTGCTTACTATCATTCTGTAAGCCCATAAGCATTCACTATGCTTCTCATTTCAATATAGCTTGTTGGAAAAAAAAAGAACTCCTTAGGTAGCTTAATGATCGTTTATTAAATGCCACATTTTGGATCGATGTTTATTGCAGAATGGATAGAATGCATGCTTGTAAACTAGGGACCATTGCCATGTATGATCCTCCGAGGAACACTAAACTGATAAATGATATGGTGTTTGATGAACCTAATAACATTTGATGTCTTTACTTCACTATGTGGTATAGCTTTTGTCCATTTAAAGAATTGGTTATTACCAGAAAAAATCAATGTCCTTTCATGGATAGAGCACTTATTGGACCAATGATATCCATTTTCGATGCTTCGAATGGCCACTAAGCTGCTATTGGATGTAGGACTTCTAACAGTTGATGTATAAAATCTGTATGAATTAGGCACGCCTTGCACTTCTTAGCATAATCTACGGTATCGACTGTCATAGTGGTCCAATAATAACCCATGTGTCTTAGATGATCTTGAAGCTTAGAACCTAGTTGATGTGCACTACATGTACTGTCATGAGCTTCTTTTGCTTCGATGTTTATTAATCATCTATGTACCAGTCATTCAATGTTTGTATAACATTTTTATGACAAGAGTATCTTTGTTTGACGATGTAATATCGCATCTTCTGGATAACAAATATCAGTACGAGACATTTTTTTCTCCACCAAATTATATCTATGCTCAGCCTCAATGTATGATGACTCAAATAATATATAGCTTGCTCATGGCCTCCATTGCTTTTTTATGCCAATAGTGCTCCTAGAAATGATTTTTTGTAACGCCCTAGTACCAAAATACGTAAGACTAGGTACATAATCATACCAATCGTATAATAAATATGTGTAAGCTATAAATACAGTATAATCATGGCTAACTAATCTCACCCACATAAAATAAAAGAATAGGGATATCATAAATCAACTATGAATTGTCATTTTACAAGTCTTTGGGTGGAGACAAATCTACTACCAAGCATTTTAAACGAAAAAAAACGAAAGAATTTGTCACAACAACAAAGGACGATCCAAGAGCAAGTCATTTTCGATAGAAAGGAGAAGACCACGATCTTTGCTAGAACTCTGGCGGAAAGTCAAGAACACATACACCTGAATAGATCATTGGGTCCTCTGAGGGACGTAACAAGATATAGAAAAACATGACATATAAACTGTATATAAAATATGTCACAAAGCTGCAGAAAAGAGTAAAATAATCTGAACCATAATAAGGCCCAGCATCCCATCCTTGAAACAGTAGACCACCCCTACAACCAAATAAGGACAAGAGGTGGCTCACTATTTCGTGATGTGACGCCCCATGCCATGATTGGAACGGAGTGCAACAAGGCATACTAAGGTCACATAATCATTCTACTGTGTACATGCAGTTAAGAACAAACCTTCAACGCATGGGTACTCTGGCTATATGGCTTTGGCATAGTCTCCTCTATGGACACCAGGGGCCTACGTCCGTAATGCTCTACGAAAGTCAAAGAAAATCAGTAACAGTAGGGGTAATCTTACCTACGTCTTCGGCGGAGCTCACAGGTTATAATGGATAAGTGCACGCGCGGCCTATACGCTAAGGAACTGTCCTTCCCATTCTATGCACCTATCTATGTCATACTTACGACATTGTACCTCTACTAACTGCCAAGTCTCCTAGCATACCTCTATTTAGTAGTTAGACCTAACGTACGTCCTATACGTACTGGTGATCATGCAACACGCAAGTCCGGAGTCTATGTGCTACTCACAACTCATATACCTCTCATGGCACATATGCGTCAAAGTTTATGAAAATGCATTAAACTAGTGGTAGTCCCTTAACTCTAGGTCCACATGCACAGCAATAAAAATATGACTAATACTATTGCACCATATATAACTTGAAGGCATAGTAAAGAAAAACATAAACAGTAAATCATGGGTGCAACTAGATGAACTAGAAATAAACAGACAGTAAATATGTAGTAACTAAATAATAAAGATGCAAATAAATATAAGCAGTAAATATGGCAAGGTATCTTGCCTGGTGTGGTGCGATGATCTGACAAGTCTCAATTTGTCCAATAGCAATTGTCAATGTGGAGGGGTCCAAATTTACGAAAAAATATGAGTACACGATTAGTCATGGTCAATGGTGATAATCGAGGAGAATTGGCGTAAATAGATACTTATACTATAAAAATATTTCTGATGCTTGAAAACTATATTTTATTACCCAAAATATTTTAGATAAAATACATGCTTGAAAAATTGAAAATTCGTTTTTGGGCTAAGACTCTAAGTTTGTCAAAATATGATTTTTAGGTTAAAAACTATATTGGTTACAAATATTTAGAAATATTCCTATAATTATTTATTATAATGCTTTAGAAAAGTTCTTATAAATACTTATCCCCAGCCCTGTATGTAAACACTAGATATAAAATCCTTTAAAAGCCCAAAACTCCTTTAACTTATATTATATGTATATAAATCCCAAATGTATTCATATATATATATATATATATATATATATATATATATATATATATATATATATATATATATATATATATATGTGGCCCGTTGGGAACGACGAGGCACCCCGTGTGGATGGCACGGGTTCGAGCCTCCTTGGGAGCGCGCTCCCAAGCTCCGGTAAGCAGTGGACACGAAAAAAAAAAAATATATATATATATATATATATATATATATATATATATATATATATATATATATATATGCAAATGATCTCTAGCCTAGTGGTTAAGAGAGATGCATGCGGCCCAAGTGGTCAGGAGTTCGAGCCCCAGTGGAGGCGAGTTCACCACAATTACCCATTGCTTCAAAATATATATATATATATATATATATATATATATATATATATATATATATATATATATATATATATATATATATATATATATATATATATATATATAGGCCTTTTGTGAAGGTATATAAGTTCACTAATAGTATTAACCTAACAAATCCATAGAAAATATTTTTCATATATAGGAAGGCACAAAATATTTCAAGTCAAAAATAATTTTTTTAGTAAACAAATAATTAGTATTAAGGCCCAAAGTAAATATTTAACAATAGTAATAATAATACACAATAATATTTATACATATATATACATGAATTTATACTGAGGCCATATAGTTTAATATACTGGGCTTGTAGTCCAAACTAAATTAATGGTTATAGATAAAAGCCCAAGCCCACAACTTATATATAAATATATATATATAAATATATATATATATATATATATATATATATATATATATATATATATATATATATATATATATATATATAAATATAAATATATAAACTCTTTATAAAAATATGAATTTATTTGACCCATGCCTAAACTCCAGACCCGGCCCCTTTATAAAAAAAATAAATCTTAATATCTCAGGCCCAATATATATAGGCAATATATAGTCTGAGAACAACAAAAATAAGCCCAGCCTAATAATCAACTAAACCTATAGTTAGTTCTAATTTATTACTATTGGTCAAGCCCAAAGTATCAGCCCATAAATATAAGCCAATAACCTATATTATTATTATTTTCTTTTTTCTTTTTTAACCCAAAAGAGCCTGGCCCAGGTTCTTTAGACCCGACCCTCTCACACCTATACTCTCCTCTCTTGAGAGAGAGAGAGAGAGAGCAAACGAAAAAAGGAAAGAAAGAAAAAAAACACAAAAATGTTCTCAGAAGGGAGAAGAAGGAGGAGGAGGGGAGTGGGTGGCTCACCGCGGGCGACTGCGGTATGGGTCGTGCGGACGCGAGAAACCGGCGTTGGCATGGAGGCTGTGTAACTACCACATTTCCAGAATAGGGATATTTTTGTCTTTTCCTATTTTGTACAATTTTAAAATTATATTTTATATTAATTGTAATGATTGTATTTTTATTTTTCCATGGTTGATATTATTTCCTATAATTAAATATAAGATATTGTTAGTTGGTAGTTGTTAGCTACTAGTTAGACTAGTTGTTAGTAAACCAAGATGGACCCAACTAGACTTGTCATGACACCATTAGTGAACCCAATAGTTAATCTTGGTGCACCCATTAATTAGAGAGCAATGAGTAAGAAAAATTCTTATTTTAGTTAATAGGACCTTTCCTAATTAAACTCCTTCCTAAAATAAACCTTCATGACTCATTGTGAGGGCTTACTAGACATTTCACATTGCACTTAGGGTTGGAGAGTATGGTTGGTTATACACCCTATAAAACCCCTCATTGAGTTTACTTATTAGCCTTCACAAATCCTAGTTTGTCTCCCCTCCATTTCCTCTTCATTTGAGAAGAAGAACCAAACTCCACAATTTCCAAATTTGTTCCCAACCAATTCCTAGTGTAATCTCAAGGAGGCTAGATCTTGGACTAGCAAGGCGAAAGCATTGGAAGGAGTGGAGTTTGAAGGAGGTGTCCACTCTTGAAGGTTGCGTCCACTTGTGTCCACCAGTGCCATTGTATTAGGAATCCATCTCCTAATAGGTAAAATTTGAATTTAACCCTTGTAATTGAATTTAATTAGTGTCATTAGTCATTTAGAAACTATCCATGCATTAGGACTAACCATGGAGAGAAGCTTGGACTTTATTGGACCCATTTGGAGACTTTTACATAGAGTTTTTGTACCATTTTTTGAAAAAATTCGAGAATGGTACACCAAGTGTTCATCATTAGGTGACCTAATTAGGTTTGTTAGAGTGTTATGAGGCTAGCTACGTGTCCACAATTGGATACGGTAGGATACGGGGTTAATTTAGGATTTTTTGGACTCCTACACATGTGGTGCACATGCTCCATGACATATGACACTAGCCTAGAAATGTCCTAATTATGTTCTAATATATATATTAGGCTTGTCTATAAAATTTGGTAGGATTCGGACAATGTTTGATAGAGTATCTTGGGCGTATCATAAATTTGTGCACCAAGTGTTCGTTACGTGTCGCCA
>JANAVB010033017.1:11827957-12300457 GCA_029216955.1 Iris pallida | reverse complement strand
GTACCTTTTCCTAAATGACTTTAGATCTTAGGGAATAATCCGATTTTTCTGAAAGTCGAAAATTATACCATCTCTTGAATTTTCCAAAAGTTTCGGCAGAGTCTCCTTTATATTTTGAGACCCCAAAAATTTACAAGAGACGCAATATATGTATAAATTAAAATTCGGGTTCGCCGATGTTTGCCATTTAAATCTTTTGATTGTAAATTTCAATACAAACAGAACAGTGTTACAATGTAGGACTTAGACGTAGTCCTAGGAGTACACTTTTGTTTATCTGGTGTAATGCCCATATTCGGAATACGAATTTGAATTAAGCTTGCATGTATTTCGGACTTGTATTTTCTTTTCTCGGAGTTGGCCTGTAATTGTATTTGGCTCGACTTGCAGATTTTGGATTTTCTCGTAAAAGGGGTTTTGACATGGCTTGGTTTTATTTTGTGGTGTAGGATTGGTTTGGTTTGGTTTAATATGCATGGAACACCCTTAGCTAAACTCCACCCTCAACACAACACACCAACCCCCATTAAATCCTACCTAACTTTTCTCTCTCCTCTTTACTCTCCATTAATTTCTCCATCTTCTTCTTCTTCCTTCCTCTACACAACACCAACACCATAGGCAAGTGCACCTTGCCACCATATAAGAACCCCATTTTATTTGTCCATTAGCTAGATTAGGCCATGGTGACCAACATTAGAACTTGGCATTTTGTGATTTGGAGTTTCCATTTTTTTAGATCTAGGTCTTAACCATTTTCAGAAATTCTTGGTTTTGATCTATTAAACTTGAAATTTTTCTTGTTTTGATGCTTCCATGTGGAAGAGAATTCAATTTTATACAAGTTAGAACTTTAAAAATCTAGATTTGGTTTTGATTTGGCAAATATATGAAAGAATAAAGTTTTGGTGTTCTTGAGAAGTTCATCTCAGCCTTGGAGAAGAAGACCTCTCGGCCTGTGCTCTTTAGCGCAAGCCAGATTGCGCCAGCTTCCCCCTCGGCCTGCGCTCTTTAGCGCAAGGCCGGATTGCGCAACACTTCCCGGCCAGTGCTCCTTAGCGCTGGGTCGACTTGTGCTTGCTTCCAGTACCCCTGGATCCTACACAGTTCAATCTCTGTGCAACCCCACCCAGCGTACTTGGATCCAAGCGCAATCTGACTCAGCGCAGTCTAACCCCGCGCACTTGAAGCCTGCGTACTTCGTCCCCTGCGCAGCTCAACCCAACGCCATCTAATCCTGGCGCAGTCCAACCCAACCCTCTGACACCCTGCGCAACCTAACCCTCTGATCTTCTGCGCCATCCACCCCTGCGTAACCCACTTGCCCATGATGATTTGGTTTTATTTCTTGGACTTGGCTTCTCTTTTGTGGATTAGTTTTTGAGATCTTGTTCCACACAGCACGACTACCTTGACCCAACACGACCTGACACGATTTTTAGTATTTGCTATGACTAGTACAGTTTTTCATGATTTCTGTGATTCATGATCCTAGTACTTTCTAATTTTCTGGAAAATGACCCGATGAGGTGCATTCTTGACTTGTAACCTGATAACTTGATAGTGGCCCATGGCGGCGCACTCTTGACTTATAACTTGTAACTTGACTTGACTTAGCTTGTAACTTGTAACTTGACTTGACTTGATGCTGTTGCGACGGCTAACTTGACTCTTGTAACCAACTCTGACACCGTGGGTGTTCCTGCTTGCTTACTTGCGCAATCTACTTGTCTTGTCTTGCATCATGTCTAGGACGTGACTACATGGTTCCCACGGTTAGGGATTCACACTGAATATAGGTTAGGCTAATGACTAGATCTAACTATAGTTCATGGAGAATTTCCAGCCACAGACAATCTCGTTATCTGGGTGCTTTAATTGGACTTGTAGCTTGCCGACGAGTAGAGCACATTTCCAGCACACTGTCATATGTTGCACCCTCTAAGTCACCTAAGGGTATATCGTCTCCTGGGCGATACACTCAACCACACTCTCAACCCGCGAAAGGATAACTGGATAGTCTGCAGGACTTGGGATTGGGGAATTCTCATTGCATCTTGTTAGTAATTAGGCTTGTGATAACCCTAGTTAGTTAAAGTAGTAAGCCGTAGGAATTGCTTGGCCGCTTGTGAATGGATGGTGTCCAGCTCTGTCTAAGTCTTGTCTAGTCCCTGTATCTGGTACTCCTGTACATGACTGTTTAACTTATCTTTAACAATAAATGGATAGAGACAAGTGCTATTCAGGCGAAGGATTACAACCCCGGTCCTTATTTGGTTTACGGGTTGTAACCTGGCTCCCGGAATGGTTCCATGTCCCTAGTCGTTTATTGTCCTGATGTGCTCCTTATTACTTGTATTTTCTTCCATTTTCTTATGCTCTGATATGCTGGTTTTGTTCTTATTTTGTGGCCTCCTTTGTGGCACTTGCTCTTTCTGGGGTTTGACCTAGCTGATTTTGTGTGGCCAGATTTCGGAGCAGCACCCAAGGATCTACCGAACCTCCAGCCCAATGGTGGCGACTAGAAGGAACCCGGGCTACGAGTGGATTTTCTATTTTGTTTCGCTCACTCTATTGTAAAATTATTCTTTGAGGCGTTTAGCCGACGAGCACCTGTTAGCTCGATGCACCTTATTTACTGTCTGCCTACGGGCTGTAAACATGATTAGCAGATCCTAGGGTTGATCATATATGACTTAACTCTTGCTAGTCCTTACATTTTGTATGACTAGCTTCATGATCAGCTGATATGTAATATTTGGGATGCCTTTTATTGTATATTTGGTGGTCAAACATCTTGTAACTATATTACTTGCTTGAGATTGAGACAATAGGCTTGACCTTAAGAGACCGTTGGCTTGTAGTAAACCCTTATATCTAGACAGCCGTGACCGTATAGCGAGATAGTCTTCATTTCAATATACGTAGCTGGCTATGTTCGCCCCCGCTCTCCAGTATTCTGGTTCTGGGGCATGACATGGTTTAAGTAGTGGCCCATGCAGGTCTTGTCAATCAAAAAATATGAGGGTTTACCGAATAGATGTCTCAATCATTATTCGTCCTTGATCTCTGTTCATATCCTCTGAATCTCTGGATTCTTGCCCTGATCACATGCTTGTATCGTTGATCTGTCCTGGTCCTTCCTCATTGTTTTCTCTGTGTCGTCTTCTTCAGCGGCACTGTACCTGACCCTGCCGATCAGTAAGGCAAAGCAACTCCCGTGGACCAGCAACTTGGAGATCAAGCCCAGCATTCTGGAGTTGCCTTCCGAGTTATACCTACTAGAGGAGAGCCCCCAGTTCAGCCCGTTCAGCCTGCCGAGCCGGATGATGGCACCTTGGTAGGTCTCATCAGGGCCTTGATAACTTCTCAAGATCGCAGAGCAGATGCCTTGTACCAGGCGGTGGCAGATGCTTTGACCAGAGGCGGTCATCCAGGGAACAGCGCGGCCAACAGCTTCAAGCGCTTGAACCCTCCATTCTTCGACGGCAGTGAAGATGCGATTGTCGCGGACGCTTGGCTTCAGGATACCGAGGTGGTTCTGGAAGCAGCTAGAACACCTGAGAATGAGAAGGTGGCCATGGTACGGCTGCAGTTGCTGGATTTAGCTCGCAGTTGGTGGGCAGCACAGGCCATGGGATTAGTGGCGCCCATTTCTTGGACGGTATTTAGAGAGAGATTCCAGACGAAGTATTTTGATGCTGTAGCTCGGTACGACCTGCAGACGAGATTTACCAACTTGAAGCAAGGAGGCAGAACGGTCGACAGTTATGCATCTGAGTTTTCTAGACTCAGTAGGTTTGCCCCCACCTTGGTGGCAACCGAGTTTGATAGGGCCCAGCGGTTCCAGCAGGGACTGCATTTGGAGATCTTGTTGGCAGTTGAGCAGTTCGAGCACCAGACGTTCGATGCAGTATTGAGGGCAGCTAGGAGGCATGAGTATACCTCCCAGAGGATCGTAGATAGGACCGGAGGTAGGAAGCGGTCCCACAGTCAGATGCACCAATCATCTGCTCCAGCCCCGGCAGCTAGAAGTTTGACTATTGGAACTCCGAGGTGGGCGGCCTCAGTGACGTCGGTTCAGCATTCGACCCCGACGTACCTGCAGCAGCAGAAGCAGAAACAGACTTCCGCGATGGGATGTTCTCATTGCGGAAAGCCAGGCCATGTAGTAGCGGATTGTCGTAGGACACAAGGATTGTGCCTAGCTTGTGGAGCGACAGATCACAAGATAGGAGCCTGCCCGAATAGGGGTAGTTCATCCTCTTCCAACCTAACCAGTCCCTCGGTTAGGGGACCAGCACCTGTGCAGCAGCAGCAGTACCCGAGGCCATTGTTGCCTCAGGCCCAGGCATTTTATCAGCAGAACCAGCAGCAGTATACCCAAGCCCAAGTGCAGAGCAGGCAGAGAGGTTTCCAGCAGAGGGGACCCGCAGCTAGAGGTCAGGCCATGATGATGTCTATGGAAGAAGAAGTTGTACCAGGTGAGGTAGTGGCAGGTACTATTCTCGTCAACTCCTTTCCAGCATCGGTATTATTTGATTCTGGTGCATCGCATTCATTCATGTCTGCACGATTCACGACATGGATAGGACTGGAGCCAGAGTCATTATCAGTAAGACTCAATATACTTATTGGTAATGGTCTTGTGGGAGTAGATCGAGTGTTTTTCTCGTGTCGAATCGTAGTTAGCGGTAGAGAGTTCCCCGTTAGATTTATAGAATTTCCTATGGCAGACTATGATGTAGTCCTAGGCATGGATTGGTTGAGGAACCAGTATGCTAGGATAGACTGCCATGTTGGCAGGGTTATTTTCAGCATTTCAGGAGAGCCAGAGTTTTCATTTTCCAGAGGCGTGGTGGAGCCATCTTCCCCAGTATTGCGGATGGCAGTAGCAGCAGTACAGTTATCCCGGATAGTTGAAGAGTTTCTAGATGTCTTCCCAGAGGAACTTCCAGGGATGCCGCCAGAGAGGGAGATCGAGTTCACTATAGACTTGATCCCCGGAACAACACCAGTATCAGAACGAGTCTACAGAATGGCGCCTTCAGAGTTAGAGATTTTGTACAAGATGATTGAAGAACTCAGGACCAAGGGATTCATTCGTGCTAGTAGATCGCCTTGGGGAGCCCCGATGCTTCTTGTGAAAAAGAAGGATGGTACGTCCAGGTTATGTGTAGATTATCGTACCTTGAACTCAGTGACAATCAAGAACAGATACCCTCTCCCGAGGATAGATGACTTGTTTGATCAACTCAAAGGGGCTTCAGTGTTTTCGAAGATAGACTTGCGGTCAGGATACCACCAGATTAGAGTCACAGAGCAGGACATCCCGAAGACAGCGTTTAGATCGAGGTATGGACATTGGGAGTTTCTTGTTATACCCTTTGGAGCAACCAATGCGCCGACTGTATTCATGGACCTCATGAATCGTATTTTCATGCCTTATTTGGATCAGTTCGTGATCGTGTTCCTAGATGATATCCTGGTCTACAGCAAGAGCGAAGCAGAACACGAGCAGCATCTCAGAATCGTCCTTCAGACGCTTAGGGAACATCAGTTGTACGCCAAGTTCAGTAAATGTGAGTTCTGGCTCGATCGCATTTCGTACTTGGGTCACATTATTACTCGAGGAGGAGTAGAAGTGGATCCCCAGAAGATTGTGGCTATCGAGTCATGGCCAGTACCTAGCTCAGTGGCAGAGGTTCGCAGCTTCCTTGGATTGGCCGGCTACTACCGACGATTCGTTTTAGATTTTGCAAGGATTTCGGCACCGATGATCCAGTTGACCTGCAAGGATGTACAGTTTGCTTGGACAGCAGAGTGTCAGGAATCATTTGAGAAGTTGAAGCGAAGTTTGATAACGGCTCCTATTCTCACACTTCCAGATGGGACCGAAGGATTCACAGTTTATTGTGACGCTTCAGGCAGAGGATTGGGGTGTGTCTTGATACAGTATGGGAAGGTAATATCTTATGCATCACGTCAACTTCGTGATCATGAGAAGAATTACCCGACCTACGACTTAGAGCTGGCAGCAGTAGTGTTTGTACTTACGCTTTGGCGGCACTACTTGTATGGAGATAGAGTGGAGATATTTACTGATCACAAGAGCCTGAAGTATGTTTTCACCCAGAAGGACCTTAATATGCAGCAGAGAAGATGGCTCGAGCTACTGGTGGACTACGATGTGGACTTGCAGTACCATCCAGGAAAGGCCAACGTTGTAGCAGATGCGTTGAGCCGGAGAGCCGGAGTTTACTTCCTAACGGCGCAACCAGAGTTACTGGCAGATCTTCAGAAGATGGGAATTGAAGTGGTTCTTCCTACCAGTGTGGCATTGATGGCCAGTCTACAGGTTCAGTCCAGCATAGTTGAGAGGATCCGGGTGGCGCAGTCTACAGATTCCAAGCTTCAGCGGCTCAGAGCAGAGTGTGAGGCAGGAAGAAGACCAGAGTTGTGCATTCATGAAGATGGTACACTTCGGCACGGCACTCGTCTTTGTGTACCCAGTGGAGATATCAGACAAGAGGTCATGGCAGAAGCTCACAGTTTACAGTATTCTATTCATCCCGGTGGCACGAAGATGTACCGTGATATCCGTCAGCATTTCTGGTGGAATGGCATGAAGAGGGAGATAGCTCGGTTTGTCTCTCGGTGTTTGGTTTGCCAGCAGGTTAAAGCTGAACATCAGAGGCCCGCTGGACTTCTTCAGCCCTTGTCGATTCCAGAATGGAAGTGGAAGCATGTGACCATGGATTTTGTGATTGGATTGCCTAGATCCCCAGCTGGTCGAGATGGTATTTGGGTTATAGTTGACCGGCTCACGAAGGTGGCTCATTTTCTCTCATTCAGAGTTGGGCAGTCAACGGCTCAGTTGGCAGAGATGTACCTCAGGCAGATTGTCAGGCTTCATGGTGTGCCCGTCAGTATCACCTTGGACCGAGATTCGAGATTTATGTCGCACTTTTGGCGTAGCTTGCAGGAGAGTTTGGGGACTCACCTTCAGTTTAGCTCAGCTTATCATCCGCAGACAGATGGCCAGTCAGAGCGCACAATCCAGACTCTTGAAGACATATTGAGATCTTGTACCCTTGACTTCGACGATTCGTGGGAAGACCACCTGCATTTGGTGGAGTTCTCGTACAACAATAGCTTCCAGGCTAGCATCCAGATGGCACCATTCGAGGCTTTGTACGGTAGGAAGTGCAGATCCCTGTTAGCATGGGACGATGTCGGAGAGAGGCAGATGCTCGGTCTAGAAATGATTGCCCAGACAGTTGAAGTAGTCAAAAAAGTCAGGGATCATCTTCAAGTTGCCCAAGATCGTCAGCGCCATTGGGCCGATGCTCATCGACGTCCCTTAGAGTTTACTATCGGCGACCATGTATTCCTTAGGATCTCGCCTAACCGCGGCGTCATTCGCTTTGGCGTGCGGAGAAAGCTTAGTCCTAGGTATATAGGGCCGTTCGATATCCTGGAGCGAGTAGGAGATGTATCCTATCGTCTTGCTCTTCTGCCGTCGCTAAGTGAGGTGCATGATGTATTCCATGTGTCCCAATTACGACGGTATATCCCGGACCCGAGCCATATCCTAGACCATTCGGAGTTGGTTGTTGGTACCAACCTTTCGTATGAGGAGAGGCCCGTGTCTATATTGGACCGGAGAGAGAAGATACTCAAGAACAAGACTATTAACTTAGTTCGTGTTACTTGGGGTCATCACTCTCTAGGTGAGTCAACGTGGGAGCGTGAGGACGACATCCGATCGCGATATCCCGACTTGTTTGACTCATAAGGTATAATATCTTCCTTATGCCTTATGCTCTCCATCCCTTGCTTGCATGTATGATTGCTTGATTGCTTGCTTAGTGTAGCTTATTGGTGATTAGTATAGCTGGCTCTTACACCTCTAAGCATCTTGATTTAAATTCCGAGGACGGAATTCTTTTATGGTGGATAGAGTTGTAATGCCCATATTCGGAATACGAATTTGAATTAAGCTTGCATGTATTTCGGACTTGTATTTTCTTTTCTCGGAGTTGGCCTGTATTTGGCTCGACTTGCAGATTTTGGATTTTCTCGTAAAAGGGGTTTTGACATAGCTTGGTTTTATTTTGTGGAGTAGGATTGGTTTGGTTTGGTTTAATATGCATGGAACACCCTTAGCTAAACTCCACCCTCAACACAACACACCCACCCCCATTAAATCCCACCTAACTTTTCTCTCTCCTCTTTACTCTCCATTAATTTCTCCATATTTTTCTTCTTCCTTCCTCTGCACAACACCAACACCATAGGCAAGTGCACCTTGCCACCACATGAGAACCCCATTTTATTTGTCCATTAGCTAGATTAGGCCATGGTGAACAACATTAGAACTTGGCATTTTATGATTTGGAGTTTCTATTTTTCTAGATCTTGGTCTTAACCATTTTCGAAAATTCTTGGTTTTGATCTATTAAACTTATAATTTTTCTTGTTTTGATGCTTCCATGTGGAAGAGAATTCAATTTTATATAAGTTAGAACTTTGAAAATCTAGATTTGGTTTTGATTTGGCCAAGATATGAAAGAATGAAGTTTTGGTGTTCTTGAGAAGTTCATCTCAGCCTTGGAGAAGAAGACCTCTCGACCTGCGCTCTTTAGCGCAATGCCAGATTGTGCCAGCTTCCCCCTCGGCCTGCGCTCTTTAGCGCAAGGCCGAATTGCACAACACTTCCCGGCCAGTGCTCCTTAGCGCTGGGTCGACTTGCGCTTGCTTCCAGCACCCCTGGATCCTGCGCAGTTCAATCTCTGCGCAACCCCACCCAGCGCACTTGGATCCAAGCGCAATCTGACTCAGCACAGTCTAACCCCGCGCACTTGAAGCCTGCGCACGTTGCCCCCTGCGCAGCTCAACCCATCGCCATCTAATCCTGGCGCAGTCTAACCCAACCCTCTGACACCCTGCACAACCTAACCCTCTGATATCCTGCGCCATCCACCCCTGCGCAACCCACTTGTCCATGATGATTTAGTTTTATTTCTTGGACTTGGCTTCTCTTTTGTGGATTAGGTTTTGAGATCTTGTTCCACACAGCACGACTACCTTGACCCAATACGACCTGACACGATTTTCAGTATTTGCTATGACTAGTACGGTTTTTTGTGATTTCTGTGATTCATGATCCTAGTACTTTCTGATTTTCTGGAAAATGACCCGATGAGGTGCATTCTTGACTTGTAACCTGATAACTTGATAGTGGCCCGTGACGGCGCACTCTTGACTTGTAACTTGTAACTTGACTTGACTTAGCTTGTAACTTGTAACTTGACTTGACTTGATGCTGTTGCGACGACTAACTTGACTCTTGTAACCAACTCTGACACCGTGGGTGTTCCTGCTTTCTTGCTTGCGCAATCTACTTGTCTTGTCTTGCATCATGTCTAGGACGTGACTCCCTGGTTCCTACGGTCAGGGATTCACATTGAATATGGGTTAGGCTAATGACTAGATCTAACTATAGTTCATGGAGAATTTCCAGTCACAAGCAATCTTGTTATCTGGGCGCTTTAATTGGACTTGTAGCTTGCCGACGAGTAGAGCACATTTCTAGCACACTGTCATGTGTTGTACCCTCTAAGTCACCTAAGGGTATATCGTCTCCTGGGCGATACACCCAACCATACTCTCAACCCGCGGAAGGATAACTGGATAGTCTGCAGGGCTTGGGACTGGAGAATTCTCATTGCATCTTGTTAGTAATTAGGCTTGTGATAACCCTAGTTAGTTAAAATAGTAAGCCGTAGGAATTGCTTGACCGCTTGTGAATGGATGGTGTCCAGCTCTGTCTAAGTCTTGTCTAGTCCCTGTATCTGGTACTCCTGTACATGATTGTTTAACTTATCTTTAACAATAAATGGATAGATACAAGTGCTATTCAGGCGAAGGATTACAACCCCGGTCCTTGTTTGGTTTACGGGTTGTAACCTGGCTCCCGGAATGGTTCCACATCCCTAGTCATTTATTGTCCTGATGTGCTCCTTATTACTTGTATTTTCTTCCATTTTCTTATGCTCTGATATGCTGGTTTTGTTCTTATTTTGTGGCCTCCTTTGTGGCATTTGCTCTTTCTGGGGTTTGACCCAGCTGGTTTTGTGTGGCCAGATTTCGGAGCAGCATCCGAGGATCTACCAAACCTCCAGCCCAATGGTGGCGACTAGAAGGAACCCGGGCTACGAGTGGATTTTCTATTTTGTTTCGCTCACTCTATTGTAAAATTATTCTTTGAGGCGTTTAGCCGACGAGCACCTGTTAGCTCGATGCACCTTATTTACTGTCTGCCTACGGGCTGTAAACATGATTAGCAGATCCTAGGGTTGATCATGTATGACTTAACTCTTGCTAGTCCTTACATTTTATACGACTAGTTTCATGATCAGCTGATATATAATATTTGGGATGCCTTTTATTGTATATTTGGTGGTCAAATATCTTGTAACTATATTACTTGCTTGAGATTGAGACAATAGGCTTGACCTTAAGAGACCGTTGGCTTGTAGTAAACCATCATATCTAGACAGCCGTGACCGTATAGCGAGATGGTCTTTATTTCAATATACGTAGCTGGCTATGTTCGCCCCCGCTCTCCAGTATTCTGGTTCTGGGGCGTGACATCTGGATCTCTTGTGCCGATGGAGCGAGTGGTAATGCGTTGACTCCGTTGACGATCTGAAGACGGTTCTCGGTTCTCTGATGGTTTGGATTGCTCTGGGTACTGGAGCTTGTTGAGAGGAGGAAGACGTTGAGTGTCTGTATCTGCCTCTCTGTGTATGCTCACAGGTCTGTCTCTGTATATGTATATCGGTGCTTGTATAATGTGTGTAGATCTCTGTATATGTTAGAAGGAGATGATCCCTCTATTTATAGCTTTGCAGGCTGGCTGCTCATGCGCGCATGTAGGATGCGCCTGTACGTGGGGACGCCACGTGGTGATTGCTGATGGAGGCGCATGGATGATGCGCTCAGATTGAGGAGTTGAACCCTTCTTGTTGCTGTCGTGGGCTGCGGCAGAGCTGACACGTAGCAATGGAGAAGATCTTTCAGTTGCTGAGATCTTGGATGATTAGCACCCCTTCATAGTGTCACCCTCATTTTTTTGTATTTCTCGTATTTCGTATTTATACTCGTATTTAGATTTTTGGCATGTATTTTTATTTTCTCAACTTATGGAATTTCGGTATTTCTCGTATTTTGGGTTTTCTCATGGCTCGATTTTATTAGGTTGGTCTGGTTCGGTTTATGTGTGGGATCACCTTAACCTATGTTACCCCTCATCCCCACCACAACTCCCCCTCTTTATTCCCCACCTACCTCTCTCTCTCCTCATAACTTCCACAATTAATTCCTTCTTCTTCTTCTTCTCCTTCCTCCACAACTCTTCCAACCGTAGGCAAGTGCACCTTGCCACTTCATGAGAACCCTCTTTTCTTTGTCCATTTGCTAGATTAGGACATGGTGATCAACATTAGAACTTGGGTTTTTATGATTTGGAGCTTCCTTTGTGATAGATCTAAGTTATTTCTATTTTCGGATTTTGCATGGTTTGAGCTTCTTAAGTTGGATTTTATGGGTTTTTGATGTTTCCATATGGAAGAGCATTCAGTTTCACTCTAGTTGGAGCCTTGGAAATCCGGATTTGGAGTTCGGATGGCTAAGTTGTGATGCTTTGAAGCTTGGGTTCATCCATGGTGTTCTTGCTGTTTGAAGAAGACAGTGAGCAGTGGCAGGGCTTCTTAGCTTACGCCATGCAGCCTTGAGTACGCTTCCTGTTGGAAGCGTGTCTCGTTGGACGTGCGTGACTTTTCATGTACGCTGCTCCCTTGAGCGTGCGTGACTTTTTATGTACGCTGCTCCCTTGAGCGTGCGTGACTTTTCATATACGCTGCTCCCCTAGCGTACGTGACTTTTCATGTATGCTGCTCCCTTGAGCGTGCGTGACTTTTTACGTACGCTGCTCCCTTGAGCGTGTGTGACTTTTCATGTACGCTGCTCCCTTGAACGTGCGTGACTTTTCATGTACGCTGCTCCCCTAGCGTGCGTGACTTTTCATGTACGCTGCTCCCTTGAGCGTGCGTGACTTTTCATGTACGCTGCTCCCCTAGCGTGCATGACTTTTCATGTACGCTGCTCCCTTGAGCGTGCGTGACTTTTCATGTACGCTGCTCCCTTGAGCGTGCATGACTTTTTATGTACGCTGCTCCCCTTGAGCGTGCGTGACTTTTCATGTACGCTGCTCCCTTGAGCGTACGTGACTTTTCATATACACTGCTCCCCTAGCGTGCGTGACTTTTCATGTACGCTGCTCCCCTGCGTGCGTGACTTTTACGTATGCTGCTCTGCGTGCGTGACTTTTACGTACGCTGCCTTGAGTGTGCCTTGGTACGCAGACTTGAGTGAGCCTTGCGTGCGTGCTTTTGTGCGTACGCAACCCCTCTACATGCGTACTTTTGTACGTATGCTGCCCCTTGACCCCTTGCTTAACCATTGGCTTTTTGGAGTTTTGGTTCTATAGCCCTGTGACCCGTAGTGGTACACTCCTGACATGGCTTGGTATGACAAGGAACTCGCATAACCGACAGTGACCCGTAGTGGTGTACTCCTGACATGACCAACCTGACATGATAGTGGCCCGTCGTGGCGCACTCCTGACAAGTACCCTGACATGATTTATCTTGATAACTTGATAGTGGCCCGTGGCGGCGCACTCCTGACTTGACTTGACTTGTAACTTGTAACTTGACCTGCCTTGACATCGTGTGTGGTTCTTTCTTGCTTGCTTGTTAAATCCACTTATCCAGTCTCGCATCATGTCTAGGATGGGACTCCTGAGTACCACGGTCAGGAGTACCTACTAAAATGGATTAAGGTTAATAACTAGAATAACACAGTAGTCATGAAGAGATGACACAGCTACAGGCAATCCCGTTACCTGGGCGCTCTTGGGATCTGTAGCCTGCCGTCGAGTAGGGCACATTTTCAGCACACCGTCGAGTGTTGCACCCTCTAAGTCACCTAAGGGTACATTTGTCTCCCGGGCGATGTACCCACCTGAATTCAACCCCTAATTTTTGACCTGGATAACCTGGATGGTCTGCAGGGCTTGTGGCTGTGGAACAATCTCACTGCATCTTGTTAGTAATTAGGCCTGTGATAACCCTAGTTAGTTAATGTAGAAAGCCGTAGGCAATGATTGGCCGTGATTGCTTGGATGGAGTCTAGTCCAGTATAGTATTGTCTAGAATTGATTGATTGTAAGATTGTACTAGAAGGATAAGGATTGTCACTCCAGATTGTCACTATAAGGATTGTCACTCCAGATTATCACTATAAGGATTGTCACTCCAGATTGTCACTATAAGGATTGTCACTCCAGATTGTTACTCGACCTGATTTCTTATATTTATCTTGCCGATAAATGGTGAGAGAAACCAAGTTCGGTTCAGACGAAGGGTTACAACCCCGGTCCTTGTTTGGTTTACGGGTTGTAACCTAGCTATCTGAATAGTCCCATGGTCATCTCATCGTATATCATCCTGTCATGCTTTTCCATATGTCCTATCATTCAGTGATTCTATGCAAGATTGTCTTTTATAATTACCCATCATGCTTTTCTTTAGCTACTGCCTTTTATTATGTAATTATATTATTGTGCTAATTGCTGGCTTTTGTACTTATTTTGTGGCCTCCTTTGTGGCACTTGCTCTTTCTGGGATCTGACCCAACTGGTTTTGTATGGCCAGATACCGGAGCAGCAGCAAAGGATCTACCTGTCTTCCAGCCCGATGGTGACCACCAGGCGTATCCAGGGCAACAAGTGGGTTTTATTTTGCTCTCCCACTCCCTTGTAAAAATATTCTTTTGAGGCGTTTAGCCGCCGAGCAAGTGTTAGCTCGTTTGCAACTTTATTTACTGTCTGCCTACGGGCTGTAAGCATGATTGGCAACTCGAGGTTGATCATGTATGACTTAATTCTTGCTAGTCCTTACATTTTGTACGACTAGCTTCATGATCATCTGGATATGTAATGTTTGGGACGTCTTACAATTGTATATTTGGTGATCTGATATCTTGTGATTATTATTAGTTGGTTGAGATTGAGACAATAGGATAATTTATGACCTTAAGAGACTGATGGCTTGTAGATAAACCCTCACATATCTAGACAGCCGTGATCGTATGGTGAGATGGACTCCATTTTATTATACGTAGCTGGCTATGTCTGCCCCCGCTCTCCAGTATTCTGGTTCTGGGGCGTGACACATAGGCTGAATCAAGTCAAAGGACGCATGTCGTAGGTCCATGGCTCGAAGATCTCGGATTTGATGGGGAGTGATTCTGATAGGATGCGCCTGGGATTGGGCGCATGAGGAGACTTTCGGCTCATAACCTTTAGGAGTCATGAACCAGTCGGGGCGCATGGCTTTTGAGGCGCATGTGGGGCTTCAATAGTGACTTTGACTTCTGTCTTTAGGGATCAAAGAAAAAGTCTGAGGCACATGGCTTTCGAGGCGCATGGCTTTCGAGGTGAATGCAGAGATTTGGGCACATGGCTGCGGAGGCGCATGCGAGATGGTTGGGCGGCCACGTGGCTTGTAACCGCCGGAGGAGAGTAATGATGATGCTGACGTTGGTGATGCTTCGTCTTCTGAAAAAGCTGTCAAATTCAGTCCTCGGGGGACGTGCTGCCAACTCTATCAGACTTTAGCATTTAATGTTCTTTGACGGGTGATGGACTGTTTGAGTGGGCGCATCGATCGGTGTTCCACTAGGCGCATGGGGACGTATGGGGGTGCGTCCTTGTGAGGCGCTTGATGTTTGAAGGGCGCATCCTTGTGAGGCGCGGTCTGACCGGCGCATCTGCTTCGCATGATGCGTCTTTTTTGGTCCGACTGTTACGTTCTTCGAGTGCTTTAAATAGCCGACTTGGCTGAATTCGAAGCGTCAGGTTCATCACCATTTAAGGCAAATTCATTGCACGGGATTCGGAGAGCCAGCCACTTGGCGCATGGATTTGATTTGCCCGGCCTATAAATAGTGGCATGGAGAGAGTTTGCTTCTCGTTCTCTCACGTCCTCCCGGAATGAATTTGTTTGCTCGAGCACATTCTGTTGATGAGATGCTCCCGAGGGTGAAGATGCGATGCACTATCTTCATTGATGCACTTGAAGGTGACTGTTACATCCAAAAGTCGAAGTCGAGGGCTTCTGAGGCAGGCAGAAGGTGCATGTTGCATCCAAAGATCGGGATGCTCGAGCCCCTTCTCCGTCATGCTGGAAGAGCCGCAGATCAGAATTGTGGTGCTCCGATCATCTTCCTTGGGGTTTGGGAGAGCTCCTCCTCCTGCTAGAGTGGGTGTTGCCCATTCTGGTTGTATGGAAAGCTGCTACTTTAGCCGCAGGTTGATTTACGGTGCTCTTTTCTTCCTTGGTTTGAAGAGCTCCTCCTCCAGCTAGAGGGTTGATTGCTACCCTCGTTCTGCTCAATAAATGCTTCATTAGTCGAAGCATTTGATGGCGCATATGCTGACACTTCATGATACGCCTGTGGGATGCTGAAGGGCGGCACATAACTGAGCTGCTGAAGGGATGCACATAACTGAGCCGCCGAAGGGATGCACATAACTGAGGATGCACATAACTGAGCTGCTGAAGGGATGCGCCTGGCTGAGAGCGCATATAACTGAGCTGCTGAAGGGATGCGCCTGGCGAGATGCACCTTGCTGGGAGCGCATGGTGGTTGCTGCGCCTATTTGAGGGCGCATGGCGAGATGCGCCTGTTTGAAGGCGCATAGAGGTTGCTGCGCCTAGCTGTAGACTTAGGATCTTTGTAGAAATTCTCCTTTGTAAAGACATGTAATAGACTTTTATATGAAATAAAAATCCTATTTTAATGTCTATTCTCTTGCTGTGCCAAGTACTTCATCTGAGCTCCCTGGCGCATGTGATGTTAGGCACGTAGGATTCCTGGTCCTGAAATTCCATGCTTCTACAAGACCCCCTTCAAAGTTTTCAAAACTTTTTGTCAAGTTTTGGAATACTTTGAATAAGAAGCATGGTGGCGTCTTCTACGGGGCGTATGACTGTTCGGGCGCATGATCACTCCGCACATCAGAGATGGGGCGCATGCTCCTTTCAGTAAATATAAATAATAACGCTTCGATAACCAAGAAGATTAATGATGATCTTTTTGGATTTATTTGCAGTTATCTCCTCACAGAAGCCGAGGCGGCGGCTGAGGTCACACTTCATCGGTTCACGCGTGCGACTGAGCCTATAAATAGACGTGAGATGAAGAGAGAGAGAGAGAGTTCTTTCTCTCTTTGCTTTCTTTCTTTTAGAGTTCTTCTTTTTGAAAAACCCTAAATTTCTTCCTACGAGAAATGGCTCCCAAGACTCCTCGCGGTGGTGCTGGCAGGGGACGAGGCAAAGGGAAAGAGCCTGTAGAGGCTGCTACGGGTGATGTCCTCCGTCCGCCTGTCGACGTTCGGCCGGCGGTGGTTGGTGAGTTTCATCATCCCATATCTTTCTGCACCATACATACGCCGACGGGCATGGACTTTGAGTCCCGATGATGTGCTGAGGTTTTTCTGCCGACGTGCATGGGTTTAAACCCTGATGATGCGCCGAAGCTCTACTGCTGACGCGCATGGGTTTACACCCTGATGATGCGCCGAAGCTCCACTGCTGTCGTGCATGGGTTTATACCCTGATGATACGTCGAAGCTCCTTTTTAAATGCGCCTGAGCCTTGGTTCAGGGTATGCGCTTTTGATGAGAACGTGGCTCAGATTCTTTTATTGTTTCTCTGAATCTTTGCCTTCTTTTGTTGATCCCCAGTGTCGATGACCGTCCCGCTTTTGAATGAAGTGCTTCTGGACGCTGCCCTCTGTCAGATGGGGGTGGATTATAATGAGGAGGTGATAAATCCTACCCAAGCTGCCATTATGCCGGATCAGCATACCGAAAGAATGACTCAAATTCGGGAACAACCGCATGGGTTCCTCAAACGGATGATGGAGCATGGCATTTTGAAATCTGTCACTTCTGATAATGTGACTTTCTTGAAGCCTGAGTTCCTGTTCGGGGACCGCCTTACTTCTATTGAAGCAAAGATGTTGAAGGTCAAGGAAGATTGGTTCTTTACAGCAAGGGGAGTGCATATGACTGTAAAACAACTTGAGCGTCAATGGCCTTTGTCGGCTTTCTGTCGTCTTGCTTCCAAGAGAAGGATGTCTTGGGAGCTAACCCCATCTCAGGGGGGAGCGGCGGCAGGCATCATCAAGATCGACTCTACCTCCGATCAAAGGGATACTTTGGCCGCCGTGCGGTCTGGGCCTTCTTTCACCTGGCAGACTTTACGTCCTGGGAGCATTTACAATGATATTTCCATCAATACATTTGCTTCTGGCGCTTCGACTTTTACAAATTGCATGCTGTTGATGGAGCGATCGTACCCGAAAGGTGAATTTTGGATAGAGGGTTGGTGTCATTATGTTGCCAAATGGGACAAGCTGACACTCTGGATTCTGCCGCGGTTTCAGACCGAACATCGCGAGATTGGGCTGACTGCCGCAATCCGTGCTACTCAGGCAGGCGTCGACATTAACAGACATATGTTCCTCGCACTTCTGGAGATGTTAAACACCCAGACCGGGACTTTCTTCACTCCGTTGGGGGAGCTGGGACTCGCACTTCATGAAATGTGCGAGGTGTCAAAGCTCCCTTGGGGATCAGAACCTTATGAAGAATACTTTCCGACCAACGAGGAGTTCCAAGTCCTGGGGGACAAAGCCGAGGAAATGATGGCCGTATTCAAGGAAGTGGCGAGTCATCATTATTATATACAGAAGAGGGATAAGAGCGGGTCGCAGCCTCATGTGACCGCTTGGAGAGATTACGTATTTCAGCAGGCCAAGGAGGATCCCTCTTAGTTTACCACTCCGCCAGCGCTTTCCCGTAGTGTGGTGCTCTCCGAAATGAGCAGGTTAGGTGAGAAGAATCCCCGTGAAAACGAGGACCGGCAGTCGGACGAACGCTCCTACAGCTGTTTCTGGCACCTTAACCATCAGATGTCGCCAAAAGCAGTGTTAGCTGCATATTTGATGATTTGGCTTCGGGATCATGTCTTTTCAGGCGGGTCAGGCTCTGTGGAGAGAATGTCCCGGAACCTAATCCTGCCAGCTATGAAGTTGGTTTTTGGCCGACGCCTGGCTCTACTCCCCGCAATGGTGTGTAACCTGCTACGAGGTTTACGAGAATTTACGGGCAATATGGTTCATGAACGAGGTAGGAATAACAACTTCCCCCGTGCTGAACTGCCCTTTCATTATTTGATGGGGTGGTTAATTTTACACCATCCCAAGTGATGAGTCCGGGTCCGGATGACGACCACAGGACCGGAGATGCATTCCTCCGCCGTTTCCACCAGAGGAGCTGGTCGCATACTGGTGTTCCTGTTTGCAGGAAAGTTTTATCCCACCTTCAGGGATGGGAGATCACCAAAGTTGGTCCTGTTTTTTCGGGTTTTGAGGCCAACGAAGACTTAATGGATTTGGGTGAAGATGCCACCACTCTGCCTCCATGGGGATTCCGCTGGTTGTAAAGTATCCGGCCGTCCCATCTGGTGTACCGGAATAGGAACCAGTGTTACCTGGAACCGTATTTGCCGAGCCGTTTTGTACGACAATTCGGCTATGTTCAGTTGATGTTGGATAATCCAAGTATTAACCTGGGGTATACTTGAAGTTTGCTGGATGGTGCACAAGCTTGGCATTACTACAATGCCGGCTGTACCGGAGCTCGCTTTACGCTTCCCGTCCAGAATCCGCGGCCGCCGATTCTCTTCTCGGCCGCCAAATTTTACTGTGTCATGAATGCCGTGCCTCCCGGATATGACAGGGAGACCAGTCTCATTACAGGCACCCAGTTAGCGGCGACCGGGAACATATTGACGAAGGCTCGATCGTACCTTCCGCCAGAGGTATGTTATCGAGGTACCCCTGCCGTATCCACAGGGGGTCGGGCAGAGCCCTCGGTCGATCAACCGAAAAGACGTACGGATACAGAGGCTGGCTCTTCTGCGTCAAAGAGGCAGAAGAAGGCATCATCACCGACAGTATCATCGGACTCAGCACTTGCGGAGGTAAGGATGTCTCACATAGTCTGGTTAGGTTTAACATTTCTTGTGACCCATGCTTTCTGTTTGTAGGAGCCGCTGAAAAAGAGGCCCCGTACTCCAAAATCTGGTGGCAGTAGACCAAAGGAGGTGGCAGGCTCATCTGAAGAGCGTATTCTGCCGTTGGTGATGTCTCCCGTGGAGGAGAACCCAGACGATGTCGTTGTTGTGGAGATTCCAGTATCTCCAGATTGTGTTGGAAGGGAAGCTGAGTTTGAAGCAGCTTCCGAGATGGTGCAAGCAGCCGTGGGGGCTTTGGACGTTGAAGGACCAGTAGAGACAGGGCTTCCAGATGAGGAAGTAGCGTGGAGTTCGTCATCTTCAGATGACGTTCCTCCAGAGATGCGTGAGCCTGTTGCGGGGGCAATAGATGTGATTGGAACAGAGGAGAGGGTTGATTCCCCTCCTTGTCATGATGAGGGGAGGTCGACTGCAGCATTGCCGAGCCCTACCCCAGACTCAGCAACGGAGGCTGAGGTGGCTGCTGACTGGGAGGTAGCAACAGATCCTATCCTTGCAGAGGGATTTGATGGTGAAAGTGGAACTTGTCCGCCAATCCTGACTCCAAGGGAGCTGAGTCTGGAGACAAGTGCCGATCTTGCTGCTCTAGCGGAGGGGAAATGTTCCGTACAGCCTGCTGATAGCATGTTGGGGATGGATGGGGTAGTCGCTGACGTCGGTGGTCCCTCTGTGTTTGAGAAGGGTAAGGGTTTGCTGGAACCCTCTGTTGCTCCTTCTACTTGGGGCACGATATCGACGCCTCTATCGGCTCCTCCTATTCTTTTGGCTCCTCAGGCTCAAGCCCCTGCTGAGGAAGAATCCGTCGATGCCGAGGTTTCAGCCTCGCAAATAGAAGCCGACGGGCCTTCTTCCGGTCCGCTGTCTAGAGCAGATCCTCCAACTCCTGCTATGACGCCCCAGGTGCTGGCGGATGCAGATGAGTATGTGAAGTTCATTATTGAGGCGGTATATAAGATGCTGCAGAGGGGTGTATCGGCGGTGATGGATGCCAACGGAAGCTTCGCGACGGCAAAGACCCTGGCACTCCCTCACATCAATCTGATACGTTTCTACCAGGGCCATGATCATATGGCCGAGATTCTGGAGGCCTCAGTGGCTGAGCTGGACCAGCTGCTTTTTGAGTTTCAGTGTATCCAGCGAAATGATCTCTCCGTTCTGATAGCCGCGGAGAAGGAGAAGTTGATCGCTGAGACTGAGTCTTCTTACCAGGCTACCGTGGGTGTCTGAGAACGCGAGGTGGCTGAAACTGAGGCTGCGGGAGAGGTTATCTCAGTCTATGCAGGAAAATGTGGAGCTGTGAGATGCGTTGGACGCTAGTATAGCGGAGGTTGATGCTATGATTCGCCTCCTTGAAGACCAACGGGCCCAACTCTTATTAGATGCAGAGCGAGTCCAAGCTGAACATGTAGCATCTAAGGAGAAGGAAGTGGCTTTCACCCGCCAGGCTCTTTCCCTGGCTCAGCAGCGGCAACAGTTAGACGAGAAGCATGAGGATGACACTTCTCCTGAGGCCATAGAAAGGATACGTCAAGAAGCCGAACGCAGGGTCCTGGCAACCGTAGAGACTCGAGTGGCAGACTTGAAGCGTCGGATTGAAGAGCTTTCGGCCAACCCCGGGGATGTTTAGGGATTGTAATCTCTTCTTTTTGTGTAATTTGCAACTCTTGCTGGGGATGTAATCCTTTATTTTTGAATAAAGAATACAGAGTTTTTGTGGTGTGTTCATTTTTGCTGTCATAAACTTGATGATTTGTGTGGACATATTATCTCTTGCGCACCTTGGTTTTTAGGCACAGATAATAAGTTCGAGAGAATCGACATGCTTGCTCAGAGGTAATGTGGACGTGGCAAATATGGGATTCAAATGATGGAATCTTCCTACTCAGAGGTGTTATGGACGTGGTAGGAATGACTCTGGGGAATACACGGAACTACTCAGAGGTAATGTGGACGTGGAAGTTCTATGATCAATGCGGCAACGCAGGAGTTGTCCATACGAGATGTTTACTCAGAGGTAACGTGGACGTGGTAAACATGATGGGTAGCGTAGCCTTACGGAGCGTAAGGTCCTGCTTTGTAGGGTGTAGGGGAATAACTCAGAGGTAATGTGGACATGGTTGTCCTTCTACTGGAGGATAGAATGCTACGGAACAGCTGGGTTCCGAAAGCGTAAGATTTTGTGGAAGGGAATTGTATGTGAGCCCTGATGATTGGGTCCATAGACTCCCTTGTTGGGTGGAGATAGAAGTACATGTCTGAAGGATATCAAAAGTAGTACTTCTTTAGGAACTTGCCGTTGATGGGCATCATGAACAAGTCCCTATTCGGTTTGGCGAGGCGGTAAGCACCATTCGAGTATACTGTCTCTATGATGAAAGGTCCCTCCCACTTGGGCTCGAACTTTCCAGGTGTCTTGTGAGTCAACACCATCGGCCTTCTGACCGCCAGAACCAGGTCGCCTACTTGAAAAGTCCTCTGTTTGACCTTCTTGTTGAAAGCCTGTGATATACGGACTTGAAAGAGTTCGATGCGTTGTTGAGCTAGGAGATATTTTTCGTCAAGTGCCTCCAATTCTTGCAGACGGCGACGTTGATTGTCTTCTTCTGTGAGTTGATTTGTGATCGCTATACGGAGCGAGGGTATCTGGATCTCGAGAGGCAGTACCGCTTCGCTTCCGTAGACCAGGGAGAATGGTGTGTTGCCCGTCGGGGTCCGTACCGTTGTGCGGTAGGCCCAAAGGCATTCGCCGAGCTTTTCGTTCCAGTCGCGTTTGTTAGATGACACGACCTTTTTGAGTAGCCTGACGATCGTCTTGTTGAACGCCTCGGCCAATCCGTTTGCTGTCGGATTGCAGGCGATCGATGCCACGTTCTGAATGCGATTCTTGTCACAGAATCTGCTGAAAACATGGCTGATGAATTTTGGACCATTATCGTGAATAATCCTTCGAGGTACTCCGAAACGGTAGATGACATGGTGTTTTATGAAGCTGATCACCCTGGAACTCTTCACTTCCGCCAGTGGGACTGCTTCTGCCTATTTGGAGAAGTAGTCGGTGATAGCTAGGATAAAGCGGTGTCCCCTTGATGAAGGAAGGGTAATTGGTCCTATAATGTCCATGCCCCAGGCTTCAAAGGGCCAGGAGGCGACCGTAGGATGTAGTGGTTCTGATGGTGTATGGATGAAGTCGGCATGAAGCTGGCAAGCATGGCACTTCTTAGCATAGTCGACAGCGTCGGCTGCCATGGTTGGCTAGTAGTAGCCCATGCATCGCAGTCGATCCTGCAACTTAGGGCCAGGTTGATGGGCTCCACAGGTTCCGTCGTGAGCTTCTCGAAGGGCTTCGGCTGCTTCTTCGTTGGATAAACATCGAAGGAGAAGTCCATCGTAGGAGCGTCGGTATAGCATTTTAGTAGCTGTATCGTAATAGAATCGAAGGGAGCGCCTCCTGACTGAGACAGCTTCTTTCGGGTCCTTTGGGAGAATTTCGTAGACAGCGAAGTCGATGAACGGGAACCTCCAGTCTCAGACGTTAACACCAGCACTTGTTGACATGGCATGGGCCATTTGTGAGCATAGGTTGTTTTTAGGACAGACCAAGTCTTGACCAACTACCGTGACGTAGTGTTGAGTCCCGAAGGGTGCTGCCAATGAGGCTGCGAGGCCAGCCAGAGCGTCAGCCTCCAAATTTTGTAGACGAGGTACATGTTCGATGAAGAACTTGGTGAAGGTTGAAATGATGTTCAAAGCAACCTCATGGTAAGGAATCAGATCCTCATGGCGAACTTCGTATTGCCCTCTGATCTGGTTAACGACGAGTTTTGAGTCACCGTAGGCTTCCAGATGATTCACCCCCAGCTATTGCGCCAGCTGGAGTCCCATGATGTGCACATTGTACTCGGCAACATTGTTGGAGCACGGCTTTGAAAGGAAGTAGGCACGCTAGATGACCAGCTGATCGGGGGAGACTAAGACTACCCCCACTCCTGCGATGATTTGGCCTTTGGGGCCTGTTCTTGAAGCACCATCGAAAAACATCCGCTAGACGGAACTTTCTTCGGTGACGTTTGATTCTTGGACCTCATCCGGGATGTCTTCATAGAGTCTGGAGGACTCCGGAATGGGGTGCACGGCTAAAAAGTCGGCCAGAGCCTGACCCTTAACGGCTTTTTGTGGAACGAACACCATGTTGTATGGCGTTAGCAGGATTGCCAATGTAGCTAGCCGGGAGTTCAATGACCCTGGCTTCGTCATGAGAACTCCGAGTGGATTGACTCGGGAGATGACATGAATTTTTTGACCCGAGACATAATGGCGAGTCTTCTGGATGGCAAATACCAAAGCCAAACACTCTTTTTCAACGGGGTTATACTGGTGTTCGGCCCCGATCAATGTTCTACTGAGGTAGTAGATAGCTTGCTCGTAGCCTGTATCGCTGTTCTGAGCCAGCAGAGCGCTGAGGAAATGATCCATGGCACGGACGTAGAGGAGAAATGGTTTGCCGGCGACGGGTGCCACCAGGACTGGCGGGCTCGTCAAGTAAGCCTTGATATCGTCGAAAGCTTTTTGGCATTCCTCTGTCCAGACGTAAGAGACTCCCTTCTTCATGAACTGGGTGAAGGGTTGACATTTTCTGGAAAGGTTTGCTATAAACCTCCGGATGTATGCCAGACGCCCTTGCAGGCCTCGAAGTTCTCAGAGGTTCTTCGGAGGGTCCATGTCAAGGATGGCTTTGGTCTTCTCGGGATCGACATGAATGCCTTTCGCCGTGATAATGAAGCCCAAGAATTTTCTGCTAGAAACCCCAAGGAAGGATTTAGCGGGGTTTATCTTGAGTTGATGCAATCGCATGAGATCGAAGACTGTCTTCAGGTCTTGTTGGTGATCACCTTTGAGACGGCTCTTGACTGCGATATCGTCAACATAGCATTCGACTGTCTTACGAAGATGCTAACGGAAGATGGTGCTCATAGCTCGTTGGTATGTTGCACCAGCATTCTTCAAGCCGAAGGGCATCACTGTGTAGCAGAAAACCCCCTTCGGAGTCCTGAATGACGTGTGTTTTGCGTCATCGAGGAACATCTTGATCTGGTTATAGCCCGAATACCCGTCCATGAAAGACATGCGTTCGAAGCCGCATGTGTTGTCGATCATCACGTCGGTGATTGGAAGCGAGAATTCGTCCTTCGGGCAAGCAGTATTGAGATCCCTGAAGTCGATACAGACTCGTATCTTTCCATTCTTCTTGGTGACAAGGACGACGTTGGCCACCCAATCCGGGTGTTGTTTTTCGCGAATAAATTTGCTGGTCAAGAGTTTGTCTACTTCCTGATCGATAGCGTTCATGATGTCAGGACGAAAATATCGCTGTTGTTGCTTTATAGGCTTGGCATCAGGTAAGATGTTAAGCCTATGCATCGCAATCTGGGGATCAAGTCCCGGCATATCTTCGTAGCTCCAGACGAAGACATCGATATATTCTTTAGCCAGCTGGATTAAAGATTCCCGGTCTTCTCCTCTTAGGCTTTTGCTGATGAAGATGGGTTTGGAAGAAGATCCATCCCTAAGGTCGATCTGCTCGACTTCGTCTTCGGTAGGGGGTTCGCGTAATTCAAAACGAGACTCCCACTGTTCTCCTAGGCGTTGAGCCCAGGGTTCTTCTTCGAAGAATTCTGGCGTTTGGTCTTCGCCTTCATCTTCTTGAGATTGTACAGATGTTATGTTGGCTGACAGCACTTTCTAGAAGACTGATCCGATGCTGGTATCGGAATCCCAAGTTGATGCTTCGGACGAATGAGAATGTTCTATCTCTTCTGCTTCCGAGCTCTCTGGAGTTGACGGAGGCGTGACATAGCTCACCCCCCGTCGAGTTTGATGATAGTAGTCTTGCGACTTTCCTTTAGGTGTCGGAAGCCGGAGAGGAAGACGTCGACCCTTGCCGTAGTTCAGGCCTTTGTTGCTTTTTAGGTCGTAACCCATCTTTTGGATGAGGTACTTTGTCTTGTCCGTATACCGATAGACTTGTATTCTGCCGGTATCCGGTTCTTGCTCGAGTGGCAGGAGGTCTTAATGACGCTCGACTTTGCCGAAGATGATGGATTCTTCGCCTCGATTCCGCGATGGGACTACAAAACAGACCCCTTGGGACGGGACTACTCGATTTACATATATTCCCCTAGCTCTTCGTCTGTGAGTACTGGGGTTGGAGAGTCCACCACAGCTTTGATCTTGGGGTCCGAGAGGGCTATGTGGGCTTTCTCTGGCAGCTTGGATGAGACAGATGATTACGGCGGCTTGCCCTTAAGACGCACCTTCAAAGGTGCCTCAACTGCGCCTTCGGTAATTGGTGCCTTCCCCTGTAGTTTTGCCACAAGGGGAGCCGATGTTTGAGATGGCTTTCCCTTGAGCCGTATCTTCAAGGGAGCTTCAGCTGGTGTTCTACCCGGAGCAGTTGGTGCTTTTCCAGGCAGCTTGATGCTCATGGGAGGCAATGTCTGAGGCGGCTTCCCTTTGAGTCAAATTTTTAAAGGAGCGTCAGGAATCATCTCTGGCTCCATGTCCGGCTCTGCTGCCATTTCTACTTCATCGTCAGCGTCATTGGTTTCCTCCTCGTCGGACGACTTGTACAGGATAGAATCCGTGAAGTAGGCTTCGACCCCCTTGAAAGGGTCAATGTCTGCAAACTCCGTCCAGATGATGTCGTTGGTGGATACATATTTCATATATTGGTGGAGTGTAGATGGCACCACCATGTACTCATACAGCCATGGTCGACCCAGGAGGAGGTTGTAGTTGACGTCGGCATCCACGACATAGCAAGTTACCTCGGTTTTGAGGTTACCAGTATGACACTTCAGCCGTATTTTGTCCAGTGGCTCGCTTTTGCTAGCATTGAAGCCACTGATTGTTGTGTTGGAAGGCGCCAGTCGGTACATTGGGATCCCCAGTGTTGAGAGCAACGTCTTCGAAATGATGCTGAGGGAAGACCCCGGATCGATCTGAATCCGCTTCACCTTGACGGAACCGATATACCCTGTATAATATAGCGGCCTGTTGTGTCGGTTGTGCTTGAGCAGCATGTCTTATTGGGGGAAGGTTATGTTGGGGATAACTTCATTCGCACAATGACAGTGTGCACATATAGTCGGAGTATCCTCAGGCTGCTTGACCTGGCTGATGAAGGACTCAGCATCCTTCAGGGCTTCACAGAGAGCTTCCCGAGTGTCCTTGGAAAGACGAAGGAGCTCGAACAGAGACAGGCGGGCAGGAGTACTGGCAAGTTTTGCCAGTATGTCGAAGTTGTGGGGCTTGGCTAGCCCCGAAGCATTCTCCTTTCGCAGAGGCCTGTCGAAACGGGCCTCTACATGCTTCTGCTTATTGGCTGCTGGGGGCTTAGATGGGCCCTCTTCCTGGGCAGCAGGGATGGTGCAGGGAGGCACCACCTCGACGGCAGCTTCGTCGGGTTGGGCGTTCTGATGTGAACGCATCTGTACAGGAAGTGCCTCTTCCGCAGGAGAAGAGACCATGCGACAAGACTTGATCTTCCTGCCCTTAGTTTTGGAGGCAGAGCGTACCTCCGGTTGAGTAACCTCGGAGACGAGGTCAGGATGAACCCACAAGACCTCTTCCCGGGATGTGGTGAGTGGGATGAGTCCACTCACGTTGTCACGAGTAGGTGGTAAGTTAACCACCTCCATTGTCGCCTTTGGGATGGGGACGACGCCATCTTGTGTTGTAGTAGGCGGCAAGGTGCCAAATTGGAGTGACACCAGGTTGGCCGAAACCGTTTTCTCCTCGTAGTCGACGGAGATGACATCCACATTGATCATGCATTGGATGTAGTTCTTGAGGACGTAACAGTCCTTAGTTGGGTGTCCAACAAACCGATGGTAGTGACAGTATCTCGGATTGTCCACTTTCCCAACCTCGTCGGGACGCTTCGGGTCCGACAACTTGATCTTGTCACCCTGCTTCAGTATCTCAAAGAGTTGCAGGGTGTCTTCATCGTTGAAAGAATAAACCTCCTTTGTCCTTGGTGCAAGTAGAGGCTTCTGAGTAGGTGCTGATGCACCTTTGGAGGCATTGACAGTCAACACCTGTTTCCCCTTCGTCTCTCGTCCGGGGTTGTTGGCTACAGGCCGTTTCTCGTTGTCTTCAAAGGCAGGAAAACTAACCCCCAGAAGGCGAGCATTGGATACCTTCTTTTCTGCTGCCTCGGCCTCGATGATCAAGGAACTCCAGTCGGGAGGAGGAGTAGAGTTGAGCCAGAGTTTGATTGCAGGCAACATGTTCATGCTGCAGGAGGAGAGGAGTGCATATTCTGGCATGCCCAGGGGCAGTCTAAAGCAGGCCTGTCGGAACCATTCGATGAATACTCGAACTGTTTCCTTCTTCTTCTGGCGTATCTCTATGAGGGACGCCATTGTCATGTCCTTCCCGCCGTCGTAGAAATGGCCGAGGAAGAGACGCGTCAAGTCGTCGAAGGAAGATATAGAGTTATCGGGGAGACTGCAGTACCAGTCGTACGCCACTTCTTTCAATGCCCCGACAAATATGCTGGTGAGTAGTGCGTCCTCCTTCGGGAGATGTCCCATTTGAGACTGGAAGTACGTCAAATAGCGACGAGGAGAGTCCTTTCCATCGTATGGCGTCAGTGTTTGTGGTTTATACTTAGGAGGATAAACTACCTTGTTCCATTCGAGGGGATAAGGTTGGGGGATCCCCATCTTTTGGCGCTCCTCTTATCTATTCTTGGACTCAAAGCGTTCGCGCAAGTCCTTGATCATCTCGACCACGTCTTCTGTGGAGCTGGGAGTCGGGAAAGGTGGTACCACCTGGAGTTGAGCATTTGAGGGCTCCGACGTCCGTGGTGCTTTGCGGCGATCTATATCCAAGGATACCTGTTGAAGGGGTACACTTGATTCTCCATTGGCCCCAGGGTCAGGACCAGTAGACGGTGCCCTGGCCAAAGCGGACCGTATTTCAAACACTGCTTTAGTCCGTGTTTGCATAGAGGCAGAGAGGGTTTTGAGTCCTCCCTCTAGGGTGTCCATGCGCTGGACGAGGTCTGCTGGTGGCGCATCAGGCTCGGTATCACCCCCAGTCATGTATACTGTCATGATACGGCTGGAGTTGGATGGATCAGTTGAGGCTTCGCTTTCGGCCTCACTCTCCTGTAGGGAAGTTGCCTCTCCTGGAGCTTCGTCCTGGCAACCCCCAGCTATGTTTTGGAGGACACCCTCGTCTTCAGGAGCATCTGCAAGGGCCTGATTATCTCCTGGTCTGTCTTGGAGGTCCTCGTCTTCGAGACGCAGATCCACATGGGATAGACTACCCCCAGCTACATCCGGGAGGCTGATTTCGTCTCCAGGATGAAGGTCCACCCCAACTTTGCTTTGGAGGATATCTTCGTCTTCAGAAGGAGGGTCAACGAGGGCTTGACTACCCCCAGCTTCCTCCAAGATCTTCTTTCTCCTTCGAGTGCCTTCAAACACCCCGGAGGACGGGACAGTTGTCTTAGTTTTCCTCGGCTGGCTATTGGACGAGGATGAGGAATTGCCAGTCGCCTTTCAGACTGACGAGGAGTTGGAGATTACATTGCATGAAGCAACCTTTAGTTCTGGCTCCTCTTTTGTTGACACTTTCTTCCCGAGGCGACGTCGGAGGGGCGTTGATGATTGCAGCCGTTGGAACACTGACTGTCTTGGTGGCATCGCTGTCTTATAACAACAGTTGATGGTGACTACAACACAGGTGTGCCCTGTGAGGGGCGCATTGTGCTTGTCAGTCGACTCTCCTGATCGACGTTTGTGAGTGATCACGTTACGCAGATCGTTGGAGGAGAGTGCCACCTTCGCACCCCCATCAGGCGTATGGCAAGGCCAAGCGCCGGGGTGGTTAAGTGAATGCTGCGTCCCCTGATCCAATACCAAACAGGCGCTCGGATCAGTATTGGGAGGATAATATTTACAGTGATTTGAATGAACCTCAAACGCACAACCAGTAGAGGCACGGGAGTTCAAGACCACAGGGTTTACCTTGCTCGACTTGGTTGCGAGCGCAACAGATGCACCCAAGTGAGACAAGGACTTTGAAGGTCGACTCATCTCTGGCGCAGAGGCTCCTGAGCCGACCTTATACAGCTTACCATCAGCAGCGCGCATGATTGTGAGCGCTTGCTTCTGATTTGCTGCCGGCATAGCACGTTTGAGGCGCATGGCCCGTACTGCCTTGGACTTCTTCGTGCCAGCCCGCTGGGGCGCATAGTACTCAGAGTCCAAATTCTCCTCGCCACTACAGCGAGTGAGTCTGTCAAAGACAGAGAATTTCAGTGGCGCATCAGATGTGATGCGCGGGGTATTAGCTGTGCCCCTGCTCCGTCGTCGTATCTTCCTCACCTGAGAGAGAGAGATGGCTGTGGAATGTGGTCAGCCGCACGTTTCCCCGAGAGATACGCTGCACCGGTGGGCGCATCTTGGTTGCTGAGGACGTCAGCAGGAAGGGAAGGCTGCATTGGCGTATCCCCTTCGGTGGTGGCGGCAGAGGCGTCGACCTTGCGCACCCAGACTCGACGAGTCTTCTTCGGCTTCGGCAGCCGCTTCGAAGGACTCGCACTGCCTTCAGAGATGAATTCCTCATACGCCTGTTAATTGAGGCATACGACCAGCATTTTGTGGGAGGAGCCCGCCTTCACGTCGTCGGATTGCGACACAGCTTTCTCGGTGGAGGAGAAAGAAGTTCCCAGCAGAGTCGCCAGCTTGTTTGCCATTAAAATCTTTTGATTGCAAATTTCAATACAGACAGAACAATGTTACAATGTAGGACTTAGACGTAGTCCTAGGAGTACACTTTTGTTTATCTGGGTCTCTTGTGCCGATGGAGCTAGTGGTAATGTGTTGACTCCGTTGACGATCTGACGACGGTTCTCGGTTCTCTGAAGGTTTGGATTGCTCTGTGTGTGTTAGAAGAAGATGATCCCTCTATTTATAGCTTTGCAGGCTGGCTGCTTATGCACGCATGTAGGATGTGCCTGTACGTGGGGATGCCACGTGGTGATTGCTGATGGAGGCGCATGGACGATGCGCTCAGATTGAGGAGTTGAACCCTTCTTGTTGCTGTCGTGGGCTGCGGTAGAGCTGACACATAGCAATGGAGAAGATCTTTCAGTTGCTGAGATCTTGGGTGATTAGCACCCCTTCATAGGCTGAATCAAGTCAAAGGACGTGTGTCGTAGGTCCATGGCTCGAAGATCTCGGATTTGATGGGGAGTGATTCTGATAGGATGCGCCTGGGATTGGGCGCATGAGGTGACTTTCGGCTCATAATCTTTAGGAGCCATGAACCAGTCGGGGCGCATGGCTTTTGAGGCGCATGCGGGGCTTCAATAGTGACTTTGACTTCTGTCTTTAGGGATCAGAGAAAAAGTCTGAGGCACATGGCTTTCGAGGCGCATGCAGAGATTTGGGCGCATAGCTGCGGAGGCGCATGCGAGATGGTTGGGCGGCCACGTGGCTTGTAACCGCCGTAGGAGAGTAATGATGATGCTGACGTTGGTGACGCTTCGTCTTCTAAAAAAGTTGTCAAGTTCAGTCCTCGGGGGACGTGCTGCCAACTCTGTCAGACTTTAGCATTTAATGTTCTTTGACGGGTGATGGACTGTTTGAGTGGGCGCATCGATCGGCGTTCCACTAGGCGCATGGGGATGCATGGGGGCGCGTCCTTGTGAGGCGCTTGTTGTTTGAAGGGCGCATCCTTGTGAGGCACGGTCTGACCGGCGCATCTGCTTCGCATGATTCGTCTTTATTGGTCCGACTGTTACGTTCTTCGTGTGCTTTTAATAGCCGACTTGGCTGAATTCGAAGCGTCAGGTTCATCACCATTTAAGGCAAATTTATTGCACGAGATTCGGAGAGCCAGCCACTTGGCACATGGGTTTGATTTGCCCGGCCTATAAATAGTGGCATGGAGAGTGTTTGCTTCTCGTTCTCTCACGTCCTTCCGGAATGAATTTGTTTGCTCGAGCACATTCTGTTGATGAGATGATCCCGAGGGTGAAGATGCGACGCACTGTCTTCATTGATGCACTTGAAGGTGACTGTTACATCCAAAAGTCAGAGTCGAGGGCTTCTGAGGCAGGCAGAAGGTGCCTGTTGTATCCAAAGATCGGGATGCTCGAGCCCCATCTCCGTCATGCTGTAAGAGCCACAGATCAGAATTGTGGTGCTCCGATCATCTTCCTTGGGGTTTGGGAGAGCTCCTCCTCCTGCTAGAATGGGTGTTGCCCATTCTGGTTGTGTGTAAAGCTGCTCCTTTAGCCGCAGGTTGATTTGCGGTGCTATTCTCTTCCTTGGTTTGAAGAGCTTCTCCTCCAGCTAGAGGGTTGATTGCCACCCTCATTCTGCTCAATAAATGCTTCATTAGTCGAAGCATTTGATGGCGCATATGCTGACACTTCATGATGCGCCTGTGGGACGTTGAAGGGCGGCACATAACTGAGCTGCTGAAGGGATGCACATAACTGAGCCGCCGAAGGAATGCACATAACTTAGGATGCACATAACTGAGCTGCTGAAGGGATGCGCCTGGCTGAGAGCGCATATAACTGAGCTGCTGAAGGGATACGCCTGGCTGAGAGCGCATGGCGAGATGCGCCTTGCTGGGAGCGCATGGTGGTTGCTGAGCCTATTTGAGGGCGCATGGCGAGATGCACCTGTTTGAAGGCGTATAGAGGTTGCTGCGCCTAGCTGTGGACTTAGGATCTTTGTAGAAATTCTCCTTTGTAAAGACATGTAATAGACTTTTATATGAAATAAAAATCCTATTTTAATATCTATTCTCTCGCTGTGCCAAGTACTTCATCTGAGCTCCCTGGCGCATGTGATGTTAGGCGCGTAGGATTTCTGGTCCTGAAATTCCATGCTTCTACAGCCGACCCCTTCGGTGGAGCAACTCTCAACACCGGAACCACGCAGGTATATATTGGGTTCGCCGACCCCTTCAGTGGAGCAACTCTCAACACCGAAACCACGCAAGTATATATATATATATATATATATATATATATATATATATATATATATAAATTAAAATTCAAAGCCAAAAAGTTTCTTGTTTCTTACCTAGCAAGTATGCTTAGCATTCCTTACCAACTTACAGTAATAATTTAGAGCAATTAGTTAGCACTTCGGTACTCTTATTACAAACACAAGAAAAATTAGCATTACTTGTTAGTAACCATAATTCACAAGAATGAATTATATTCGCAATAAATTGAATAGTACCTATATGTCATTTGTGGAGTTTCATAATCCCACAAGATTCATTACAACAATTCAAACTTATTGAACGTTGAAATTTAAAAATCAGTTTGTAGTTTAAAAATAATAGTGTAGATGATACAACCTTGTATTGTGCATAAAAATAATTTCTAAGGACCTCTATAAATTCCTACTTTAGTGTTCCAAAACAAAATATCTTGTACTAGCCATCTATGCCCAAAACAATTTCGGAAAGCCATTATCTATTCCAAGAAAAATTATATAGTGACTAATAAATATAAATTCAAAATCGATTAGTAGAATTTGAACTATACCATATCGAATCTAGTAATTCGTTCTACTATCTTAAATTTGAATCATACTAAATAATACACACATATATCATTACTCCCTGAATAATGAACATAATTAGCCATTTCACAATTTCATAATTGCTTACATATATCATAATATTTACCCATAACATTCAAATCTCTCTCTATATATATATATATATATATATATATATATATATATATATATCCGAATACATATCAAGTCTAGCATTAACATATCATATATTCAAGAGTTAATTATGTTCAAAATCATATTGGCGAGTCATGCCGAATCATAGGTCGGGTGTCTGTGTCGTACCACACATACGTATGTATACATAAATTCATAATATCCAGAATTTAAACTAATTTAACTTGAATATTAACCAAAGAAAAGGCCTAACGTATACCATAACTCATATTCTTGTGTAGATGTGTCCATATTGCATCCTGAATATGTGTTCAAAATTTGGCATATAAATAACCTTATAAATTTATAAAAGATCAAAATTTAACGTTAAAGGTTGAATAACCATGATTCACTAACAATACACCATTTTAATTTATACATATAATTACAAAACCGTGCCGTATCGATTCTGTGTTCTGCGGTCGTGTCCGAGTGTCTATATTCAATCAAGATCATATATCCATGTTATATTTAATTTATATCTACCATAGCCTATAACCTATAATAGAGTTTTTAACAAAATTTCCTGATTTGAATTAGGAAGAAACGATGGAATTCAAATATATATTTATCTAAACTATATAAATGCACATACACCCGTATCAATATGTCTGAACCGTATCCGATTCGTATGTCCATGCTACAACCCCTAATTAACCGTGTCCACGTGTCCGAATCATATCCGATTCGCGTGTCCATGATACTACTCCGTGAAATCTATATAATTCAACACTGATATATAGTAAAATCATTTAATTCGAATGGATCATAGCAACTTGACAAATTTGAACAAATTGAAGTAGGGAAGAGGAAGAGGACTTGCCTTGGGTTCTTGAGTGGGACCTAGGATTTCTCTAAACTTCTTCTAAATTAACCCCCTAATATTGATAATTTTAGCAAATAATTAATTACAGAAAATTATAACCAATTTTATCAAAGATGAAAAAAATATTGAAGAAGAAAATTTATACCCAAGATGGAGTTGGGGGACTAGGGCTTGGTTCTTCCATTCTTCTTCATCTTCTTCTCCAATTTTTCTTTCTTTATTTTTCTTAGAAGAAAAAGGGGTTTGGGTTTAGGTTTAATGGTGGTGTGGGAAGTGGTGATGGAGAATGGAGATGGAGATAATGGCGGTGAAGGTGGAAGTGGTGGCCGGCGACGGCGGGTGGCGCCGGTGGTGCGCCAGCGGCGGCGACAGGCGGGCGGCACCGGCGGCCGACCGACGACGGCGGCTGCCGCAGCAGCAGCAGCTAGCAGCACTAGCAACAGCGGTAGCAGTAGTAGTAGTAGTAGAGGAAGGAGGAGGAGAAGAAAAAGAGTGAAGGAGAGAGAGAAAGAGATGGAGAGAGAAGGGGATAAGAGTGAGAGAGGAAGAGATTAATAGAAAGGGAGAGAGAGTTCGAGAGAGAGAGAGAGGTTTCGAAAGAGGGAGAGAGAGAGAACCGACATAGGGAGAGAGATAGATTTCGAGAGAGAGAGAGAGAGGGTGCGGGTGAGGGCTGCCCCTCTCTCTTTCTCTAAATATATATTTCTTTTTTTTCCTATTTTTTTTTCTTTTTTTCTTTTTTTAGGGTTTTCAAAATAAAAAATTCAAAAAATAAGAATGAAATTAAAATTATTATTATTACATCAATTATTGTTTATATCATAAAAAAAATTTAGAGAAAAATATTTAAGAAGATGGAAATAAAATATCAATACATTAATTTTTAGAAAGCAGCTATGACACTCTACCCACCTTACACAAATTTTGTCCTCGAAATTTAAATTTAAAGATAAGCTTTTCAAAATAATTATAAATAGAAGCAAAATGTTCTACCCACCTTACAGAGGTGAAATAATAATTTAATAAATTATTAAGCAAAATATCTTGAAATATAGTTATCAAAAGCTTCACGAAGATAAGAATAATCTGAAAATAATAGAAATCATCAAGATTCTTGAAATTTCATAAAACCAAATAGAATTGGTCAGATACCATGTTGTTTCAAACGATCTTTGAATTCAAAATCATATTTCTTATTCTCATTTTCTGGCGTGATATAGTAATCTTGTGCCTCACCATTGCGCATATGGCTGCAACAAAGATACTATTTCACTATCAAGATTCATGGCTGCAGCTTTTGCTACCACGCCAATGATATCCATAGAATGAGTAGGAATCGTGATTGTGAAGTAGCTTTACAGATCATAATATTCTTAGTAATCCAAAATATATTCAAGAAGCAATACTTATTTTCAAGTTCTTCAAATATCATCAACGTTATTTCATCATGGTATCAAACTAATAGATAATATTATAACATAAAATAAACTCATATATCTATATTATCAAAAGCACTATATGTCATTTTAAATGACGTTTTTCAAATTCCAAATCAAGGTAAAATGAAATCAAAGTTCGAATATCAAGTTCAAAAATTCATTATGAAAAATTATGTCTTGATCCCCGAAAATTTATTGAATTCCTGAATCATGTTTCGAGAATATGTGCCTCGCCAATTTGGATGGCCAGTCCGAATGGCTGCAACAACTTCTCATTTCATGATTCATTAAAAAATTTTAGGTGTCAAGACACAACAAGTATTCATTCACATAAATATCATTTACACAAAATCCAATCAAAGCATTCACTTTACAGAAAGAAAAAAATATCAAAAGAGTAAATTACAATGGATATTAGATAGAGGGCAATTCCTGAAATAGAGATGCCAAGGAAAGATGTAAATGGAAGAAAAGATTAAGGATACAATTCTAGATTTTTATTTAGTGAATGTTATGTGAAGCAACAAAATTGAAAGTTTTGAAGTAGACTGGGTTTGCAAAATAACCAGACCGCAGAAAATTCAACAGATAAAAGAGAACGAGTCGGGACTTAGGCATCGATAGAAGTCTAGAGGGAGTAAGGAATAAGGAATTAGCTTCTTAATATAATATGTATATAATACTCTATACAATAACTATTATGCAAAATCCTAGACAAGTTATTGCTAGTACTTTCCTACCCAGTAATCATTCAAAATATATTTATATCTATACTTACCCCTTCACTATTTCTAACTATGTAATGGTTCAATATATATTTGAACTCCGGGTTTACTAGAGATACCAAGTCCAAGATTCTTTAGGAGTCTTCTAGATTCTTTTACCAGCTCAGACGAGAATACTTGTCCTATTCTCTCTGACTTAATAGGCCTAGAATGATTATGTCTTATCCTTATACTACCCATGACCTAGGTAAGGACACCTGATCATAGATACTCACTATAGAAATTTTATTTAGGTAAAGACACTATGAAATACAGTCTAACATGGAAAATTCTATTCGGTATCTCTTAGATATTTCCTAAAACATATCTTAAAGTTTATACCTTAGCCTATAGGGTCTCCCAAAAATCTTGACCAACCTCTTATCTCAGCTTGCATAGGTTTCCCTAGAACTTGGCCTATATCCTATCCTTGGGTTGTCAGACTGGCACCCTATCCTATTTCCTCTATGCAATGTCTGACCTGCATCCTATCCAATTTCCTCTATGCAATGTTTGACCTGCATCCTATCCTAGATTTTCTATTCTTTGCTGACCTGCATGGGCCACTACTAAAAGACGTGTCACGCCCCGCTTCCCAGAATTACGGCGAGCCGGGTACGTAACATCATCCCCAGGCTACGCGACATACGAATACTCTAGTACCCATATTCGCGATTGTCGCCCGTAAGGTTCGTGCATAGGTAAAAGCAGGTCATACTTACATAAATTTAAGTCAGCAATAATCTAAAACTAAGACATTCTAACTAATTGAACATAAATATAACTATTTATACCCAGTACAATTTTGAACCCAACTATAAATAATACAATTATACCTTAAACAAGTAGATAAAAAGAATTCTTGTTCTGACTTGAACGTCTTCAATGGTATCAACACGTCCTTGATCTCCAGTTGTCCTTCAGTACCTGATAGCGGCTTCACTTGGTACACTACTACAAAACCTAGTGAACAATACTAGGTCGTTTAGAAACGACAAGCAAGTTCTCGGCCAAAAACGCTTAAGGAAAATATAATAAGGAATGAAACATAAAGAATTACTAATAGGAGAATAGGAAAAATGCAATTTACATTGTTATAGCTTTTATTTATTTAAGTAGTATAAACGTCCTTTTTGGCTTTATTTAAAATGGGATAATTTCTTCTAGAATGAGATAAAATTTGAGGGACTCACCCATCCACTCAATGTTCTATCGATGTATATGAAAAATAAATTTCCGACCTTCCCTTGAGCTTATCATAAATTTTGTCTCCCTTGGACAAAATAGAAATTGCCTCCCTTGGACAAAATAGAAATTGTCTCCCTTGGACAAAATAGAAATTGTCTCCCTTGGACAAAATTGAAATATGCCTCTCTTGGGCTAACCTTAAAATGCAATACAATTTGGAGAACAATCCCTTAACATTCATAAAATAGTTTCCCATCAATAATCCCGTTAACCTGGGATCAGGCTGTGAATTTGGCGGCACGGTGCTTAGTATCCAGCCTGGAGCCTCCCTTGGGCTTAACAATCACCTATTCGATGTTACTGTCGAAATAGATATAATAATCTGGAGCCTCCCTTAGGGTTAGTTTGCCTCCCTTGAGCAAACGAAAACAAGAGCCTCCCTTGGGCTTAGTTTGCCTCCCTTGAGCAAACGAAAAATACGTGAGCTAAGCCTCACAAACTCCATTCACATGGCCTTACGAATGAGTAGAAATTTACTGATCAGCTTTTTAATTTTATTATGCTATGGGACTATTTAGGAATATCCAGGTTGTTCTCCCCCGCCCAATGCTTCCTAGCTGTTTCTAAGTACCTTTTCCTAAATGACTTTAGATCTTAGGGAATAATCCAATTTTTCTGAAAGTCGAAAATTATACCATATTTTGAATTTTCCAAAAATTTCGGCAGTCTCCTTTGTATTTTGAGACCCCGAAAATTTACAAGAGACGCAATATATGTATAAATTAAAATTCGAGTTCGCCGACCCCTTCGATGGAGCAACTCTCAACACCGGAACCACGCAGGTATATATCGGGTTTGCCGACCCCTTCAGTGGAGCAACTCTCAACACCGGAACCACGCAAGTATATATATATATATAAATTAAAATTCAAAGCCAAAAAGTTTCTTGTTTCTTACCTAGCAAGCGTGCTTAGCATTCCTTACCAACTTACAGCAATAATTTAGAGCAATTAGTTAGCACTTCGGTACTCTTATTACAAACACAAGAAAAATTAGCATTGCTTGTTAGTAACCATAATTCACAAGAATGAATTATATTCGCAATAAATTGAATAGTACCTATATGTCATTTGTGGAGTTTCCTAATCCTACAGGATTCATTACAACAATTCAAACTTACTGAACATTGAAATTTAAAAATCAGTTTGTAGTTTAAAAATAATAATGTAGATGATACAACCTTGTATTGTGCATAAAAATAATTTCTAAGGACCTCTATAAGTTCCTACTTTAGTGTTTCAAAACAAAATATCTTGTACTAGCCATCTATGCCCAAAACAATTTCGGAAAGCCATTATCTATTCCAAGAAAAATTATATAGTGACTAATAAATATAAATTTAAAATCGATTAGTAGAATTTGAACTATACCATATTGAATCTAGTAATTCGTTCTACTATCTTAAATTTGAATCATACTAAATATAACACACATGTATCATTACTCCCTGAATAATGAACATAATTAGCCATTTCACAATTTCATAATTACTTACATATATCATAATATTTACCCATAACATTCAAATATATATATATATATATATATATATATATATATATATATATATATATATATATATATATATATATATATATATATATATATCCGAATACATATCAAGTCTAGCATTAACATATCATATATTCAAGAGTTAATTATGTTCAAAATCATATTGGAGAGTCATGCCGAATCATAGGTCGGGTGTCTGTGTCGTACCACACATACGTATGTATACATAAATTCATAATATCCAGAATTTAAACTAATTTAACTTGAATATTAACCAAAGAAAAGGCCTAACGTATACCATAACTCATATTCTTGTGTAGATGTATCCATATTGCATCCTGAATATGTGTTCAAAATTTGGCATATAAATAACCTTATAAATTTATAAAAGATCAAAATTTAAAGTTAAAGGTTGAATAACCATGATTCACTAATAATACACCATTTTAATTTATACATATAATTACAAAACCGTGCCGTATCGATTCTGTGTTCTGCGGTCGTGTCCGAGTGTCTATATTCAATCAAGATCATATATCCATGTTATATTTAATTTATATCTACCATAGCCTATAACCTATAATAGAGTTTTTAACAAAATTTCCTGATTTGAATTAGGAAGAAAGGATGGAATTCAAATATATATTTATCTAAACTATATAAATGCACATACACCCGTGTCAATATGTCTGAACCGTATCCGATTCGTGTGTCCCTGCTACAACCCCTAATTAACCGTGTCCACGTGTCCGAATCATATCCGATTCACGTGTCCATGATACTACTCCGTGAAATCTATATAATTCAACACTGATATATAGTAAAATCATTTAATTCGAATGGATCATAGCAACTTGACAAAATTGAACAAATTGAAGTAGGGAAGAGGAAGAGGATTTGCCTTGGGTTCTTGAGTGGGACCTAGGATTTCTCCAAACTTCTTCTAAATTAACCCCCTAATATTGATAATTTTAGCAAATAATTAATTACAGAAAATTATAACCAATTTTATCAAAGATGAACAAAATATTGAAGAAGAAAATTTATACCCAAGATGGAGTTGGGGGACTAGGGCTTGGTTCTTCCATTCTTCTTCTCCAATTTCTTCTTTCTTTCTTTTTCTTAGAAGAAAAGGGGGTTTGGGTTTAGGTTTAATGGTGGTGTGGGAAGTGGTGATGGAGAATGGAGATGGAGATGATGGCGGTGAAGGTGGAAATGGTGGCCGGCGCCCGCCTGTCGCCGCCGGTGGTGCGGTGTGGGAAGTGGTGATGGAGAATGGAGATGGAGATGATGGCGGTGAAGGTGGAAGTGGTGGCCGACGACGACGGGTGGCACCGGTGGTGCGCCAGCGGCGGCGACAGGCGGGTGGCGCCGGCGGTCGGTCGACGACGGCGGCTGCCGCAGCAGCAACTAGCAGCACTAGCAACAGCGGTAGCAGTAGTAGTAGTAGTAGAGGAAGGAGGAGGAGAAGAGGAAGAGTGAAGGAGAGAGAGAGAGACAGAGAGAGAGATGGAAAGAGAGGGAGATAAGAGTGAGAGAAGAAGAGATTAATAGAAAGGGAGAGAGAGTTCGAGAGAGAGAGAGAGAGGTGTTTCGAGAGAGGGAGAGAGAGAGAACCGACATAGGGAGAGAGAGAGAGATTTCGAGAGAGAAAGAGAGGGTGCGGGTGAGGGCTGCCCCTCTCTCTTTCTCTAAATATATATTTCCTTTTTTTTCTTTTTTTTCTTTTTTTTCTTTCTTTTTTTTCTTTTTTTTAGGGTTTTCAAAATAAAAAATTCAAAAATAAGAATGAAATTAAAATTATTATTATTACATCAATTATTGTTTATATCTAAAAAAAATTTAGAGCAAAATATTTAAGAAGATGGAAATAAAATATTAATACATTAATTTTTGGAAAGCAGCTATGACATGCTTATATGTAGGTGTCTGTATAAAGGAGAGGGAAGGGCATCGGCTCGGGTCTGTCATCAGGAAAGAGGAGATTGGAGGCCAGTAGGAATTGACCTAAGGGTTGCATTCCCTGATTATACAGGTATCAAATAGGAGGAAAGGCATAGGATCTGCCTGCACCTAAGGACTGCTGTTTTAGAACAGGCGGGGGAAATCCTGCCAGTCCAGGTGCATTGTTAGGAGGTTAGGAGACAAAAGCCTGTGCACTGATCTGAGTCGAGTGCATGTCAGTGCAACCACTGTCTGTTGGTGCAGCAGATTGTACTGCTGTGTTTGGATTGGGGTTACCTATAGGTTGGCCTATGCGGGTAGGTAAATGAAGGTTGGGGGAAATGTTTCCTGTGATTGTTCAGTAGGTAAGGTTATAAGGGAGTGTGATGATTGTTGGGAACGAAGCGCGAAAACCGTTCCCCCAAACCAGAAAGTCCTGCGAGAGAACCGAGCAAAAGCACACAAACCAAAAACACCAAACACAATCGCAGACACAAAGATTTTTGACGTGAAAAACCCTTACGGGAAAAACCACGGGACGATCGGAGTCCAATCCTGAAGAACCTCCACCAATAGAATAAAGAGAATACACCCTCTACAAGCTCCTCCCGATCCAACACCGATCACCACAACTCACTTGAAAGAAGAGATTTTTTGATTGCGGACTCCGAAGAACAAGAGATGCCGAAAAATTATTCGAAGCAATCTCTCCTTCACAATAGTCCTTAATCCTCTCTCTCTCTCAAAGATTGTAAGCACTCTTGTTTTTGAGATGATTTTACAACTAGCATGCATCACCCTTTTATAAGCCCTTGATAATCCATACATGGAAGGCCAATATATATGGAAACTTCCAATATGCATCAATCATATATTTAATAGAAATCCAATCATAATTGGCTTGCCATAATTGGAAGTCCAATTATATGGAAAGCTACTATATGAAGGGTCAAATCATAAATATATGATCAAATTAAATATGGAAATCCAATCATATATTCCATTACCATATATGTTCTAAAATAGGATCCATGCACTCCCCGAGCTTCTCCGACACACGGATGGCGCTCGTCGCTCTCCGGGGTATTCTACACATAGGTTGGGAACCCCACCCACTGCAACAAATCTTCCCCTTCACAACTAGGTGGAGGAACTCGTCATCCCGACGATCCGCCTGCAGTACTCAAACTTCCCCCTTGGTAGAACCTTCGTGAGCATGTCCGTTCCATTGTCATTAGTATGGACCTTCTCACGCATCGCATCCTTCTTCTCAACCACATTCCGTATCCAATGATACCGAGTCTCGATATGCTTGGACCGGCTATGAAAGGTCTAATTCTTCACAAGGTGTATAGCACTCTGACTGTTGTAAAGCAAAGTATACTGCTCATGCTTCAGCCCTATTTCCTGCAACAGTTTTTTCATCCACAGCAACTCCTTGTAACCCTCCGTCGCCGTAATGTACTATGCCTCTGTCGTCGACAAGGCAACACACTTCTGCAACCGTGACTGCCACGATACCGCTCCTCCAGCAAACATCATCACATAGCCCGAAGTCGATCATCTCGTGTCTACATCTCCAGCCATATCAGCGTCGGTATACCAACCAGCTTCGGCTCGTCACCACCAAAAGAAAGTCTCCAATCGGCAGTGCCCTGAAGGTATCGTAGGATCCATTTGACCGCACTCTAATGTACCCTTCCAGGATTTGAAAGATATCTGCTAACTGTGCCAACTACATGAGCGATGTCTGGCCTCGTACACACCATAGCATACATAAGGCTTCCCACAGCTGAAGCATATGGAACCCGCTCCATATCTTCTTTTTCGTCCTCGGTAGATGGACACTGCTCCTCAGTGAACTTAAAGCGGGCCGCAAGGGGGCAACTCACTTTCTTCGATCCGTTCATACCGAAACGCTGAAGTACCCGGTGAATATACTTCTTTTGGGACAAGTGTAGCAACTTGGACTCTCTCTCTCGGCTGATCTCCATCCCAAGAATAGTCTTTACTATACCCAAATCCTTCATAGAGAAGGCCACGCCCAGTTGGCGCTTCAACTCCGCTATCCTAGTGGCATTCCGATCCACTAATAGCATGTCATCTACATAGAGCAATAAAACAATAAAATTATCATCGACAAAATACCTCACAAATACACAGTGATCCGACGTCGTTCGTGCATAGCCATGCTCTCCCATAAACGACTCGAACTTCCTGTACCACTGCCTCGGATCCTGCTTCAGACCATACAAGCTCTTTCTCAACCGGCAGACCAAATATGACTTGCCCTTCTCACGGAATCCCTCTGGCTGCTCCATGTATAACTCCTCCTCAAGGTCACCATGGAGGAATGCCGTCTTCACGTCCATCTGCTTGACCTCCAAGTCAAAACAGGCTGCCAATCTAGTACCACCCGAATAGACGACTGCTTGACGACTGGCGAAAAGATCTCATCATAATCTACGCCTTTCCGCTGACCGTAGTCTTTAACTACCAGCCTCGCTTTGTATCGAGGGCGAGTAGCATCATCCGTCGGCTTCACTCTAAACACCCATTGATTCTTCAAAGCCTTCTTGCCCTTTGGCAACCGCACCAGCTCATAAGTGGAATTGGCTTGTAAGGAACTTATCTCCTCCTGCATAGCCTGCATCTACTCCTGCCTGTGTTCGTCTTCCATAGCCTCTGCAAAGCTTTCGGGCTCTCCCCCGTTAGTCAGTAGCACATACTCATTCGGTGAGTATCTCGTAGATGGTCGACGATCTCTCTCGCTCCTTCTCAATGGAGCCACTGGTGCTGGCTGTATACCAATAGCCTCCTCCCCTTCAGGAACTGTCTCTCCGGTATGCTCATCCTTCTGAGGGACACCCTGACCACCATCAGCAGGCTGATGATCAAGGTTGGGAGTAACTCCATGTACTGGCTCCCCCATAATTGGATCATCTGCGATGTCCTCTGGAAACTGCTCGAAGCGAAATGACTCTAACTCAGGCAATTCCTCAGCCTCAGAAGGTGTCTCAGAATCCTGAGTGTTGGTCATGGTCTGATCCTCGACGAATACCATGTCCCTGCTTCTGTAGAGCTTTCTTCCTACTGGGTCATAGAGTCTATAGGCAAACTCATCCCGACCGTAGCCGACAAAGACGCATCATCTCATCTTCGGCTCAAATTTGGACCTCTCGTCCTTCGGTACATGCACGAAGGCCTTACAGCCAAACACTCGCAGGTGATTGTATGACGACTCTTTGCCGTACCATACTTTATCAGGCACATCACCCTGCAAAGGAGCACTAGGAGATAAATTAATAACATAAGCAGCTGTGAGAAGGGCCTCACCCCAATAACTGCCCGGCAAGTTTGTTTCTGACAGCAAACACCGTACCCTTTCCATCAGTGTCCTGTTCATGCGCTTCGCTATACCACTGAGCTGAGGTTTCTTGGGTGGAGTCTTCTGGTGTCGTATCCTTTGCTTTCTGCAATAAGCATCAAAGGGACCAATGTATTCGTCGTCGTTGTCGGATCGAACACACAATAACTTCTTGCCCGTCTCTCTTTCAACAGAGGCCTGAAACTCTTTGAAAGTGGACAGCACCTGATCCATGGTCTTTAAGGCATAGACCCAAAACTTTCTGGAACAGTCATCAATAAAAGTTATAAAGTAAGAAGCACCACCAATAGATTTTACCTTTATAGGACCGCAGACATCCGAGTGAATCAACTCGAGCAACGCCGGCTTCCTTGAACTTGGGTGACTTTGGAAAGACACCCTATTTTGCTTTCCAGCTAAGCAGTGCGTGCACTTCTCCAACTTTGTAGACTTGAGCCCTGGAATCACCTTCCTGTTCACCAAGTAGCTCATCTCCTTCCCGCTGATATAGCCGAGCCGCCTGTGCCACAACTCGGTAGACGCATCACTGACTGCGTTCACCTCCTGTGCCCCCTGTGCGCTCCCCTCCATATAGTAGAGACCGGACTTCTTGCTTCCTCTGGTAATCACCATCGAACCTCTGGAAAGCTTCCACTGACTATTCCCGAAGAGACTGAAGAATCCCTCATCATCCAACCTTCCAACCGATACCAGGTTGAAACGGATATCAGGGACATAATGAACATCTTTGAGAACAAGAACTGCACCCGTCTTCGTCCTCAAATGCACATCTCCAACGGTAACCTCCTTTGACACATCTCCATTGTCCATCTTCAATACTCTACAGTCGCCTGTCGTGTAAGTAGCAAATAGTGCCCTATTGTGAGATACATGCGCTGAAGCACCTGAGTCCACCAGCCAAGAGTTGTCATCGCAGGCGAGGTTTGCGATAACCTCATCACCTACGACGATCATATCGCCTCCATCCATCGAGGCCGCCGCTGCAGTGTTCTCGTCTTGCTTTCCCTTGTCGCCCTTCTTCTCTCTCTTCCAAGCGAAACAGTTTCGCTTGATGTGGCCCTTCTTGCCACAGTGGTAACACTCCGAGTCCTCGTACTGACCCTTAGACTTTTTCCTGCTCTTGTCTCTGCCACCACCTGGACCCTTGCTTTTGCCCCTTCTGCAGCTCTCTGAAACCAATGCCTCTGAGTGGTAGGATATGGATGAAGTGCCCCGAGAACGTCTTCGCATCTCTTCATTCAGCACCCCGCTCTTAGCAAACTCCAGACTGACCACGCCTTCTGGAGCAGAAGCGATCATAGATACTCGTTCGGTCTCCCACGAGTCTGGCAATGTACATAGCAACCAAAGTCCTTGAATCTCGTCGTCGAACTTGACTCCCATCGAGGATAGCTGGTCCACCATGCCCTGGAACTCACTCAAGTGATCCGTAAAGGATTCACCATCTTTGTACCGCAGACCCATCTTCATCCGGATCAGGAACAGTTTGTTTACCCCGGTATTTTTTGCGTACAAAGATTCCAGCTTCTCCCACAACGTCTTTGCATGCTCAATATTGGCAATGTGGTTGTACACGTTCTCGTCAACGAACTGTCGCATGTACCCACACACCTATATATGCTCGAAGTTCCAGTCCTCATCGGATTTGTCACTGGGCTTCTCGGATGTAAATACTGGAAGATGCAGCTTCTTGACGAATATTAAATCCTTCATCTTGCTCCGCCAATAATGGTAGTTGGTACCATTCAGGTTCACCATGCGCACTGGCTTCGTGTCCATCACTGCTTCCTGGTTTGACTATCAACTCCTGACACTTCTTTGAACCTGGCTCTGATACCACTCTGTTGGGAACAAAGCGCGAAAACCGTTCCCCCAAACCAGAAAGTCCTACGAGAGAACCGAGCAAAAGCACACAAACCAAAAACGCCAAACACAATCGCAGACACAAAGATTTTTGACATGGAAAACCCTTGCGAGAAAAATCACGGGACGATCGGAGTCCAACCCTGAAGAACCTCCACTAATAGAATAAAAAGAATACACCCTCTACAAGCTCCTCCCGATCCAATACGGATCACCACAACTCACTTGAAAGAAGAAATTTTTTGATTGCGGACTCCGAAGAACAAGAGATGCCAAAAAATTATTCGAAGCAATCTCTCCTTCACAATAGTCCTTAATCCTCTCTCTCTCTCAAAGATTGTAAGCACTTTTGTTTTTAAGATAATTTTACAACTAGCATGCATCACCCTTTTATAAGCCCTTGGTAATCCATACATGGAAGGCCAATATATATGGAAACTTCCAATATGCATCAATCATATATTTAATGGAAATCCAATCATAATTGGCTTGCCATAATTGGAAGTCCAATTATATGGAAAGCTACTATATGAAGGGTCCAATCATAAATATATGATCAAATTAAATATGGAAATCCAATCATATATTCCATTACCATATATGTTCCAAAATAGGATCCATGCACTCCCCGAGCTTCTCCGACACACGGATGGCGCTCGTCGGTCTCCGGGGTATTCTCCACATAGGTTGGGAACCCCACCCACTCTAACAATGATGGAGAGTGAAGGGGGGGAATAACAATAGATAGGCCTGCTATAGAGTATCAAAGAGATAGGGGCTTGATGGCCACATGAAACCTCTTCTTCCTCTTCCTATATGTTCAAGTATCCCTCTATGAATGAGAACAACAGGGGTCGGGCAAGACTGTATAGGAATTTACCTTTGTTCAAGTGTATGTTATATTCGAAGTGGGAGATAGGTAGGTATAGGTTGATAAGTGTTTAGAAAATTGCCTAACAATGTAGCCTAGGGTCTATACAGGGCTTGGGAAGGGCATGAGTGTGTGTAGAGTGGGGGAAAATTCCCCTGAACTGTAGTGTACAGGTCCTTGGATACCTGTGCAGGCATATATAGACTAGATAACAGCAGTATATATGCTTGTATATTAGCCATTAGGGAGTTTGATGGATAATTAGAGTGATAGTAAATAGATAGATAGGATGGATATGTAGATGGTTTATAGGTATAGGGATAGGAAGATTGATAGAGGCATGGTTCCTGTATAATATGGCAACAGGGAGTTCACTCTTGTTCAAGGCTACACAAGCCTTGTGTGTGGCTCTGTTGCACAGAACAGAGATGGGGGTTCACTATCCCTGTGCGCGTGTATTAGCTTTAGGGAGAAATATATTAGTGTGTGTGAAAAGCAGGGAAAGGAAATGATGGATAGGGGAAGTTGACAAATAGGTAGATAAGGTGTAAAAGGATAAGTGAAGGAGTGTGAGGGATGTGTATAATACATAGGGCATGGAGGAAATCAGGAAGTAGGTGCTTGTGCACTAGTACATAGGGGTGCACTGGACAGTGAGTCTATAAGGCATGGGGGCTTGGGCAAGAGTGCAGGGAGAGGGGAGAGCCCCTGTGTTGTGCCTTGGTCAGGGGTTAAGCAGACAGTCAGTGGATAAAATGTGGCATACCTGTGTTGTGGTGTTCGTGTCCTAAGGACTAGGGTGGAGGTGCAATGCAGATATGAGAGAGTGAATGTAGGTGACTAAGAGTATACGGAATGAAGGGGACATGGTGTTGGTTAGTTGTGTGAGGCTAGTTGCATGCCTACAATTGGATACAAAGAGTCCGTATCATGATTCTCTATGATACGAGGGTGAGATTTGAGTATTTTTGGTATTTGGGGTCCTAATATGTCACTCTCTATTACTAACATAACAATTAGTTATTTGAGATATCATATACAATAATTTATGTTATGTTGGATGAATTTCCTGAGTGTTGGGGGTTGTACTGTAGTGGGTTTGGTTTATGGTGAGTATCATGGATGTATCATACATTAGGGTGCATATCACAAGGTGTTGCATCATAGGCGTTTGATGAAATGCTTGTTGATGAATTTGGAGGAAAAGGGTATGCTCATTAGTAGCAGTAGGAAGGAAATAAAGAGAAGGCAAGGGAGCAGTGGCATGCTACCCTATTTGGCTTTACACTAAGCAACAACAGCAGTTGGAATGTGAGGGAATTAGAAATTAATAGGCGGGGGCATTAACAAGTGAAGATAGGGAGAGCATGGTGTACTGTACCAGTGTAGGGGTATTGAGCTTGCATACTGTAGAAGCCTAAAAAGTATAATCATGATCATGCGCTACTCATAAATAGCGTCAGGGCACAAATCATCAAATGGCATTAGACATCAAATGATGCACGACATCAGTTGGTGCTAGACATAGGTGGCGCTGGCCGACACGTAGCAAGCTTCCTCGAGAAGCTGAAACAGTTGTCATCATTACTGACAGCACGTCAGTCGAGGAAAATCCGTTCGAATCTCCAACGCACGACATTCGAGAAGATTGTGTCAGATTTGTCATAATGACTGATAACTGCCTCGCACTATTTGCAGTTGGCGTGAGATAATCAAATATCGTTTTATATTAAGCAGAGGGCACTAAACAGCAAGTAGCACTCGACGCCATTCAACAGTTGGCGCTATTCGATCAAATCATCCAGAAGTAGTTAGATGATGTGGTGTGCATGTCACTAATCTCAAAGAATGTGTATGTGACACTGCCCACAACCAAGCGCATCTCTCACAGAATGCCACGTATCCAAGCAGCAAAACCAACCGTTCGTACGACTGGGTGAATGGTGCGCCAATCGCAGTATGCGCCAATCAGGATAACTACTTAACAGTTATCTTTAAACTCTATAAATAGAGTTCCAAATCACTATCAAAGCATCACTAATGATCATAATCTCCTGAGTACTTACGGCAGCACTCTCCAAAGGCTTTCTTCTTCGATATCGCATCGTCCCAGGGATAAAGTGATCATCTCCTGATCAGATTCCTATATTTGTACTTTCCCAGAAATCAAATTGTACTCTTATACCATTCTCAGTTTGTAATCAAACACTTTTTGTTTTTGCAAACAAAATAGCGACTATACTGGGGACAAATTTCTCCTCCGACGAGAAAGTGACAACTCAATGTGATATTGTGTCGGTCGGAACGACATAGAAGACTTTGGTCATAAAAGTCGACCAAATTGCCTACGAAGCCATGATTGGCGCTGGGGGTGATAGGCGCTCCACCACTGTTGCTGCCAAGAACAAGGCGTGCTCCATCTAGACTCCAAAGTCCTCTAGTGCACCAATCATGACTTTTGCATCAAGCATGGTGAAAAGCTCTATAGCCACTTCTTCTTCCTCACCAATTCTAAAATTGGTAGAGGGTGAACCAATCACTGCCCTAGCGCCAATCAAGGGACAGAGCCACATGGCTACTCCCTCTTCCTCCCCAGTTCTAAACTCGGTGGAGAGTGCACCTACCACTGCCTCTGCGCAGAACAAAAAAATGCCCTATGGCCAATCCTCACTCCTCCCAGTTCTAAACTTGGTGGAGAAGTTACATATTACTGCACCTGAGCAAAATAAAGAAAAGTGCCCTACGACCTCTCCTTATCCTTCCCCAGTCCTAGACTCGATGGAAAATGCATCTGATTGTGCCTCTGTGCCAATCAATGCGAGAATGCTTCAGAGTAGAAACTCTACTTTTCTTGGCAGAGACAATCAAATTGACGCCAAGAAATTAGACTCAACTCGAAGTCCGTTTCCTGCTGCTCATCTACGCCGTGCCAAACACGCTGTAACAAGTTATGCAGAAAAACAGGGCCTCCTGCCCACTCCACATGGCCATCGCCAACCAAAATGCAAATCAAGGACAAGACAGGGCAAACTGATGGTATCTCAGTCAAACAGCCAGGTAGCGCATATAATGCCCCGCTCCGTATGGTGCATTATGTTGAGTCGTTGACTCGAAGAGTCGCATTAACCCGATTAAATATCGATGCGAATCGATACAAGGGTTACCTTGTCCTAAGAAATGCATCGAGTCGGATCGATGCAAATAGTTATGTTGATTTGAGGAACGCATCAAGTAAGATCGGTACAAGTATTAAATTGGCCCGAGAGAAAGCATTGAGTCGGTTCAAAGATTCTAAGAAATCGAATCGACGCAAGGCATTAGTCCGATTCAGACAAAGATTAATTTTTGGTTTCATGTGCATGCTATACGTTTATGCTGAAATATAAGAGGTCGACAGACATTTTACCTTATTTACAATGGGGTCCGCAAAACCAAATTACCGTCTCATAACAGACTGAGGCATAGGCTCGATAAGCCAAATCGGTCGTATAATTCAACATAGCACGAAGTGCTCGAATGGCTAAGTCAGAAGAGTTGGCCGCAGAACAAGTTATGAAATAGAGCCGCATCGGCTCAACGAAACGACAAGGCGTATCGACTTAAGGTGGGGGGACTTTGACTTCTCTTTCCTACTCCTTCATGTCTAAATAAAAAGATATTGTTGTATGCTAAGTTAAGTAATTGAGACAACGGGTGTGGCTCGATCGACAGACGAACATAGTACATGTCGAACACTAGATAGAACAATTAAAATGAAATGTACATAAAATGTGTGAGTCGCTATGGAACATTAAATATCGCAAAGACGAGCGTCTCAGAGCGCAAGCCATAAGAACATGGGATAACTGTATCGACAAGTGCCTCAATACATAAGTCATTTCGTGCCACCGTGCACGAGTTAGTATGCTAGAACATTGAAAGACTATATCGGCGCGAGTACCTCAGCGCACAAGCTATAGAACATTGAATACCCTATCGAGGTGTGCCTCAGTTGCACGAGTCGGAGGAAAGGAACATACATTGAACATTAAGGCATAGAATATGGAATTACGGCTTCGAGGCGTGCTCGCATGCACGACTCGAAGAATAGAGAACAATCATGTCAAGGCGTGCGTACATGCATGAGAATCATAAAAGTTGGCTTCGTTGCGAAGAGAACAGTTGTGGCATAAATGTGACGGAACTGTCGGATGTGACATGATGCCTCGAAAATGTTCGGGACCTTCGGGGCATTCGTTTGACGAACATTGAGTTGGGATATGGTGCCATTGGACATTGAAACGTAGAATGAAGTAAGATACATTGAAAGAATAGAGAAATGCGAGATGACGTAAAAGTTTGAGTTTCAGACTCAAGACTATGTTTGGTTGTATGAGTTTGATGTGCACGTTGTATGGTCAAATGGACTTGAGATATTTCCAGTACACAGGGTGTGGTAATTTCCCTCGAACGAGTTATATTTTCTGGGGCACCGGGACCGTTCGACCTAGGAGGGATAAATAATCATTGTTGGGGCACATAATTTGGGTATGACTTGCAATCTGATACTGATGTGATAAGCCACAATTGATGATAAGTTCGGCGTCCTTCGAATACTGGGCCAGCAAACCCGTACGGGGAGGATGCTGGGGTATCCAGTTTGAGAAAAGAAAAAAAAGAGAAACAAGTTAGTCCATTTCGGCACGGATACGCCAATGACCTTCATATAGTTAAGGAACGGTGGGCCGAAAGTGCAGGAACACAGAGCTCCTGCCTAGAGCACTTATTACATGATAGGAAAGGAATGAGACATATTCACCTTGCGTCGGTGCAAGGGCGAGTGCATTAGCATTGGTAAGAAGTCACAAAACAACACGAGATTGCTATTGGTTGCCTGTTTGCTTATGCGAATTGAAGTAACATGCTTGCCATGATGACATGCTTACTACTTTCGAATATGCCATGAAACATATCCTAAGGAGAACAAAGAAAGATAACTAAATTTTATGTTGCATGAATCAATTATATAACAAATGTCGCTTTACTTAAGTGGGTCTTTGATCAGTCTAGCGAGGACAAAAGTACTAATCTCCCACTAGTTTACTAGCAGGTTCAGGGAATGGTCTGCTTCCGGTTGAGATTCGCTTGATCGCGCTGAGGCATGGAATGCCGTAGCATTTAAAGCGTGCGATCGCATTGACGCTCGGACTTGCAACATGATTGATGCGGCCGAGATATAGAAGGTAGAATATATGGAACGATAAAATCCTTTGTAGGCAAGGGAGAACCTGAGTATTATAAGCTAATCTAGCAAATTCAGTTGGGCTATTGAAAGCCTTTGTAACCTCAGTTCATTTATTGAATAAAGAGAATTGTTTCGTATACTCTATTTTTCTTCTGTTGCTAATATCAAATCAAATATCACCATTTGAGGACTTGTCATCTTGCCATGTACGAGTGCAACTCCAGACTCGTACGATATCACGCCCTAGCGAGGACGATGATTCGGATAAATCGATGTGAGGACGAACAATTTTTCGAGTCGAGGCGTGACAAATTGGTATCAGAGCTCTAGGCTCAATTTCCTCAGGACGCTTGCTTCATTTCAATTCTAAAGAGTTGTCCACCACTAATCAAATCACTCTTGACTCTACTCGATGCCGTACTGAATGTTCCATACAATAAGTCTAATACAAATCGTATAATTTTGCCGCATGTGTTTTGGAAATTACATGATGTTTGCTAAGGAAGTCGCGAAATATTTGTTACATCGAGTGCAACAAGCCGTGAAATAATTGTTGCTGCAAGCGCAACAAGTCGTGAGATGTGAATTGAGATATTTGTTGCTGCAAGTGCAACAAGTTGAGAAATATGAATCAAAATGTTTGTTGTTCCAATGCAACAGTCGATGTGAGAAATATTGGTTGCATCGATATAATAAAAGTCATAAAATGTTGTTGTATCAAATGCAACGAGTTATGAATGATGCGTTGCAAGGAGAATAATAATTGAAAATTGAATGTGTTGAACAGATTCGAGTATTGGCTTTGAATATCAGAAATAAAATGTTGCACGAGATGCAACGGAGAAAACTAAATTAAAATATTGTACGAGATGCAATGGAGGAGACTGAATTAAAAACATTGTACGAGATGCAACGGTTGAAACTTAATAATACGTTGCACAAGATGCAATGGAAGGAAATAAAATCATAAATTGATTGAACAAATCGTTCAGTTGTGCACCGAGCTTGTGTTGTCAAATGAATACATTGGCCGAGTTATGTCGGATTTAGATTTATCAAATGTTACGGTTGGGATCGGCATGATCTCTGCCGAAATCGTGAGTCTAAATAGATGGTTGGTTCATACCAAGTATTATGCGAGGAAAATAGCTTCATTTTTGAGTGGTATATGCTATACCACCTATGCGATGAATGACTCAATTCTGAGTGGTATATACTATACCACTTGTGTGATAAATTGCATCGACGCATTGTGAGAGTTGCGGAAGGTTTGTCCGCAACGGACGAGAGAGTACCGAGACTCGATTAGAAATTTGTATGACGGTATGTTGCTGCAAGTGTTCTTCAATAATCGGTTGGAACGATAGGACAGGGCTCGTATCAATGAATGATACGTCGGACGAAAATTTGTAAGTCGGTCAAAACGACCGAGACAAACAAAATGATTATGCCTTGATGCAATAATCAGATCGACGGGATAGGAAACTTGAACTTATAAACAAGTCGCACGACTTGCGATCTTAATAGAAATATTTGGCAAGGCGAATCTTAATCGAGTCGCACGACCTGCGATCTTGATAAATGTTTGGCGAGGCGAATGGTAATCGAGTCGCATGACTTGCAATCTCGATAGGAATGTTGGGGATGCGAATTATAATCGGATCGCATGATGTGCGACTTCGGTGAAGAGTTGGTTGATGCGGGTAAATAGTGCCTAAGAGATATTTGGTTATGGTACGGCGAAACTCATTTGAGTACGACTGAAACACGTAAAACTTAGAGCGCATGATCGTATAATTCGAGGGTTCGATGTTGGATAATCGGTAACTCGGTTACGCGATCAAAGTATAGCAAGATGCGGCGAATCAAAAACGAGTTGATGCGTATGAAAAAGTTTGTAGTGAACTTGGAAGTATGCAATACGAACTAAAGTCGACGTTGATGTAGGTTCAAAGTTGACCCTCGTGTTATCGAAATTGATATGACCTATCGAAATCGATACGCGAGAAAACGTAAGCACGATTTGAGAATACAAAACGGGGCAGACTAACGATATCGGAATTTTTAAAAAAGCAATACGAAAGTGTCGAACTAGTTGATCATAAACTTTATGATTGATCAGGATGAGACTATAAAGTCATCTACGATTGTTTCGATGCGTATAACATCTCGGGTGTCGACCGTGGGTAGAAAGACTCGAACTCAATACAAGTAGATATTTCGTGAAATACAGAATTATCGACGGTAGTGCATGACTTTACTCGGAGGATAGTTGCGCATCAGCTGTGCTGATAAAAATGGTTTTGTCCAAAATTTGGGTAGTCACATAGAAATCATCGGAACGTGATTTGGCTCCGAAATAAGATATAGCATGGTTCGTAGTAACTATCATTCGTTAATAATCCACAATTATCAAGCGTAGCTTCGGGACAGCTGACCTTAGAAGACTTGAACGCCAAATTAAATTAAATGTTGCAGACTGTAAGATGACCCATACGATATTGCATATGAAATTGTATCGGTAACAAATATAATGTGGTGCATGTTGATGATAAGTCTAGGCGATTTTGAGAATCGTGCTATGTACAAAAGCGAGCGGTAAGAGAATGACTTACGAGTTATGTCTTTAGATTTGGATTCACCTTGCAATTGAGTTTGCGTGAATCAAACTTATATTCGATGTTACGAGACAGATAAGTTGGGAATTTGGCTAGTAAATTTTCTACTCGATAGGAATCGAACGTAAGACGCGTCGTAAAGACCTTCGTGTCAAAGCGATTGTTGCCTTTGAGCGTTATCAATCTGAGTTGCGTCGGAAGAATTTAAGCACGGTGTCTAGGTAAGTGACCTAGCGGGCGTAGCCCTGAATGTTGATGCATTTGCAAGTCAACAAAGAAAATCGTATCGAGATAAGTTGCATAGCCAAACTGTGAAAATAGTTAGACAGCGACTTCGAACGCAAGGCATTGAGAAGGATCGTTGCGATTGGATGTACGATGGCTCGACGTGACGCGTGGAATTGATGGTCCATACGAAACTTACGAAACACGATATGCGATTTTGAATTGCGTCGCATGTAGTGACTTTATTGAATGAATCACGTATGTATCGAATACACAGAATCGAATACACAAACGCATTAAATTTTGAGAAGTCTCTAAAGATAAGTCCAATCGAGAGTACGAGATGGCAAGCATAGGATTGAAATTTACCTGTCAGCTTTGTTCTAATTTTCTACCACTGGGCTTGGCTGAAATACACATATTTTTGGGATGCCTTGAATAGGTGTACGATCCTGTAGAAGCATGGAAAAGAATAAAGAAAGGTCTATACGGCCAAGGATCTCCATGCGGCTCAGAGAGCCCATGCGGCTCAGGGGTCCATGCGGCTCAAGCGTCTATGCGGCTCGGATAGACCCAGAGCCATGTGGCCTTCAACAACTTTTCCTTTCATCTTTTGCTGTATTTAATGACCTGACGGCGGACAGCTCTGACAAATGACAGCTCTGACAAAAAGACGCAATAATGACTGACATAATGGCGCATTCCTAGGGAAGAGAAAATCTTCTCAGCTGGCAGAATCCATCAAATCCCGAGGCATACGGCTGCTGCATTTATGCGATCGCCCACTTCATGCGGCCGCCCATCTTCATGCGGCTGCATCCTTTATGCGACCGCCCATCAACATGCGCCTGTCCACTTCATGCGGCCGCCCATCTTCATGCGGCTGCATCCCTTATGCGGCCGCCCATCAGCATGCGGCTGCCCACTCCCATGCGGCTGCCCATCTACATGCTGTTGTTCATCCCCATGCGGCTGCCTATCTTCATGCGGCCGTTCATCCTCATGCGGCCGTTCATCCTCATGCGGCCCACTCATATGCGGCTCTGCCAAGATGATCTAGTGGATACACGTGGCACTTTTCACGATGATTGAGACACGTGGCAGTCTTATCTTCCTGGAATTATGGGTGATAACAAATCCTAACAAAATATGATTTGTTGCAATCACCATAAGTGCCCAGATCAAATCAAATCGAACAAATTAGACACGTGGCAGGCCATTACAAGTCGCGAATATTCATGGCAATCAACATTTATTGCCCACAGAGATTTAATGCAATCACATTAATTGCTTAAATCTATTATATGCAAGATGGACGGCCCAGATTAATTAACTCTCAGGCCGCCGACTTTTGAGAATGGGCAATCATTGCAAACCCTAATGATGCCCCCCACTCTTATAAATAGCAAGGTGCCATTCCCTTACAAAGCTCCTCCCCGGATCCAGAGAGAATCAGAGAAAGAATATACAGAGATCGAAAGGACAGAGGAGCATATACAGAGAAAACAAGGAGAGCATTTCTTCATCAACGCCAAGCAGTTCTTCTCCAGAGCCAAGGCTGCACCCGATCGTCCAAGGAGTAAGGCAGAGCTGCCGTCGCTTTCCCGAGCCTCTATCGTCACCCCCCAGAATCTAAAAAAACAATTGTACTTAGATTATTGTACCTAGGTTTTCATCCCTAGGCTTTCTTTGTACGAGCGAGTTTGTATTGTGAGTTTAAGTTCAGTCCTCCTATATAAATTGTTCTATACTTTCACAATCAATGGCAAACACGATGGCAACTCTGCTGGGGACAAACTTCTCCATGGCTGAGAAGTTGGTGATACAATCGGATGCAGCCAAACTTGGCTCCACGCAACAGAAGATGGTCGTCCGCTTCGACCAACAGGCGTTCGAAGAAATGCTCTCTGAAGGAAGTGCTGGCCCGATCCAGAAGCGAACCCGCACAAAGAAGGCTCGCATGGAGTGGGGGCCAAAATCATTTGCTTCTCTCCAGGCCCTCGACGGAGTACTCTCTGCTGCCCAAGACGGCGAAGGCGACTCTCATGCGGCCCCACTTCAAGCCATAGAGGACTCAGCTGTCCCGAAGTCCGGCAGAGGAAAGCACTACGATGCTGGACTTACAGGGACAAAGAGTGATTCTATGTGCTCCAGGAAGAAGCCGAACACTCATGCGGCCAAGACTGCCAGCCGCATGCATGATGCTCATACGGCCGAAACTGCCAGCCGTATAAAGAATATCCATGCGGCCAGAACTTCCAGCCGCATGAAGAAAGCCTATACGGCCACAACTACCAGCCGCATGAAGACCGTTGACTCCAGCCGTATACTGTATGCTCCACACAGCTCAGGCTCGGTCTTCGATCGCCTCTCCTATGGTCCTGATTTCTTATGTGCCCAAGAGAATATGTCTGACTCTCTGCAGCATCACTTTGACTCTTCCTACTATGCGCCTTCAGGCGCTAGAGTGAAGAAGTCAAGGGCAGTGCGAGCTTGGCAAGCTCAGTCAGCTGTCCCAACCTCTGACTATCCGAGCGCTCCACATACCATTATGCGGGCCTCTGATGGGAAGTTGTACAGAACCACTCGACTTCCGCCCCCGGCGACAAACGGACAGAATGGTTCCAAAAAGTCTCCCAAAACCCAGGAAGCAAATATGGGTGTTCGGGATTCGTCTGACCTGCGTGAGGTTATCCTCCACAAGCGCAAGGAAAGAGAAGAGGCCTCGGTATGCAAAGAGTCCTCACATGGACGTCATTGCACCCAGGTTATTATCAACTGCTGTTGCAACAACGTGACAGCAAGAGAAGACCGGCAGTCTGTTTTCCAAAGGCTGCAACGATCAAGCTCAGAGGACGAAGCGCCTCCCATCGTCTCTTGCAACTCTACTCAGAAAATCTCCGCCGACGGGAGAGAGAAAAAGATAAACGTCCCCAGCCCAAAGATTTCAACCACTGTAACTAAGAAACTGTTGTCTAAACGGTTGTCCACCACCGGAGTTTTCCAGGGTACCCGTTCGAAGACAAAATCTACTATAGTAGGAGATTCATCATGCACACCACTGGGGGTTACTGAAACTGGGGGTAGCACTCCTCAGAGCATCCACGATAATCCGATGTTCCAAGGAGATGAGCCCGGGGAAACAACTCTCCCATCAGATACAGCAGGTACCGACGTCCCCGAGGACGTCCACGACTCTCAAGATAAAGCAAGCTCTGAAGCTGGGGGTACTATTCCTTCCGAGTCCGAACCAGAGGAGAACATTTCCACATATCCCGATGACTTCTCTGTACAGGGGTATGACTCGGAGGGCACGTCCTCCACCGTTCCTTCCATCTCTCCTCATGTAAGGACGGTGTTCATCACGGACAGCAATCAAGGTGGTTCCAGTGATCGCCAACGCATCGACACTCTGGAGGCCATACTGCATGCCTTGGTCAAGTCTGTAGACGAGATCAAATCGACTCTTCCAACTCTGCAAGGAGGGACGCTTGGCCAAACAAGCGCGGGTCCCACGGTCAATGCGGACTCAAATTTGGCGGTACCAAACCCGGGCAATAATCCTCCTGAAATGATGGCTCCCACCACTGCGGATGAGGCCAGAGAAGCAAGAAGAGAGGTCCAGGAGCTCCGAGCCATGTTTCACGCTCGAGAGAACTCTCAAGACCTCAGAATACGGCAACTATACCCTGCTGCACGGAGGGATGTCCCCTTCCCACCAAGATATAAGCCGTTCAACATCAATCCCTATGATGGCAAGACCTCCGCGAGTCGATACATCACTTACTTCGAGGTCACCATCGACCATCTGCCCCATGACGATGCCAACCTTACATGATTATTCATTGGGGCATTGGAAGGGGTCACCTTCGACTGGTATCGCAACCTGCCAGACAACTGCATCCACTCATTCGCCAGCTTCAAGCGCATGTTCTTGGAGAGATTTTACGAAGTAGGACAGGACGTCACAATGTCCACCCTCATGGACGTCGTCCAAGGGGAGAAGGAGCTGACAAGGAACTATATTGAGCGGTTTTGCCAAACCGCAATAAAATTGCCACCTGGTAACCCGGATTCCTCCTTGATTGAAATTTTCTAAAAGAGATTGCTCCCAACAATCAGTCTCTGGATGGGCGAAAGTCAATTTAAGGAATGGAAGACGTTTATCATCAGTACCACTAGCGCTGAAGAAAGGTTGAAGAAGGCTCGCCAACTGGGATTGCACATCTCAGAGGGAGAGGACAAGGGCAAGCGCCCTAATACCAACAACAACAATGGTGGTAACTCCTCCAACAATCGGGACAACAAGGGCAAGCAGGCTATGGTGGCCGACACAGCCCAGAAACCTGAGTTAAAACCAACGGACAAACAATGGCCGCAAATGACCTACTCCTTCGAAGGCGGCCACGTCAAGCCCATCTTGGACATGCTCATACAAGGAGACAGAATTCAGCTCCCTCCACCAAGACGGGAACCTCGGCCGGCAGAAATGGAGAGCCCAAAGTACTGCCATTACCACCGCTACGTCCACCATGCTATACACGACTGCTACCAACTGAAACGATACATCCAACATCTCATCGATTCGAACGCTCTGGCCATTGATTTCGAAGAGGTAACCGTGGCAGCCAATATAGTGTCAGTACAATTTGGCAGCTTCCCTCCAACAGAAACTCAAGACGGTGTGGTACCCATCCCTCTGGCGACAATGGAGATTGCTAATCTTCTACCTCCTCGGGATCAGGCTGCTGGTCTAATGCCCCTCACCACATCAAGTGGGGAGGTCATGTGGGTCCATCCGGACGTGGTACTCGAGGTGACTCAATCCACACCACCTTTCATTCGCAAGAAGAAGAGTGGAAAAGTCAGATCCTGCCGCATAATCTCGACAGATGTCGAAGAAGTCACGGCTGTCGTTACCCGGTCTGGGGCACAATCCTAACCTGTGGCTGATAATTCGGCTGAAGATCATCAGCCAGCTACTGCTGACGCTCCAGGACCTTCTCAGCCTCCGACGACCGACAAGCCTAGGCCGAAGGAGACTCGCTTTGACAAATCTCTCCGAAAAGAGGTACCGCAGGGGCTGGAGAGGCCCTACAACTTCGACATCTTGGCACAATTGGCCAACACAATGGCCAAATTATTTTTATACGAACTCCTGAGACTCTCAAAGGATGTTCGTGCGGCTTTGAGCGATGCACTCCAGAATGCCGACGCCTATCTGGCTCAGGTCAACCTCACAGGAGAGAGCCCGCCTGCAAATCTCCATGACAGCGCTTGCACAAGAGCGATGCCCAACATTGTCTTTACTCCGTAAGATATGCTCATCAAAACCAACCTGCACGATCGACCGTTATATTACACTGGATACATCGGCGACGTAAAGGTGGACCGGATGCACATTGATCCTGGTTCTTCCATAAGCATCATCCCGAAGGGTCTGTTACATCATCTTCGTATTCCTATGCATCGTCTGACGCCAACAAGTATCGCCATTAGCGGTTTCAATTCGGGTAGGAGCTACCCGATTGGAATGATTTGCTTGAAGTACCAAATTGGCGATCTCCAGTCAGAAGTAACCTGTTATGTCATAGATGCGGACACTTCCTACAACATCCTCTTGGGGCGACCTTGGATACATGATTACATGATCGTGCCTTCCACGCTGCACCAGTGTTTCAAGTATGTCGACAAACATGGCCTCGTGAGGACAGAATTCACCGACATTGATCCTTTCAAAGGGGTCGAATCCTACTACTCGAATTTCTGCCTATACGAGAAGTCGAAGAGACACCTAGATAAAGATTTACAAACTCGAACTGAGACGGACACATGATCAGAAGAACCTCTAACGATCCACCTCCAAGCTCGCAAACCTGGCAAGTCCGCACCCCTTACGGCCGCTCTGCGTAAGGACGCAATCAGCCTCTCGGTACAAGAAGGGCAAATGATAATCCGGCTGCCAAGGTCCGGCCAAGCGCCGAGACCCACAATGGAGCCACTTCCATCAGAAGGCGTTCTCTTAGATTCTTCTATGATACAGAGACGAAAATGCTGTATCGCCGATCCTACGATGGATTACTGCTTCGATGTCTGTCAAACGCAGAAGTCAAAGAAGCCGTACGTGAAGCTCATGACGATGTCTGCGGGGCCCATCAGCCTGGCCCAAAATTGTAAGACTGTCTTCGCCGAATGGGCTACTACTTGCCCACGATGGTAGCAGATGCGATAGACTATGCAAGAAAGTGCAAAGCCTGTCAAGTCCACGCGAACTTCATCCACCAGCCATCTAAATTTCTACATCCGACAGTGGCGTCCTGGCCACTCGAAGCATGAGGAATAGATATCATCGGTCCGATTACTCCACCTTCCTCCCGAGGACATCGCTTAAAACTCGCAATCACATATTACTTCTCCAAATGGGCGGAAGCTGTTCCGCTTGCAGAAGTAAAGACTTCAAACGTTATCAGCTTCCTCAAGCATCAAGTCATCTATTGCTTTAGACTGCCCCGAACGATCATCTACGATAATGGTCCGCAGTTTGCAAGCCACGCCTTCTATCGGTTCTGCGACAAGTACCGTATCCAAAATATTGCTTCAACGCCATACAATCCGGCAGCAAATGGGTTGGCAGAAGCATTCAACAAAACAATCATCAAACTTCTCAAGAAGTTCGTGTCCTCCAACAAACGCGACTGGAACGAAAAGCTTGGTGAATGCTTATGGGCGTATCGTACTATAGTCCGAACAGCCACCGGGAATACACCATTCTCCCTGGTGTACGGAAGTGTGCCAGTTCTCCCATTAGAGACTCAAATCCCCTCGCTCCGCGTCGCTCTCACTTACCAATTAACGACGGACGATAACTATCATCGCCGGCTACAAGAGTTGGAGGCCTTAGATGAAAAATGCCTACTGGCTCAGCAACGGATCGAGCTATACCAAGCACGCATCTCCGGAGCCTTCAATAAGAAGGTTAAAATCAGAACATTCCAAGTGGGCGATCTCGTTCTGGCAGTTCGGAGGCCGATGGTTATGACTCACAAGTCCGCCGGTAAGTTCCAACCAAAGTGGGAAGGCCCATTTATCATTGAGGCTGTATTCTCCAACGACGCTTACCGCCTCGCAAAACAAAACGGAGACTTGCTCATGCTGTCCGTCAATGGCAAGTTCCTGAAAAAATATTATGTCTAAACAATATTTTCCAGATTATCGAGTCATGTACCCGCTGGTACCACTGAACTCATATTCACAAAATTTTAGATTATTGAGTTATGTACCCGCTGGTACCGCTGAACTCATCCTCCCAATTCTAGATTATCGAGTCATGTACCCGCTGGTACCACTGAACTCACATTCACAATCTCTCAGATTATTGAGTTATGTACCCGCTGGTACCGCTGAACTCATATTCCAAATTCCAGATTATTGAGTCATGTACCCTCCGGTACCGCTGAACTCACATTCACAATCTCCCAGATTATCGAGTTATGTACCCGCAGGTGCCTCTGAACTCACATTTCGGTCACTCTTTCAGATAGTAAGTCATGTATGACCATACCTCTGAACTTATTTCTCTGAAAGAGCTCCTCCCTCACGATCCACTACCCGCACTCTCAGTACACAAAAAGGGTAACAGATCCACAAATTTTCAAAACGACCACGTCGATGTTACCTCTGAGTCGTTTCACTTTTGCCAAAAAAAATTACCCCTCTACATAGAACTTCCTTGTCCTCATTACCTCTGATTCGTTCTATGTACCCCTTCATGGAGCCCACTCCTGCCATGTCCTCATTACCTCTGAGTGGAAAGGCTCCATCGAAGAAACCCTCATATTTGCCATGTCCTCATTACCTCTGAGTAAATATGTTGGTCCTCCCTCGACTTATTATCTGTACCAAAAAAAAACCCCAGGGTACGCCAAGGATAATAGGTCCACAAATGTCCTCTGTTGACCACAAATATCCTCCGCTGAGTCCACTCCTGCCATGTCCTCATTACCTCTGAGTAGGAAGATTCTGCAGTGAAAAACCCTCATGCTTACCACGTTCTCACTACCTCTGAGTAAGTATGTTGGTTACATCTCGTCCTATTATTCGTATCCTGAACCAGGATATGCCAAGGATAATAGGTCCACAAAAAGTCTTCCATTGGGGCAACTACTACAAGCAAAGAACAGAACGAATGCTTTCTGTTCAAAATCAGTTACAATCACATGACTACATCTCATGAGCAAGCCGGAAAAGTTTTCTATTATTTCATTCAGACGAGAAGGAAAAAAGATTACATTGATGTCAAAAAAGAAGCAAAACACAAACTGCAGCCAAAAACAGACGAAAATATTAAGACAAAAGACGGACGTTTGTGAAAGACCACGAATCTTAGTTACGGGGGCGCATATACCAATCCCTCAACCATTTTGCATATGAAGGATGTACTTGAGCAAAATCCTCGTTCGAAGTAGGAAAGTCAGGACTCCCAATACTACCGCCGTCAGACTGGGGCTCCTCCTTTACAGCAATGGGTGCCAGCTCTCCTTTTCGTTCCTCCGCTTTTGGTATTACCTCCTCCTTAACAAGCGATTACTCTTGTTTGAAAGAGGGCGGTAGCTCTTCCTTCACAACAATCTCAGCCTTCGGCAAGGTTTCTGCAAAGATCAAAGATAAAAAGAAACAAAGTTAGGAGATGGTCGGAGCCTTATGCGACCCAATCCACACGAGCTTATGCGGTCCCATTTAAATGAAGGGGACTCATGCGGCTCTGTTCGGAGGGTCATCATGCGATCCAGTTTGTGAAGCATCTAGAAAACTCCCATGCGGCTCGGACATGGGATATGCCCCCATGCGGCTCGAACGTGGAATGCACTTGCGACCCATACAGCTTGAACAGATCGGTAAAAGATGTATTAAAGGCTTGTGCATAAAGCATGCAACAGAGCCGTCTTCATTAGGGGTTCGAAGAAGATGATCTTCCCAAGACCTTACCCTTAATGACAGGGTGAGCATCGGTATAAACCCTAGGCATCGCAGCCGACGTGGAGGCCACTCCCTTTCCCTTCGCCGCAGTCTTCGCCGCAACCTTGGTGGACTTGGGAGCCATTGCTGTCCGATGATCAGAGGCGAAAGACGAAGATAAAAAAAGCCAGGGCAAGAAGAATCGAAGACAGAGAGAGAATAAAGAAGACTCTTCGTTTCAAACACGCTTCTATTTAGAGACGGAGCCCGTAGACCGACGCATCGATCCAAGCGCAGCGTAACCGACTCTTTGGCTATCAAAGCGATCCGACTATTCAAGGCTAAACTCTTGGGACTCCCCCCAAAAGACGGTTCTAAAACGAATTAAAGGCAATTAATGACACGTACACGTGGCAGGGAGACCATACGGCTCAGAAGGCCATGCGGCTGAGGAGGCCATACGGCTCAAGAAATCCATGTGACTGAGGAGGCCATGCGGCTGGGACGTCCATGCGGCCATAGCACCCTATGCGGCCAGAGGAGTTTATACATAGTCATGCTTCTTATTCAAAGTATTTCAATTTTGCAAATTAAAAACTTTGAAGGGGGTCTTGTAGAAGCACTGAAAAGAATAAAGAAAGGTCTATGCGGCCAAGGATCTCCATGCAGCTCAGAGAGCCCATGCGGCTCAGGGGTCCATGCGGCTCAAGCGTCTATGCGGCTCAGATAGACCCAGAGCCACGTGGCCTTTAACAACTTTTTTCTTCATCTTTTGCTGCATTTAATGACCTGACGGCTGACAGCTCTGACAAATGACAGCTCTGACATAAATGCGCAATAATAACTGATATAATGGCGCGTTCCTAGGGAAAAGGAGAAAATCTTCTCAGCTGGCAGAATCCATCAAATCCCGAGGCATGCGGCTGCTGCATTTATACGACCGCCCACTTCATGCGGCCGCCCATCTTCATGCGACTGCATCCTTTATGCGGCCGCCCATCAACATGCGGCTGCCCACTTCATGCGGCCGCCCATCAGCTTGCGACTGCCCACTCCGATGCGGCTGCCCATCTACATGCGGCTGTTCATCCCCATGCGGCTGCCCATCTTCATGCGGCCGTTCATCCTCATGCGGCTCTGCCAAGATGACCCAGTGGAGACACATGGTGCTTTTCACGATAATTGAGACACGTGGCAGTCTTATCTTCCTAGAATTATGGGTGATAACAAATCCTAATAAAATCAGATTTATTGCAATCACCATAAGTGCCCAGATCAAATCCAATCGAGCAAATTAGACACGTGGCAGGCCATTACAAGTCGCGAATATTCATGGCAATCAACATTTATTGCCCACAGAAATTTAATGCAATCACATTAATTGCTTAAATCTATTATATGCAAGATGGACGGCCCAGATTAATTAACTCTCAGGCCGCCGACTTTTGAGAATGGGCAATCATTGCAAACCCTAATGATGCCCCCCATTCTTATAAATAGCAAGGTGCCATTCCCTTGCAAAGCCCCTCCCCGGATCTATAGAGAATCAGAGAGAGAATATACATAGATCGAAAGGATAGGGGAGCATATACAGAGAGAACAAGGAGAGCATTTCTTCATCAACGCCAAGCAGTTCTTCTCCAGAGCCAAGGCTGCACCCGATCGTCCAAGGAGTAAGGCAGAGCTGCTGTCGCTTTCCTGAGCCTCTATCGTCACCCTCCAGAATCTAAAATAAACAATTGTACTTAGATTGCTGTACCTAGGTTTTCGTCCCTAGGCTTTCTTTGTACGAGCGAGTTTGTATTATGAGTCTAAGTTCAGTCCTCCTATATAAATTGTTCTGTACTTTTACAATCAATGGCAAACAGATCCAAATCAAGTTGTATACTGAATTCAAATAGAGCTGTAGGAAAGACTGAAAGTTAATGAAAGCTTGCACTAGTATTTAAAACGAAAAATGATAGTTGGCAAGATCGTGAAACGATCTAAAAAACACTTGGAATGGAGTGTTGGTTTTGGTTCGACGATGAACCTTGTTTTGAGTGTATATTATGTAATGCCCCGCTCCGTACTGTACATTATCCTGAGTTGTTGACTCGAAGTGTTGCATTAACCCGATTAAGTATCGATGCAAATCGTTACAAGTTACCTTGTCCCAAGAAATGCATCGAGTCGGATGGATCTAAAGAGTTATGTTGATCCGAGGAACACATCGAGTAAGATCGATGCAAGTGTTAAGTTGGCCTGAGAGAAAGCATTGAGTCAGTTCGATGATTCTAAGAAATCAAATTGACGCAAGGCATTAGTCCGATTCAGACAAGTATTAATTTTAGTTGGTTTCGTGTGTAGGCTATACGTTTATGCTGAATTATAAGAGGTCGACATTTTGCCTTATTTACAACGGGTTCCGCCAAACCAAATCACCGCCACGCAACGAACTGAGGCATAGGCTCGGTAAGTCAAATTGGTCGTATAATTCAACGTAGCATGAAGTGCTCGAATGGCTAAGTCAGAAGAGTTGGCTGCGTAACAAGTTATGAAATCGAGCCGCATCGGCTCGACGAAACGACAAGGCGTATCGACTTAAGGTGGGGGAACTTTGACTTCACTTCCTACTCCTTCATACCTAAGTAAAAAGATATCATTGTATGCTAAGTTAACTTATCGAGACCACGTGCGTGGCTCGATCGAGAGACACAAATAGTGCGTGTCGAACACTAGATAGAACAATTGAAATGAAACATACAACAATTATGCGAGTCGCTATGGAACATTGAATATCACAAACGCGAGCGCCTCGGTGCGCAAGCCATAACAACATGGGACAACTGTATTGACAAATGCCTTAATGTACGAGTCATTCCGTGCCCCCGTGTACGAGTTAATATGCTAGAACATTGAAAGACTATATCGGCGCGAGTGCCTTAGTGCAAATATCGAATACCCTATCGAGGCATGCCTCAGTTACACGAGTCGGAGGGAAGGAACATATATTGAACACTATGGCATAGAACATAGAATTATGGTATCGAGACATACATCGCATGCACGACTCGAAGAATAGAGAACAATCATGCCAAGGCGTGCGTACGTGCACGAGAATCATAAAAGTTGGCTTCGTTGCGAAGAGAACAGTTGTGGCATAAATGTGACGGAACTGTCGGATGTGACATGATGCCTCAAAAATGTTCGGGACCTTGAGGTCATTTATTTGACGAACATTGAGTTGGGACATGGTGCCATTGAACATTGAAACGTAGAATGAAGTGAGAATACATTAAAAGAATAGAAAAATACGAGACGATGTAAAAGTCTGAGTTTCAGACTCAAGACTATGTTTAGTTGTATGAGTTTGATACGCACGTTGCATGGTCGAATAGATATTGCCCGTGCACAGGGTATGGTAATTTCCCTCGAACGAGTTATATTTGTCGGGGCACCGGGACCGTTCGGCCTAGGAGGGATGAATAATCATTATTGGTGCAAATCTTTTGGGTATGACTTGTGATCTGATACTAATATGATAAGCCACAATTGATGATAAGTTCGGCGTCCTTCAGATACTGGGCCAGCAAACCCATACGGGGAGGACGCCGGGTTATCCAGTTTGAGAAAAGAAAAGAAAGAGAAACAAGTTAGTCCATTCCGGTACGGATACGCCAATGACCTTCATATAGTTAAGGAACGGTGGGCCAAAATTGCAGGAACACAGAGCTCCTGCACAGAGCACTTATAACATAACAGGGAAGGAACGAGGCGTATTCACCTTGCATCAGTACAAGGGCAAGTGCTTCAGCGTTGGTAAGAAGTCACGAAACAACACGAGATTGCTGTTGGTTGCCTGTTTGCTTATGCGAATCAAAATAACATGCTTGCCATGGTAACATGCTTATTACTTTCGAATATGCTATGAAATAGATCCTAAGAAGAACATAGAAAGATAACTAAATTGTATGTTGCATTAATCAATTACATAACAAATGTCGATTTATTTAAGTGGGTCTTTGATCAGTACATTGAGGATGAAAGTACTAATCTCTCACTAGTTTGCTAGCAGGTTCAGGGAATGGTCTGCTTGCGACAGAGCTTCGCTTGATCACGTTGAGGCATGGAATGCCGTAGCATTTGAAGCGTGCGATCGCATTGATGCTCGGACTTGCAATTTGGTTGATACACCCGAGATATAGAAGGCATGAGGTATGGAACGGTGAAATCCTTTGTGCAAGAGAGAACCTGAGTGTTGTAAACTATTCTAGCAAATTCAGTTGGGTAATTGAAAGCCTTTGTAACCTTCGTTCATTTATTGAATAAAGAGAATTGTTTCGTATACTCTATTTTTCTTCTGTTGGTAATATCAAATCAAAGATAACCATTTGAGAACTTGTTATCTTGTCTTGTACGAGTGCAACTCCAGACTCGTACGGTATTACGTCCAGTAAGGACGATGATTCGAATAAATCGATATAAGAATGAGCAATTTTCCTGGTAGGGGCGTGACAACGCATGACTCTGACATGTGCACTTACCTTAATCAGTACAGAACACATCAAGTCCCATCAAGCATAATCTGTGCTACTTACTAAATTGCGTACATGGAGAGTTTCTTAAATCAAGAATCCTCTCACCTATGCCAATGAACTCAGTACTTCTCTGTATACACAGGGAATAAGGCATCTCAAGAACCGGAACTATGTTCCTAATATCATCAAGGAATATGTGTCTCCGATTTTCCTTATTCTGTCACTGTAACTGATCTCCGTGAACTTCTTATACAAAAGCAAAAAATCACAGGACCATCTCGTCCACCTGTAAATCTATATCAGGAACACCACTGTAATCATCACCATGAAGTAGTGATCAAATGTTGTTGCCAATCAGCTAAACGGTCTGTCTTCGACTGTTTAAACTACACTCGGACTCCTGAACTCATTTTGGTGGACGGAGATGAATTGTAATATGCTTTGGTCAATATGACATCCCGAAGTACTAGGGCTAGGAAATGTCCAAGACTTAACGCATCCCGCAATCCCAGTCAACAATACCTTGATCGTATCCGTGACTCCGGTGAAGGGGTTTACCAAAATACAAGATCAAGAGGCCGAGACCTACTCAGTCAAAGGAATATTCCCTCTCATAATCTTGGAGATGTCCTCAGTCAAAGAAATCCTCTTGATTCTGACCAAGAAACAATCAGTCACAAGAATCTTCCTTCTGACCAAGAAACAATCGGTCAAAGGAATCTTCCTGATTCTGACCACAATTTCCTCGGTCAAAGAAATCTTCCCACTCCTTATTCTGGGGGTAGTTCCCTAAATGACTTCGATACCGATAGCGAGAGCTCTGAGCGAACAATCTTTTCCACCAGTTTATCATCGGTAGCCGGAGAAGTGACTGCCTATATCACTAATAAAGAACAAAACGCAACCAACTCCGGCAGTCAGGAGCAGAGGATTACTGCATTAGAGGCTAACTTGAAAACCATGACTAAAATGGTTGAAAGTAGGCATGCTGTGATCATTGCATAACATATTGTTCCACCGGTTGTGAATCTAATTCTAATCCAGGAATACATAGCAGCATCTGCCCCTATCAACACTGGTCTGGGGGTGCAATCTCCTCACAATGCTACCATGCCAGCTCAGGCTACTCTAAGTCAGTCTGGTGTTGGGGGTGGTCCATATCATGCGGTTCTGTCTCCTATCACATCGAATTAGTCTACTGCTCCCCAAGCCTCAGGAGATCCCCTTAAAGCGGTGAAGCTTCTGCGTAACCCGTTCGAAGCCTTCAAGCAGAAGGATGGTCGGCAGAAGTTAAGAATCAAACAACCTGAACCTGTAGAGTGGAACGAAGTCCCATTTCCACCTAAGTACAAGCTGCCAACCATCACGCTGTTTGACGGCAGTTCATTTCCGAGTAAGTATCTCAACCATTTTGAGGTAATGACTGATCAGCTCCAACCGAACGATGCTCTACTCACTAGAGTATTCGTCGGGTACTTGCTGGGTGTGGCCTATGACTGGTATTGTAGCTTGCCAGATGGTTACATAACATCTTTTGCAGGATTCAAGCAAATTTTCCTGGAACGATTCTATGAGGAAACAAATGACATGACTATGTCGGCCCTCATTAAAATTAAACAACGGCCTAATAAAACTGCTGAATGTTTCATCGAGCACTTCCTTCGTGATATACTCAAAATGCCTCTAGGTAACCCAGATGCATTGACCATAGATACATGCAAATCAAACTTGTTACCTATAGTCAGCATGTAGACCGGAACTACGCAATTCCAAGACTGGACCTCCTTCATAATAAATGCAGGGCAGCGGAGGATAGTGCTGATAAATTTAAACAGTTAAGCATCTAGATGCCTAATCTTGACAAAGATGAACATTCTGTAACCAACAGTGGCGGCCGTCAAAGCAACCGCAAAGACAAAAAAGTTTTAGCCATCAACGTGAAAGGCAAAGAAGCTTTAGCTGTCAATGTGGGTCAGTCAACACCTGCAACAACGATACCCCCATAGAGATCACCGCGTCCTAAGAAGGAATATTCCTTTGACGAGGACGACATCATGAGCATATTTGATTGTCTGATTAAAACAACAAACTTCATCTGCCTGAAGCAAGATGGCCGGATGAAGTAGGTAAGACTGACAATCCCAAATACTGCGTGTATCATAGGTTCTTGGGACATCCAACCAAGGTGTCATTCCCATTTTTTGTTATACGTATTTTTATTATACGTGTACGAATTTTTAACATTTGTCAAGTGGATCGTAGTTAGACTTGTCTTTCTTAGCCTAGTCTTGATTTAATCTTGTCTTGGTTTATTTGGTTTGGTTCAATATGACTTGGCTTGGCTTGGCTTGGTTTGGTTTGAGATGAAAATATTGGTATTTAAGTCAACTTCTCTCTCTTTATTTATTTTTCTTATCTTCTTCATTTACTTCTCTCCACCTACACCCAAGCCCTAGGCATGTACAACTTGCTTCATGATGGATCTCAAATTTTTTTTGTTATATTCTCTTCTCTACTTGATTCTAATTTTGATGGTTACATTCTTATAGATCTAAGTTTGTAGCTTTTCTCAGTTTTTATTGGTTTTGATCTCTTAAATTTTGTTATTTCTGAAATCTAATTGTCCTATATTGTAGGAAATTTGATTCTACCCAATTTAGACCCTTAAAAGTTCCGATTTTGACTTGTTTTGAGTGATTTATGCCCTTTTGAGTTCATGGATTTTTATAAACATTTGGGAGCTGTCTGGAGAAGATGAGCGGAGGCATGCTGGCTGGCATGTATGCTGGCACATGCTGGCTGGCGCGCATGCTGGCTGGCGTATGCTAGCGCATGTTGGCTTGCGCATGCTGTCTAGCGCATGCTGGCGCATGTTGATGCATGTTGGAGCATGCTGGCACATGTTGGTACATGTTGGAGCATACTAACCCATCCTGGCCCTGGCACCTCTTGGCCTTGGCGCACCCTGCTCGTCCTGGCACCTCCTGGCCCTGGCGCACCCTGCTCGCCCTGGTGGCCTTTGGCCCAGCGCCTTTCCGGCCTTGCGCCTTTTGGTCCAGCGCCATCTGGTGCCGCGCCACTTGGTGGCTGGCACCTTTTGGTCCAGCACCTGTCACTTTCCTGGCGCCACCTGACCAGCGCTACTTGTTGGCCTCGATACCCCTTTGCCCTTATTCCCATGCATGTTCTCCTAGTTCTTCTTGTACATGCTTGTGATCTTACATGTGTCTTGTATTTGGCCTGACTTGTGACGACCCAACTTGATAGCTTGATACTATTGAACTTGACTTGGACATGAGCTTTGACCTTGACTTGAACATGATAATATGAACCCGTCTTAATAACTCTTGATAAGTGGCCCGTCGAGGCATACTCCAGACAAGTACTCTTGACATGACAAGTAAACTGATATGACATGTATAATCTTGAAAGGCTGTTGCGACAGCTACCATGACTTGCTAAGTAACTCTTGTTTTGACACCGTGGTTGACTTTCTTGATTGTGCCGGTACAAGCTACCTGTCTCGTCTTGTATCATGTCTAGGACATGGATTCCTGTTTACCACAGTTAGGAATTTATAGTGAATCTGAGTAGGTTAATGACTAGATTGATCAAGTAGTTCATATAGAGAGATTTTTCCCAGTTACAGGCGATCCCGTTATCCTGGCCACACCCGAGGGACTTGTAGCCTGCCGACGAGTAGGGCACATTTCTAGTCCACTGTCATGTGGGGCACTTCTTGAAAACATAAGTGCTAAAAGTACACCAGTAATCTTGATAACTCTTGTAACTCTTGTAAATCACCTCGCCTGGATAACCTGGATAGCTGCAGGGCTTGTGACTGCGGAAACATCTCAACTGTATCTTGCTAGTAACTAGGCCTGTGATAACCCTAGTTAGCTGATGATAGCAAGCCGTAGGACTTGATTGGCCGTACCTGAATGCTTGCTCATGATTAGCATGGGAATTATATTCTGTCTCTTATTTTTCCTAATGCAAGCTATTATTTTATTCTAACCCTATCTTCTTATCATTTAAGCTTGTTTATCATGTTCATTTATTTATTCTTCTATTTTATTATCTGCTGGTTTTAGTTCCTTAATGAAGCCTCCCTTGTGTCACTTGCTCTTTCTAGGGTCTGACCCACCTGGTTTCGTATGGCCAGATTTTGGAGTGATAACAGAGGATCTTCCTGCTTATCAGCCAGATGGTGAATACCAGACTTAATCCTGACAACGAGTGGGTTTCTTATTTTGCTCTCCCACTCTGTTGTAAATGATTCTTTTTAGGCGTTTTAGCCGCCAAGCAAGTGTTAGCTCGTGTTAAAACTTAAATTTCTGTCTGCCTAAGGGCTGTTACATAATTGGAAAATCCTAGGGTTGATCATATATGAGTTAAACTCTTGCTAGTCTTTGCATTTTGTATGACTAGCTTCATGATCATCTAAATATGTAATGTTTGGGACGCCTTTTGTATGTTTGATGATCTAACATCTTGTAACTTTTATTTGCTTGCTTGAGATTGACTTGTTTGTTCCTGACCATAGAGACTGATAGATTGTAGTTTAACCTTCATGCATCTAGACAGCCGTGACCGTATTGCGAGGTGGGTTGTACTTCGATGTACGTAGCTGATTGTGTCTGTCCCCCGCTCTCCAGTATTCTAGTTCTGGGACGTGATACGGTTTAAGTGGTGGCCCATATAGGTCTTGTGAATCAAGTTGTGTGAGGGTTTTACCGAATAGATATCTCAATCAGCATTCGCCCTTGATCTCTACTCGTGCTTCCTAATCTTCCTGAATCTTGGCCTGATAAGGTGCTTTATCCTTGATCTATCTTGGTCCTTCCTTATTTTTCCTCATGTCATTTTCTTCAGTGGCATTGTTTCTGGTCCTACCGATCAGCCGGATAGAGCACAACAAGTGAACCAGCCGCAAACTGGGGACCAAACCCAACACTCATGGGCAGCATACCGAGTCATGCCTTCTGGGGAGCAAGAGCCGCAAGTTCAGCCAGCCCAGCCTGCAGAGCCTGATAATAGAACCCTGATGGGACTCATTCAGGACTTGTTTGCATCACAAGATCGTCTGGGCGATGCCCTGCAGCAGACAGTACGAGATGCCATGGGCAGAGTTGGTTATCAAGGGAACAATATGCTTAACAGCTTCGAGCGCCTGAACCCTCATTTCTTTGACGACAGTGAAAATGCTATTGCCGGTGATGCTTGGCTACAGGATATAGAGGTTATTCTGGAGGCAACTAGGACTCCAGAAGAAGAGAAGGTGGCCGTTGTGTGCCTACAATTATTGGTCTTAGCCCGCAGTTGGTGGGCGATGCAAGAAGTTGGATTGGCGATGCCTGTCTTATGGGCGGTATTCAGTAAAAAATTCCAGACGAAGTACTTGGATGCAGTAGCTTGGTATGATCTGCAGACTAGATTCAACAATCTCAAGCAGATGGGAAGGACGGTCGATGGATATGCGACCGAGTTTTTTAGACTTAGTCAATTTGTTCCCACCTTGGTGGCGACCGAATTGAACCGAGCGCAGCAATTCAAGCAAGGACTCCACCTAGAGATCATTATAGCAGTAGAGCAGTTTGAGTACCAGACCTTTGATGCTATTATGAGAGCAGCTAGGAGGCATGAATATACCTCCCAGAGGATAGTACATCGAACTGGAGCACGGAAGAGGTATCATGGACAGTTGTCTCAGTCATCAACACCAGCCCCGACAACTAGGGCTTTGACCATTAGAGCTCCTAAAAGGGCGACCACAGTTTCGTCGGTTCAGCACTTGACACCGACGTACCCTCAGCAACACAGGCAGAAGCAGTCTTCCGCAATGGGATGCACTCATTGTGGGAAGCCTGGGCATGTGGTTTCAGAGTGTCGCAGGACAAAGGGGTTGTACTTGGCTTGTGGGGCACCAGATCATAAAATTAGGTCCTGTCCGCATAGAGCCAGTTCATCTTCATCAACCCTAACCAGTCCATCGGTTAGGGCACCAGCACCAGTACAGCAGCATCAACAGTACCAGTCTTCGAGGCCGTTACCGCCTCAGGCTCAACAATATGCTCAGGCCCAAGCTCAGATTCAGAACAGGCAGAGAGATCACCAGCTGAGGGGACTAGCACAAAGAGGACAGGGTCAAGCTATGGCTCTAATCGTGGCAGAAGAATTGGCATCAGGTGAGGTGGTGGCAGGTACCATTCTCGTTAACTCTTTTCCAGCATCAGTATTATTTGATTCGGGTGCATCGCATTTATTTATGTTTGCACGATTCGCTCAAGGATAGGACTAGAGCCCGAGTCATTATCAGTAAGGCTCAATATACTTACTGGTAACGGTCTTATGGGACTAGATAGAGTCTTTTCCTCGTATCGAATCATAGTTAGCGGTAGAGAGTTTTTCGCTAGATTGATAGAATTTCCGATGGCCGACTATGATGTGATCCTAGGAATAGATTGTTTGAAGGATCAATACGCAAGAATAGACTGCCATGTTGGCAGGATTATTTTTGGTATTCTCGATAAAGAAGAGTTTTCATTTTCTAGAGGCGAAGTAGAACCTTCTCCACCAGTCTTGCGGATGGCGGTAGCAACAGTAGTTTAGTTTTCCAGAGTAGTAGAAGAATTTTTTGATGTATTTCCTGAAGAGCTCCCTCTCATGCTGCCAGAGAGAGAGATAGAGTTCACCTTTGATTTGATTCCAGGGACGGCACCAGTATCAAAGATAGTCTATAGAATGGCACCATCAGAGTTGTAGATCCTGTACAAGATGATTGAAGAACTAAGAACCAAAGGATTAGGATCAGAGAATCCTTTATTTCCCACTTGATAATGAAACACTTGTTTTGTAGACCGATGCTTCTGATCTTTTTTGGGCAGGAGTACTCATTGCAAAATAAAAAGAAATTGTATCCTATACTTCGGGCAAATTTACAAAGACTCAAATTAAATATGCTACCTATGATAAAGAATTATTGGCTATTAAATTAGCCATTAAAAGCCTAAGGATATATCTTCTTTATAGAAATTGTAGTATATATTGATGATTCTTGTGTTTTCCAAAATCGATGAAGAACACAAGGAGCATCTATTATCAGTAGTAAAACTACTACTAGATAACGGAATTATTCTGAGTCCCAAGAAAATTGAGCTGTTCAAAATAGAGATCGATTTCTTAGGGAAGATAATTAAAAATGGTCAAACAGAACTACAACAACATATATACACTAAAATAAAAAATTTCTCTGAAGACTTTAAAACCTTGAAGGAACTTCAGAGTTTCTTCGGATTACTTAACTATGGCAGAAAATTCATTCCTCATCTTTCTGCTAGAGTTGAGAAATTACAAGATAAGCTTGCTGCTGAACAAGCAAAGTATAAACGAGATACGGAAGAACAGCCCCGTAAGTGGGATACTAATAGAATTCCTATTTCCCTTTCACCAGATGAAAAGGACGAAATAGAAAAGATAAAAGAGCTAGTTAAGGATCAAAGAATCCTTTATTTCCCATTTGATAATGAAAAACTTGTTTTGCATACCGATGCTTCTGATCTTTTTTGGACAGGAGTACTCATTGCAAAACAAAAAGAAATTGTAGCCTATACTTCAGGAAAATTTACAAAGACTCCAATTAAATATGCTACCTATGATAAAGAATTATTGGCTGTTAAATTAGCTATTAAAAGCCTAAAGATATATCTTCTTTATAGAAATTTTATTATTGAAACTGACAATAAATCTGTAGCTCAGTTTCTAAAGAAAAAGACTATTAATAATCCTGAGGAAAACTCTTGTGGGGCACCATATCACAAAATAGGTCCTGTCCACATAGAGCCAGTTCATCTTCATTAATCCTAACCAGTCCATCGGTTAGGGCACCAGCACAAGTGCAGCAGCATCAACAGTACCAGTCTTCGAGGCCGTTACCGCCTCAGGCTCAACAATATGCTCAGGCCCAAGCTCAGATTCAGAACAGGCAGAGAGGTCACCAGCAGAGGGGACTAGCACAAAGAGGACACGGTCAAGCTATGGCTCTAACCGTGGCAGAAGAATTGGCATCAGGTGAGGTGGTGGCAGGTGCCATTCTCGTCAACTCTTTTCCAGCATCAGTATTATTTCATTCGGGTGCATCGCATTCTTTTATGTCTGCATGATTCGCTACACGAAAAGGACTGGAGTGTCACTACCACATTTCTAGCTTGAGGGTATTTTAGTTATTTGGTGAATTTTTGAATTTTTATTAATTTATTGATTTGGTGGTTGATACTTTGACTTTGACTCATTTGAGACTAGTAGACTAGCCTAGTACCTAACCCTAGCTATGGTGACCTTAGTCTAACTTAAGTTAACCTATTCTAGTCATTTAGAATTTAGTTTTGGAATAGAATACTTAAGTTTAAGTGAAATCATTTCATGACTTATGGTTTAATGCAATGACTTATGATTTCATGACTTATGGCTTATGAGTTAAGCCCATGGGCCATAACATGAAACCCTAACCCTAGCTAACTACCCACGGCCGGCCATAGAGGCATTCCCCCCTATTTAATGTCCTAATGACTTGTTCTTGCCTCTTTTGTGTTCATCCAAGTTTTTGAAGGAAAGATAATTCCTCCACTTTCCAAAATTCATAGAAAATCTATTTTTAATCCTTTTTGACCCAAATCTTTTGCATATGATTCTAACCATCCTCTACTTGCTAATTTTGAGGAGCAATCTCCGTTTTAGAGCAATTGGGAGGAGTTGGCTAGCAACGGGAACCGTTCGATTTGGGGCTTTTCCATGATCCTTGCAATCCATAGGTAAAACCCTCAAATTCTATTTAATTCTTGTTTTTAGTGCATGGTAGCTTAGATCTAGGTGTCCCCTAGCTACAGTAGAAGTTTGGTTCAAATTGCATTAGGTTTCGTGTCCGTATCTGACACGTATCAAACCCATAGCCTAGGTGTTTGATGAAATGCCCAAACCATTTCTAATTGCTGTTTTTACAAATATTTTTGAATGGAATCCTAGATCTAGGGTTTTCTTATTGATTGGTGTCCTTACTTTCTGATTTTGGTGTCGTGTCGTGTCCACACGGGGACACGAACACGCTGTGGCTGCACCGTACACTGTGTCCTGCATCACGGGGTCCATTTTTTCCTGCACAGGACACGTGGACACGCCATTTTTGGTGACGATGGAGGGGTAATGACTGTCATTAGTCTTCCAAAATTTGAGCTCGAATGGTGGTGTGTACGAGGAGTTCTCCTCCCCGTACTGGCCGCGCGAGCTGCTATGCGCGCGCAGAATTCCGTACTGACACGCGTTCGGACACGCCTCGACACGTGTCTAGGACATGGTGCAGGGTGTCTAAGGGGTAGCCCTACCCCTAGCGCACGTGTATGCACGGCCACGTGTCACCACATGGCCTATGGCCTATAGCCTATGGCTCCTAGCCTGTGTATATGGCATAAATGTCAGTGAATATGTATTGTTGGCTTGTATAGCCTAGTTATTGTGTGTGTATGCTAGAATAGGCTGGTTAGGCTTAGTGAGACTTGTTTGGGTTAGGCTTGACCTAGTTGACCTAGTTTGACTAGTATAGTTGACTAGAGTTGACCAAGGGTTGACTTTAGCCTAGACTGACCCCAAACATCATGTAGATGCGTTGTAGCAGTCTGTTATATTATTTTAAGACTTGTAGTGACTTGTACTGTTCTATAGGAGACAGACACCACTCCTCGGACAGTAGATTCTCTTCAGATATTCAGGATACCAGGCGAGTACATTCTCTGATCATTTTATATCCTGTTTAGGAGTATATTTCCTGCTTTAGATTACTTTACTTGATACTGACATGTTGGTAACACGGATTAGTACTATATGGATCTTGTCATGCGATGTTATCCCCTTAGCAGATACATCGGGTATTTCATGTTCGTGTACTTTATCATGAGCATCGTGTACTCCTTGTGTTCGTACTACTCATGTACAAATCGTATGAAATCGTGTATACTCATGTGCTCACATGATCATCGTGTACAACTATACTTCGTGTGCAATAACATAACTTGACTAGATCCTTGTGTATTGATTGGGGCGGGGGAGTAGAAGTGGTTATGTATTCAATCCAGTAGATTACTCGTGTACAACCTCTGTAGGTTATTCGTGTACAATATCGTGCCGTTTACATAACCGTCTTGTACTCTGAATCACTAGCACTGTTAGTTCTCATATAAATATATATTGTAGCTATTTACTTACAGTCTCTCTTTTACATCATGTTGTTCTTCCAGTTTCATGTATCTTACTCTCTAGCATGTTTATATTTCCTAACCTGTTATGATTTGTTGAAATGTACTGTACTCGCTCATGTCCTGATTGGACCTGTTGAAAATATTACAGAGGACGAGACTGAGGCATTTTGTCCCACCTATTATGGGGCTATCCTAGAGGACTGTTGTGACCTGGACCAGCAGCAGGACCCCTTAGCAGTGGATGACACTCTCTTAGACTATGATGTCTTTCATTGTATTTATTTTGGATTACTGTATTGAGATTTTGAGATGTTATCTGGATATGTATTATCTTAGACACTTAGACTTTCATCTGAATTGTATCTCTGTGGATTTCATTTTTGTTCGTATCTATCTATCATTTATTGTATTCCACCTTAGATGTGATTGAGACTGTATTTGCTATGTCACCTCCATTCGGAGTGTATATACTGTACAGGTACCTTATATATTATTAGATGTTTGACCTAGGACAGCATTCTACCGTCGACACTACGACGTAGGCTGGACGTACCTACGTCTCGTGCCCTTACTCTAAGGTGCGGGTTGTGACACGTTTTTAGTGGTGGCCCATGCAGGTATAGTTTAGAAATGTAGTGGTATTCGAACTAGAGTATCACTACAGCCTGCAGTAGAAATTAAGATATTTTGAAGGTACTCAATCACACTAGTAAAAACTCCTTATCAGATTCCGTATATCTACATTTTGCTGCTTATTGTCTTTCTTTTGAATTTTAACTGTCCTCCTTTGATATTTCGACTCATTCTCAGTAATTGTTTCTTGTTTGATCTGTGTCTCCAGGATGGTTGAGACGAGATCGTATCGCCCCGGACCGGGGGACGCTGAGGAGAGGTCTGCCATCTCTCGTCCTCCACAGCAGCAACTAGCTTCCGGTACCGCAGGGCCAGTGCAGCCCTCAGGAGTGGGTGTCTCTGCAGCTTTCGGGGGAGCACCTCCACCAGCCAGGAGGCAGAGCCCTGTGCTTCCTGAGATCCTCCTGCAGCAGCCTCCACCTACGGAGATGGTAGATGCTGCACATCTCTTCTCCTTCGTAGAGAGGATTCTGGAGTCTCACCAGCAGCAGCAGCAGCGGCAGACTGTCGATTTCCGTCAGGGGATTGATGAGGCGCATCAGCTGGTTCGTACTACTATAGAGATGGTGACTGCTCAGGGGTGCAGCAGCAGCCTCGCTGGAGGGAGAAGGATATCCAGGACTTTCAGAAGATGCATCCTAAAGAGTTCCTGGGCACTGAGGGCATTCACTATGTAGACGATTGGATCGAGCATATCAAGGAGATATTCAGGCTGGCGGAGATACCAGCCCGACTTCAGATTGAGGCGACGGGCAGTCAGATGCAGGACTTAGCCCGTGCTTGGTACCAGAGAGATCCCAAAGTAGGAGTTGAGGGTCAGACTTGGGCACAGTTTAAGGAGCTGTTCAAGGAACAGTTCTTCCCAGATGTGGCCCTAGGAGGCATCGAGGCACAGTTCGAGAGTCTGGTTCAGGGGAACCAGACAACTGCTGAGTACGCCGGAGAGTTTTGTCAGTTGGCCCGATTCATTGATGACTTGACTGAGAAGACGAAGGCGTACAAGTTCCACCGAGGTTTGATTAGGGAGGTTCGGTCACTGACCAAGAGTGACCAGAATGCTACCTTCGTGGAGATCTTTTCTGGGGCTATGGCAGCGGAGGACGACCTGGGGTTGAAGCTGAAGAGATGTCGGGACTTCCAGGGAGGTAGCAGCAGTGGGGGCCAGGCCAAGAGGCCTCATTTCCAGCACCAGCAGTCGTAGAGGCCAGTACATCAGCAGCAGTTTCAGCAGCAAGGTCGGGCACCTTTTCAGCAGGTGCAGCATTAGCAGCCGAGGGGGCAACAGCAGGCACCGAGGCAGCAGGCTGTCAAGCCCCGACCCGAAATCACTCAAATCATCGTCCTCGCAGGGGACATGATACCGCACGAGCCTGGAGTTGCGCTCGTGCAAGGCAAGATGACAAGTTCTTAAATGGTTATCTTTTAATTCGATATTAACAACGAAAGGAAAACAGAGTATACGAAACAAGTCACTATTTTGATATCCGAAACTGAGATTACAAAGGCTTTCGATAACCTAACAATATATGCCAGATTGGCTACAACTCTCAGGTTCTCTCTTGCCCACAAAGGATTTTACCATTCCATACATCATGTCTTCTATATCTCGGCCGCTGTTTCACTTAACAAAATACCTAAAATTGGCTTTTAAAAGAAAACGAGAAAAAGTACAAAAGTACAAATTATTTCTGGGAAGTATTTCTATGGAAGTCTAATCTGAGAGCGATCACTTTGTTCCTTAGACCATACGATGATGATGAAGAAAACTGCTTGAAGAAGACGAACAATCGAAAGAACTAAGTCACCAGAAAGGTATCGAGCAACGGCACTGATGGCACAGTCGAATGCTTTCCTGCTTTGATTCACCCTGTTCTTGAAAAAAAGTTAAAGAAATGCTTCTGGGAATATCACTCTGAAAGTACGAGTTTTTTCAGAATCTCCTCTCCTGTATCTCTCTTGATTCCTTGATGATGTCTGTGTTAAAAATAAGTCTATTTATAGACTAGACCCTCTGTGCGTAAAAAGCAACAAAGTTTGGTCTCTATGCTAGTAACTGTCACCCACGATTGAAATTCAACCTTTACGCATGATGACACGTGTCCCATGTAGAGCTATGATCTCTACGCATGGTGACACTTGTCCCACTACTTCAATAAAATGGGGAGAGCACGTACACACGTTCCTCGATAAGTGTGGCATTAAAGCCATGTAAGCAGACCACGTTATCATGTAGCCAGAAAAGATTGGGTGTAAAAATGACCCAAAATAGACTCCCTGGGTAAAATAACAAACTGGGCGTAAAATAACCCAAAATATACTTCCTGCGTAAAGTGGCTGAAAAATAGCCTTGAGCGTAAAATTAGCTCAAATAAACTTTACGCACACAACAGCCTTGAGCGTAAAAGCTCGAATAGCTTTCGTGCTTAAAAGAAGCAATCACTTGAGCGTAAAGTAGCCCATCTGCAAATTAAACGACAAGTGTTGGGTTTAGTGTAAATCAAATCTTCTCGGCTTCTGTGCAAACCGCTGTCAGAAAATCATTATGTCAGAACAGTATCACGTGCATTAAATGCGATGTGGACAGCCTGTCTCTCGCGTAAAGTTTAGTGGATAGCTCTCGCGTAAAGTAGCTCGCGTAGAGTTTTATTCTGTTTGATCTCCGCGTAAAATCTGAGTCTGACTCAGTTTGAATTGCGTAAAGCTCTCAACTTCTTTGACTTGGTCTATGAAGTACTTTTTACGCTCCTACAAGACCCCCTTCAAAGTTTTCAAATTATTTTCAAATTTTGAAATACTTTGAACAGAAGCGTAAAATCAGGGAATTTTAACAGTCCGCGTAAAATTCGGGATACTCAACGGTCATCTGCGTAGAATTCGGGATACTCAACAGTCCGCGTAGAAGTCGAGATATCCAACCGTCAGCGTAAATTTAGGGAATTTGAACCGATTTCAAAATTCTCTATAAATAGAGCTTTACGAGTACAGAGAGAACTTTACTCATCCTTTGCAATCCCAAACTTCTTTATTCTCTCTCTTTCTTCGAAATCTCAATCCAAATCCATGGCCTCCAAGAGCAAGACCGCCGCCGGTACCAAGGGCAAGAAGCCCGCCGAAGCTTCGTCGACGGCCGATCGCACAGAAACCAATACTCCTTCATCGGCAGTACCCCGACAGATCAACACTGCTGTGGCTCCGGCCTTGAAAGGTAGAATACTACCTAACTTCGGCCGTGAGTTCGCCGGAGAAGAAGACTCGAACTTTTCATTTCACGCCCACGTTATACGTGTCAGCGTAAAAGTAAAAACATACACCCACGTCTATACGTGTCAGCGTAAAATTCAAAATACGCTCACGTCAATACGTGCCGGCGTAAAATCTAAAATATGCTCACATCAATATGTGCCAGCGTAAAAATTCAAAATACGCTCACGTCAATACGTGCCAGCGTAAAATCTAAAATACGCTCACATCAATATGTGCCAGCGTAAAAATCAAAATACGCTCACGTCTATACGCGCCAGCGTAAAATCTAAAATACGCTCACATCAATATGTGCCAGCGTAAAATTTCACAAGTGAAAGACTCTGCGTCAAACAAATAACTTTTACACTTTAAAATTTGATCAACCTAATTTTTGCGCATAAGCGTAAAGTTTGTATAGTCTTTAATCTTTATGCTTAAAACTCAGATTAAGTCATCTGCGTAAAAATTCAAATTAGATTTTTACTAACTTGATTTTTCTTTTTCTTTTGGCAGTGGACTTGCAAATTCATCCCCTTGCAGAAATATTTGGCTCGCCAGCTGGTATTGTGGGCTCAAATTACTTGGAAAATTTGTCCCATGTGGAGTTCCCTCAGTCAAATCCAGAATACCTTGAAGGGAGACATCAGCTAACAGCTGCACAGGGGGACAAAATGCTGTTGTCCATGATAAATGGAGAATTGTTGGTATCGCTAGATGACCAACAATTTTTGAAGCCAGCTTTCTTGTTCAGGGATGCGATAGACTTCCAATCACAAATACATCCCAAGAAGGAGGCTTGGGTGTTTAAATTTGGAGAGATGGCAATGTATCTCCCCAACATGGCCAGGGATTATCCTTTATCCCCATTTGTCCATGCCACCCATCCCCGATAAATGCTATAGAACCTGACTCCCAGCAGTCATGGTAGGCCGGGCAGAATCATTTTCAAGAGGGATAGAACCAATGAAATGGGCTACCACATCAGCACTCCTAGTGGTGGTATCGTCCCTTTTTCGGTCTATTGCCTGGGTTCACACCAAGCGAAGATTCAGCTCTGATACAACCGGTGCAGACTCCAATGTTCATTAATCAGTTCATAAGGGCTAAAGTATTATATCCTCAGGCCAACCCTAGGCTACCAGGGTGGTTGACTCCTTACAACCAGAATTGGATTCAGCTTAGTGCCTGGATCCTGAAGAACTTCAAGACGGACCTAGAAGCCATCGGCCTTTATGAAGCGATAGCCTCTACGAGCCAGGGTATACCGATGAACAGTAACATGTTCTTGGCTTTGATGGAGTTGTATATGAGTTCAACAGGAACTTTTGCAACCCCACTAGGTGAGATGGGTCTTGCCCTGCACGAGATGCAATTCATCTCTAAGCTGTCGATGGGTGAAGCTCCCTATGAAGAGTATGTTCCCACCAACCGGGAACTAGCAGAAATCAGAGAGAAGAATCCTCAATTAGTTGCGGTCTATCAAGAACTGATGTACCATTACTTAATTTGCACCAGTATGTATGATAGTGGGTCACACTTGGCATATACTAATAAATGGACAACCTATCTATTCTACCATGAGAATAGGATACCCAAGAACGAGAAGGAGAGATTCTAGGAAAATAAGGCGCCAACCATCAACCCTTGTTCAATAATCCCTTTAGATCTGATCCACAGTTTGATGATCTCACATAAGTCTCTAGACCAGCGTCTGTCCACCAAGACAGGAGACATCCCTGCGGGGACTGAAACCTTAAGCTATCTGAGGCATGACAGCCAGAAGATCTCAAGGAAAGCCTTGCTGGCAGGCTTTCTATCTCTGTGGCTACGAAGATGGGTCATACCAGGCATTAGCATAATTGACAGAATTCATTGAAACGTATTGTGGCCGACAGTACGTTTGGTGTTCAAGGTCAGAATCAACCTGCTATCGGCAATGGTATGTCGAATAAACGCAGGTTTGCAGACCTTTGGTGAGGAACTAATCAACAATGCTCCTCACCGAAAAGAATTCCCAAGGGTAGAGATGCCCTATACTTATTTGATGGGCTGGCTACTGCATAATAACTGCAGTTTATTGCCATCGGGCCCTGGAGATAATACGAAGGTTTTCCTCCAGAAATTTAATAAAGCCACATGGACTGCAACTATAGTGGCAGATATCCGAGCAGTACTGAATTATTCTCATGGATGGAACTTCTTCTGTACAAGACCACAAGTTCCAGCCGACTGCCACGGCATATAATTTGAAGATAGAGGAGAAGGGAGGACTTCATTGCCTGTGCCAGTTTTCAAATGGCTAATGTGCATCAGACCCTCACATCTGATGTACAGAAATAAAGACAACTGTGTGTTCGAACCGTATCTACCAAGTCGGTTCGTTCGCCAGTTTGGATATGACCAACTTCATGTTGGTAATCCCTCAACTAGCTTCTACCATTATGGGAAGCTAATTGATGGTGCAAGAGCCTGGAGATACTTTAGCACTGCTTGTACCGGTGCTAAGTTCCGAGTTTCCACTGCTACAAGTACAACCGAGCTACGAATACTTCATACATATGCTCGCTTTTATGCATCTATTCGTTCCTTCGTGCATGGCTATAATATGAAGGGGAGTCTCCGATGGCCCAAGGAAGGGAACGTCGAAGAACCAGTCAGGGTAGCTTCAGACATACCCGATGATGCTGCTGTTCCAGATGAGTATCTGGAAGTAATCCCTACGGGAGTTGGGGAAATAGCTGCAGGACCAATTGTTATCAGCAAGACACGAAAACAGAAATCAGGTGCAGCTGTTACCCTCCCAGAGAAGATTCTTCCAGAGAAAAAGAAGAAGGTTACTGTCAAAGGGCCTTCTAGACAGAGAGACGCTATCCCAGAGAGCGACACTCCAGTCGAGGAGCCTCAACCCATTGCATCTTCTTCAGCTCATCCTGGAGAAGGATCTTTGGCATCCCGACCAGCAGCACCAACAAAAGCTGCGGGAGTCCTATCTTCCGGATGTCTCAGCTCATCACTTCATCTGACTTTGCCATAAAAGGCACAAGCTATTGTGGATGCCGCCACAACACATACTGTTGATCCAAAGCTCATCCCATCAGATGAACCGGCTCTTGCCTTCGATGATGATGACTGGGATGGGGACTATGATACGTACTTGGCACGTTCTGTACCTACTCCAGGTAAATATAAATTACACAAAATCTATACAAAATTATGTATTATGATTTGTATATTAACTTATTTTGCTTAATTTGTAGGTGTCATCACTGCAGCAAAGCCTGTGGCTCCTTCTCCTCAAGAAACTATTTATGAGGAAAACATGAAGTCTGAGGAAGAGGATTCTTCTTCAAAAGAAGACTCTGCTCAAGAAGAATGTCCTCCATCTATGGAGGTACAACAAGAGCTTCTCGTGGAGGCCCATCCAGAATTGCCTTCTCTTGTTAAGGAAGGAGAAAAAGAACAAACTGCAGAAGAACCAACTACAGATGAAGAAGCAGATGCTGAAGAAGAAATAGACTTCAATGAAGAAACAGTTGCAGAAGAAACAACTGCAACTGAAGTATTCGTAGAGCTTGAAGAGCCAGTAGCCAATAAAGGTGATGAAGATATAGTCGACCCATCAACTGAAGCTGGAGCCGTTGTAATAACATCCTCAGTTATTGCTACTGATCCAGTACAAGTTCCTGAGAAGATCATGTCTGAACCTGAATCAGTCACTATAACTGCCATTCCTCCCGCAACTATCACCGCCACTGAAACTCAAGTAGTTTTAACTCCAGAAATGGCTGGAGAAAAAAGTACTGAAGACATTGTCCCTGAAGCTCCTGGGGATCAGTTAGCTATGGTAGCAACGATAACATTGACTTTATCTCAGTCTGCTACCAAAGCAACAATATCTGCTCCTAGTCTTCATAAAAGGGATCTGGTAGACATTGCCGCAACTCCGAGCTCGAATGCAGAAATGAATCTCTTAGTTGAGATCCATACTGAAACCTTCTACAAGACCCTAGCGGCTATGATCAAGATAGTCCTAAAGTAGGGCCTCAATTATGAAAGTCTGAAGGCTGCGATTGCTCTTACTATCAGGAACGTCGCCATGTTCAACGATGTAGAGAGAGCAGTGGCATTGGAAAAAGTGGTAGAGGGACTTGAACAGCCCATTAGAGAATATCTAAGGCTGTCAAGTGAAACAACTGAGAGTCTCATCCAAAGTGAGTATGACGCTTTATCAGCTGAACACATCGCTCGGGAGACTACTTTCAATGAAGCTCTCCAAGAGTACAGCAGCAAAGTTACCAAGGAAAAAGCTTTTTTGGCTGAAGTTAAACCTCGGCTGGATATTCAGAAAGAAGCCTATGAAACTTCAAATATGAGAATTCATCAATAAAATGATAGAATTCGTGAAGTTAAGGCTGAATTGGCTAGCTTGAAGGCGGAGAGGGAGCAGTTGATCACAGCTCGAGACTAGCATCTGATGCGGAGCTCAATATTGGAGGAGCAAGTCTTCGGTGCCGAAGCTACCATCAAAACCCTTGACGAAGCCAAGGATAAGATGATAGCTACTTTCACCGAATTCTCCCATATTTATACTCTAGAAGCTCGGCGTACTCTAGCTACTACAACTGTGATGAACACTCGCGAGAAACGTCTAGCAGAGCTGCAAAAACTACTAGAAGATGTATCTGCCCCGCCTTAGGCATTTTTTTTGTTTTTAATACAGAATTTTGTATTCTTCTGTCTTTTATAATATTTTCAAGAAATGAATAAAATATTTGTTTTGTGACCCTATCATTTATTTTGAAGTTAAACAATAGGTATAAGATAGAAAATACTTATCAGAGGTAATATGGACATGACAAGTCTCCTAAACTCAATAAATTATATCTATCCAGAGGTAGTGTGGACATGATAGATAATGAATCTTGTTTTCTATTTAGAGTGTACAATACTATCAGAGGTAATATGAACGTGACAATCGTAACCACTCAAAGAAAAATAGATTAAGATCTATTCAGAGGCCATATGGACATGATAAATAAGAAAAGAAGTAGACTTAATATTTATTCAGAGGTCATGAGAACATGATAAATAATAAATCCTTTTTTTAATCAGCTGGTAAGACAGAAGATCAAAATTCTCTTCTAGGAGAGCAAATAATCAGCTTAACCAAACATTGGTAGCTGAGGAATAAAGAAAAAATTCATACATAATATTTTTTCAAGAATTTGCCATTAATCGGCATCATAAGCAAATCTCTATTAGGTTTAGACAACCTATAGGCACCATTGGAGAAAACTGTCTCGATTACATAAGGACCCTCCCATTTTGCTTGGAATTTTCCTTTGCTCTTATGAGTCATCACCATCGGTCTTCGGACAGCTAGAACTAGCTCACCGACTTTGAATACCCTTTCTTTAACTTTACGATTGAAAGCTCGAGATATGCGGGCTTGATATAGTTCAATGTGCTGTTGCGCTTGAAGACGCTTCTCGTCCAATCCTTCGAGTTCTTGAAGTCTCAACCGATCATTATTCTCTGAGGTTAGCTCATTAGCAATGGCTATTCTAAGAGATGGAATCTGGATTTCTAGTGGAAGAACAGCTTCACATCCGTAGACTAGCGAGAATGGTGTAAAACCAGTAGCGGTTCGGACCGTCGTTCGGTAAGCCCATAAATATTCTCCAAGTTTCTCATTCCAATCACGTTTATTAGAAGAGACGAACTTTTTGAGAAGTTTAATGATTGTCTTGTTGAAAGCTTCAGCCAAACCATTAGCAGCTAGATTGTATGCCGTCGAAGCCAGATTTTGGATCCGATTCTTGTCACAGAATCAATAAAATGCCTAACTGGCAAATTGGGGTCCATTATCATGAATTATCCTTCGGGGAATCCCAAAACGATAAATGACATGGTGTTTAATGAAGCTAATCACATTAGATGTTTTCACTTCAATAAGGGGAACCGCTTCCGCCTATTTAGAAAAGTAATCGGTTATAGCTAGTATAAACCGATGTCCCTTAACAGAAGGAGGGTTAACCGAACCAATAATATCCAAGCCCCAAGCTTCGAAGGGCTAAGAAGCTACTGTAGGATATAAGAATTCCGATGGTTGATGAATAAAATCGGCATGAATCTGACATGCTTTGCATCGTCTAGTACAATCCACAGCATCTGCTATCATGGAAGGCCAATAATACCCCATTCTTCGAATGCGGTCCTGTAATTTCGGACCCGGTTGATGGGCACCGCAGACACCATCATGAGCTTCACAGAGTGTTTGCTTAGCTTCACTCTCAGAGAGACAATGCAGCAAAAGTCCGTCATATGAACGACGATATAACATATGCAAAGAAGAATCATAGTAGAATCGAAATGTTCGTCTCTTGATTGATGCAGCTTCTTTTGGATCTTCCGGTAAAATCCTATGAACCGCATAATTAATGAAAGGACTTCTCCAATCCCTTTGTTGAGAACTTGATTCTGTAGTATAACTTTGTTCGATATGCAAATTATTCTTTACACAGAATAAGTCTCGATCCAACAAAGTAATAGTATTTTGTCTTCTAATTGGAACAGCTAAGTCTGCAGCTAAACTAGCAAGAGCATCAACTTCCAAATTTTGAGAACGTGGTACGAATTCAATGAAGAACCCTTTGAATGAAAGGGCCAATTTGATTACCACTTGATGATAGGGAATGAGATCAGGATTTCTGACTTCATATGTCCCTCTGACCAGATTAACAATCAGTTGAGAGTCTCCATAAGCTTTCAGGAACTCAATGTCCAATTGTTTTCCTACTTGAAGACCAATTAGCAGAGCATTATATTCTGCCACATTGTTGGAGCATGGTTCATTAAGAGAATAAGTACGATAAATGACCATTTTATCAGGAGAGACCAAGATAATGCCTACTCCGAAGACAATATTGCCTTTAGGTCCAACCCGCGATGCTCCATCAAAGTATAGTTGCCAAATGTTATCCCTCAAAGTCATGTTACAATCCACGACCTTATCTGGAATATCCTCATATAGCTTAGATGTTTCAGGTATCGGGTGAGCAGCTAAGAAATCAGCTAATGCTTGACCCTTCACTGATTTTTGAGGTACATAGACCATATCATAAGGAGTAAGCAACATTGCCCAGGTGGCTAATCTGGAGTTAAGGATGCTCGATTTTCTCATCAACACCCGAATAGGATTTATTCTGGAGTTGACATGAATAGTTTGTCCTGACACATAATGTCGTGTCTTTTGAATAACAAAAACCAAGGCTAGACATTCCTTCTCCACAGGAGTATACCTGTGTTCAGCTCCAACCATCATTCGGCTAAGATAATAAATTGCCTGTTCATGGCCCTTATCACTTTTCTGTGCAATTAGAGCGCCAAGAGAATGATCTAAGGCTCGAACATATAGCAAAAATGGTCTTTCTACTACTGGAGGCACCAGAACAGGTAGATTTGTAAGATATTGCTTGATGTCATTGAAGGCTTTCTAACATGCATCATCCCAAACAAATGATACACTATTCTTTAACAGACGAGAGAAAGGTTGACATCTCCCTGAAAGATTGGATATAAATCTTCTGATATAAGCAATGCAACCTTGGAAGCCACGAAGTTCTTTTAGATTGTGTGGAGGACGCATTTCAAGAATTGCTTTGATTTTATCAGGATCAACGTGAATACCTTGAGAAGTAATGACAAATCCTAAAAACTTGCCACTAGAAAACCCTAAGAAAGACTTAGTATGATTCATCTTCAGTTGATGTTGACGCATCAACTCAAATACTATCTTCAAGTCTTGAATGTGATCATCTTTTAATCGACTTTTAACAGCAATATCATCCATATAACATTCAACTATTTTTCGTAGATGTTCTTGAAAGATGTTGCTCATGGCCCGTTGATACGTAGCACCAGCATTTTTCAGTCCAAACGGCATAACCGTATAGCAGTAAACTCCAAGGGGTGTACGAAAAGTTGTATGCTTTTTACCTCCTGGATGCATCTTAATTTGATTGTATCCTAAAAATCCATCCATGAAAGACATGCGTTCAAAACCGCATGTATTGTCTATCATGACATCGGTAATCGAAAGTGGAAATTCGTCTTTTGGACAAGCTGCATTAAGATCTCGAAAATCTATACAAACTTGGACTTTTTCATTCTTCTTCATAACAGGAACAATATTGGCAACCCAATCTGGGTGTTGTTCTTCACGAACAAAGCCACATGTAATCAGCTTTTTGACTTCTGCTTCAATTGCATCCATCATATCTGGTCGAAAATGCCGTTGCTGTTGTTTTACAGGCTTGGCATTAGAAAGAATATTGAGTTTATGAGTAGCTACTTTAGGATCTAGACCCGACATATCCTCATAACTCCATGCAAAGATATCAATATAATCTTTAATCAGTTCTATTAACTCTTCCTTTTCATCATCAGAAAGGTTCTTACTGATGAATATCGGCTTAGACGTAGTTCCGTCGCCAACGTCAATCTGGACAATTTCATCTTCTGTAGGTGGCTGTCGCTGTTCAAAACGAAGCTCCCATTGAGTGTCCATTTGTTGTGTCCAAGGGTCATTTTCAAATGGCTCAGATTCACCATCAGTTTGAACCATGTTGACTGAAAAGACACACTCAGATTCATCATAATAGTTTCCTCCAGAATATGAGGATTGTAAAAAACTGGAAGAACATTCTTTTTCCATATCTTCTTTGCTTATGTGGGATGTGTCAGATTCGATGAACTGGATTTCTTCAGAATCCGAGGATTGTGAAGAACTGGAAGAAAATTCTTTTTGAATATCTTTATTAAACATGTGGGATGGATCGTATCCCAATCCATGACGAGTTTTTTTGGTAAAACGGTTCACTACATAACGGTAACCGTTAACCTTTACCTTGATTGAGACCTTGCATAGTCTTCAAATCATATCCCATATTCTGGATAATCTTAAGAGATTGTTGACTATATTTGTCAATTCGGATTCTTCCTTTATCTTTCTCTCTAAGATCATCTGTCTGAGTAATAGAGATATTTCTAGCCAGGCCAAACACAATTTGGCACTTGTATTTCTTATTAGACGGAATCACAAAATAAGATTCTTCGTGACGTCTATGAGTTACACAAGCTTGTGATGATGAGGCTACAAGTAGAAGATAAGGAGAAGATGTTAGGAACCTTTGAGCATAAGGTCCAACATCGATATGAGGAAGAAATTTTTTTTCCTTATGATTAATATATAAGGTTTCCTCTGTGTTTATGTCATTTTTATGTTGATGACTTTGATTATCAGCACATAAAGTCATTCTTTCAATAAATTTGACAGCCATATACTCTAAAAGGAAATCTTCATTGATATTAGAAAGTACAGAATAATCAATATTTACATCAACTGACTACTACGCTTCGGATTGATCATTAACGGACCGTCATCCGTCTTCTGCGTAGACTTGCCAAGGTTAATAATCAGTGGTTCTGGATCATTCGTACGAGAAGTACGTCCCTTAACTTTGATCATAAGATGTTGAACTTGGCTCTTGGCTGGAATACTCACTGATTCCTCAGATGAAGCTCAAGTTCTTCCTTTAACCTTGATCATCAGAGGTTGGTCATTGACAGGTTGGGGTTGGATTTGGCCTTTGACTTTAATCTTCAAAGGTTGCTCTTCTGGAGGATCTTCATTGATAGATTGATCTTCTGCAGGTGATCGATCTTCAGCCATGTCCGATATCTCCTTCAAATGCTCCTGTTTCTAAAGTATTGAATCAGAGAAATAGGTTTCAACACCCTTAAAAGGATTGATATCTGCGAATTTGCTTTTCACAATCCCTTGAGAATCTACGTACTTGAAGCATTGGTGGAGAGTTGAAGGCACAATGGCATGCTCATGTATCCACGGTCTTCCAAGGAGGATGTTATAAGATACATCTGAGTTGATAACATAAAAGGTCGCCATAGTTCGAAGATCGCCAATCTGAATCTTCAGACGAATCTTCTCCAGTGGTTTACTCTTGCCAGAGTTGAAACTAACTATTATTGTACTACTGTAAGTCAAATCACTAGTAGGAATCCTCAAGGGTCGTAGCATACTCTGAAGAATAATGCTAATAGAAGACCCAGGATCAATATAAATCCTGTCAATTTCAGTAGATTCAATATACCCTGTGTAGCACAGAGGCCTGTCGTGTTTATTATGCTTCAACAGCTTATCTTCTTATGTGAAGGTAATGTTAGAAATTGTCTCCATCATACTATGACATTGTGGATACGACACTGGTATATTGTCAGGACTCTTGAGTTGAGCTAAGCATGAGTCTGCTTGTAGCAAAGCTTCGCTCAATGTTTCTCGGCTTTCTTTAGAAAGACGAAGCAGCTCAAAGATAGAGAGTCTAGCCGGAGTATTAGCTAGTTGGGCTAGAATATCGAACTTGTAGGGCTTCATCACCACTCCTTGATTTGAAGCAGACTTCAATGGGACGTCAAAGCGTACTGCTTTATGTTTCCCTTTCTCAACCACAGATGGTTTAGAAGGTCTTGCATCAACAGGAATAGGAGATGGTTGAGCTGGTAGTATTTCAACAACTTCCTCCACTTCTTTGGAAGATCCCTCATAATCTTTGTGGTACTCTTTACCAGATCTTGTACCAGCAAAGGTTTCTTCTTCAGACTTAGGAGAATGGTGTACCATATTACAGGTTTTGTTCTTTTCCTTAGTCTTCTTCTTGTGAGGATTGTTATGAGGGACTTCAAATCCCAATCCAATAGTAGATTTTTGACTTTGAATTTGTAAAGGAAGTCGCATTCCTTTATCATAGTTCAAGCCTTCTGCCTTTTGAAAGTCATAACCCATCTTTTTTATGAGATAGACTGATTGTTGACTATACATGTGAGTGGATAGCAAACTTTTAATAGATGGTTCAACAGAGGAAGGAGGAATAAAAACCTGTGTAACCACAGGAGAAGGAGGAATAGAAACCTCTGTAGCCACAGGAGAAGGAGGAACAGAAGCCTCTGTAGCCACAGGAGTAGGGGTATTCGGGACAAGAGGAAAAATCCCAACAGGTGCTTTCTCATAAGCAGCAAAGACTTGTTGTGCCCTATATAAGGGGATACTATTCATAGCTAACCACTGCTGATGAGTAATTTTGAGTTTGGTAGGAGGAACCAAATTTGGAGGGCATATATTCAAACCCCTCAGCCTATCCTCCAAAGGAATGTCATCCCAAAGATGATCCAAATCATCATGATCTGGAGTAACAACATGAGAAATTATATTACAGGTTTTGACTTTTCGACCTTTCTTGGATTTTGAAGTTTTACCTTCATTCTCCATTTCAGGTACTAAGTCAGGATGTACCCACATGATTTCACCATTTTTTAATGTGAGAGGCAATAATCCTACACTTTGCTCTCTAGCAGGCGGGAGATTTACGATCTTCATTGTCGCCTTAGGAATTGGAACAATCCCATCTGGAACTTGCTGTGGAGGAAAACCTCCAAATTGAAGAGAAATCATATTAGTTGTAACTGTATGCTCATCATTGGTTAAAGCGATGGCATTAGCATTTATCAACTCTTGTATTTTCTTCTTTAAGACATAGTAAGCCTTGGTAGGATGATTTATGTATCTATGATAGATACAATACTTGGGATTGTCAGTCAGATTCACCTCATTAGGCCTTTTTGGCTCCGAAATCTGGAGTTTGCCACTCTTCACAAGACATTGGAATATCCCTGGGATATCACTGTCATCAAAAGAGTACTTTTCTTTTAGTTTGGAAGACTCCAGATTATTCGGCGTCGTTTTGGGTTTTGAAAGATTAACCACTAGGGTTTCCTTCCCTTTTCTATTGCGATTGCCGAAATTATTACCAGAAGAGCCTTTCTTTCTTTTGTCTTCTGAAGCAAAGATCATCCCACGAGCCAACCTACCATTGGTCTCGGCTAAAACTGCTGCTATAATGAACGAGGCCCAATCTGTGAATTGAGAGCCTGTAAAGACAACAATAGTTGATCGCAGATTCATTTTGCATGTATCAATCAATGCTGAATCTGGTATACCAGGAGGCATTTTCAAAGTTGTCTGTCGAAAACGTTCAATAAACGTCCGAGTATCTTCCTTCTCCTTTTGTTTAATTTCTATTAAGGAGGACATATTCATGTCCACGCCCCCTTATAGAAACGAGAAATAAATATTGCTTTAAACTCGTCAAAAGACGATATGCAATTATCGGGTAGACTGCGATACCAGTCATATGCTGTACCCATCAAACACCCGATGAAAACTTGGGTAAGAAGAGCATCATTCTTCTGCAAATGCACAGTCATAATATCAAAAAAATTGATATATTGACTGGAAGAAGCTTTTCCATCAAATAACACCATATACTGTGGCTTGAATTTTGGAGTAAAATGCACATCATTCCAATGAGGAGGATAAGGTTGCTTAATCCCTAACCTCTGGAGTTGATCCTTGTGCTTCAGAACTTCAAACTGTGCTTTTAACTCACGCATTGCTTGAATAGCTTCACTAGTTTGAGGAAGCACATTCGATTGAATAGTTGCTGGATGTACCGTTACCCCCACCGGAGGTGGTACATCTTCTGGAATGAGAGGATCTGGAGATAGAGAGTTTTGATTGACAGCAGGCTCTTGACTAAGATTATTCAAAGGTACATCAACCCCTTGACTATCTTAAGTTTGTGCTGCTACCTGCACCGGTGTTACTACTGTCTGCTGAATAGTTTACTGAGTCATTATTATTTAATACATACTTTACATCATGGTGAGCATGTCCTTCAGTGATTGTTCAACTGCAGAGAGATGTTGTTCTGTTTTAGAAGTTGACATCTCCGGTTAATCTCCAATAGCATAAGATTCAACCTCTCTTGAACCTACAGAGGGATTGGTATAGAGATATGAGTCAACACTATCAGTTTTTGACTCTAAAGACTGGGTACCCCCAGCTTCTGAATCTGAAGATTGTAACTGTCTTTGACTTCTTGACCGGGTATGCTAATATACCCCTTCAAAAGTGTCAAGCAGTCGGTTGAACTGTTGTTGGCTCGGAGTCTGAGACGAGTTGCGTCTTGGACGTCGTCCTCTATTGGTATAAGATGCCATATTGACTGATGCATATGACAACTCATGTTCCTGATCATTAACTTGTTGCTGAGGCACATTGTAGCTTAACCGGTCAAAAACTGACCGTTTAGAAGCCGAACAGCAACATTTGATTACAATCTGGTGATACTCACAGTGGTGATTTTTTTGGGGGAGTGTCACAGGAGATTTTCTGTTTTTACGCTTTTGTACAAGCAACTCGCATAAATCAGAAGGGGTAGAAGAAGTCGTCTTCTTTATTATATTTGGGACAGAGAAATGTTTAGTCCCTTATGTATAAAGAAGATTACTGGCTGCATTAGCACCTGGAGTTGCGTGCATAAATCCTGGGATTTTTGTTCACAAAAGACTCCATCAGCATTACGCGTAATTTGAAGATTTTGTACCTTGCGTAAAGCAATATAAGAAGGCTGTTGGTGGAAAACTGAAGTTTTGCCAACAGAAGAATTCTTGTTTTTACGCTGCTTGTGTGCAGGCAAAGTTACTTTAGATGCAAAGGCATCATTGTGAACTTTATCTGCTCTATCACCGACAGAAGATTTACCTTTACGCGTAGAGCGCAAAACATGAATATCTGCCACATCACCAACGGGAGATTTTCCTTTACGCATAAAGCGTAAAACTTGGGTGTCTACCACGTCACAGACGGGAGACTGGTTTTTATGCGCAGAGCGTAAAGCTTGGGAGTCTACCACGTCACAGACGGGAGACTTATTTTTACGCGCAGAGCGTAAAACTTGGGAGTCTACCACGTCACAGACGGAAGACTAATTTTTATGCCCGGGGCGCATCACTGAAGTAGAGACTACCTCGTCACCGACGGGAGCCTCCACAACAGGAGTGGGAAGGATTCCCTTGCCTTCAGAGACAGCAGGAACAGGAGATGGTTTGGACTTAGGAATCCAAACTTTTTGCGTCTTTCGCAATTTTTGAACATTGGAGCAGCGAGTACTACCCCCAGTTCGGAGCATTTCTTCGTAAGCTGTCTGGTCGAATTGAACAACCAGAGTCTTCTTTGTCGATCCGATCGACACATCATCATATTAAGAAATTACTTTCTCATCAGAGAAAAAAGTCGTCCCCAGCAGAGTCACCATTTTGATTCACTTAACAAAATGCCTAAAATCGACTTTTGAAAGAAAATGAGAAAAAGTACAAAAGTATAAATTGTTTCTGGGAAGTATTGCTATGGAAGTCTGATCTGAGAGCGATCACTTTGTTCCTTGGACCATACGATGATGATGAAGAAAACTGCTTGAAGAAGACGAACAATCGAAAGAACTAAGTCACCAGAAAGGTATCAAGCAACGGCACTGATGGCACAGTCGAATGCTTTCCTGCTTTGCTTCACCTTGTTCTTGAGAAAGAGTTGAAGAAATGCTTCTGGGAATATCACTATGAAAGTACGAGTTTTCTCAGAATCTCCTCTCCTGTATCTCTCTTGATTCCTTGATGATGTATGTGTTAAAAATAAGTCTATTTATAGACTAGACCCTCTGTGCATAAAAAGCAACAAAGTTGGGTCACTATGCTAGTAACTGTCACCCACGATTGAAATTCAACCTTTACGCGTGATGACACGTGTCCCATATAGAGTTATGATCTCTACGTATGGTGACACTTGTCCCATTACTTCAATAAAATAGGAAGAGCACGTACACACGTTCCTCGATAAGTGTGGCATGAAAGCCACGTAAGCGGACCACATTTTCATGTAGCCAGAAAAGATTGGGTGTAAAAATGACCCAAAATAGACTCCCTGCGTAAAATAGCAAACTGGGCATAAAATAACCCAAAATATACTTCCTGCATAAAGTGGCTGAAAAATAGCCGTGAGCGTAAAATTAGCTCAAATAAACTTTACGCACACAACAGCCTTGAGCGTAAAAGCTCGAATAGCTTTCGTGCGTAAAAGAAGCAATCTCTTGAGCGTAAAGTAGTCCATCTGCACATTAAACGACAAGTGTTGGGTTTAGTATAAATCAAATCTTCTCGGCTTCTGTGCAAACTGCTGTCAGAAAATCATTATATCGGAACAGTATCACGCGCATTAAATGCGATGTAGATAGCCTGTCTCCCGCGTAAAGTTTAGTGGATAGCTCTCGTGTAAAGTAGCTCGCGTAGAGTTTTATTCTGTTTGATCTCCACGTAAAATCTGAGTCTGACTCAGTTGGAATTGTGTAAAGCTCTCAACTTCTTTGACTTGGTCTATGAAGAACTTTTCACGCTCCTACAGCCGTATCAATCATGTTGCATATCCGAGCATCAATGCGATTGTACACTTTAATACGCTTCGGCATTCCGAGCCTCAACGCGTTCAAGCAACGCTTCGCCGTGAGCCATCCATTCCCTGCACCCTGCATGAAGCTGGTGGGGGATCAGTACGTTCGTCCTCATATGTACTGATGCAAAGATCTTCTTTCCAAACCGACATCGTAATATTTATGTTGAATCAAGCAACTTAGCTTATGATCTTGCTGTGTTCTCCTTAGGGTCAATTTCATGGCATCTTTGAAAATGTAAAGCATGTTAGCATAGCAAGCATATTATCGAATTGAATAGGCAAGCAAACAACCAATCTCGTGTTTGATTCGTGGCGCGACTTCTTACCAAGTCGACGCACTCGCCCTTACATTGACGGAAGGTGAATACGCCCCATTCCTTCCCTGTCATGTTATATGTGCATCTCTACGTAGGATCTATGTACGGGACGCATACATGCCTACACTTTCAACCCATCGTTTCTTAGCAATATGAAGGCCGTTGGCGTATCCGCGCTGGAATGTACTAAAGGAGTTCCTTACTTTCTTTTCTCTCCTTTTTTTTCTCAATATTGGTCGGGCTGCCCGGCATTTAACGGGTGGGTTGCGGTCCCAACACCGAAACGTTCCCGCTGCATACCATCATTTACGGCTTTTCCCAACTATAAGCGAGTGCTACTCGACTTAAGGATGTGCGCCTACAAAGAATATTCGAATCCCTCTGTGGCCAATCGGTTCTGGGGTGCTCCAGCACTTAACCGTTTAGGGGAAACACTCGTGCATGAGTTATTATCACATTTAATCTCAAGTCCATCCCATTCGACCATGCAACGCCCTTATTATTCAAGCAATCAAATTCAAACAACCAAACATAGTCTTGACTCCGAGACTCAGACTTTATCATCTCGAATTCCTTCTGTTAACTTTCTATGTTCTTACGTTTCGTACTTCGTTTCAATGTTCAATGACATCATGCCTCAACTCAATGCTCGTCAATCGAACGACCCGAAGGTCTCGAACACCTTTCGAGGTATCATGCCACATCCGAAAGTTCCGCCACATTCATGCCATAACTGTATTCTTTCACAACGAAGCCATCTTTTATTATCTTGTGCTCCTAGGCACGTTTCGACATAATTTTCATCTTTTCCCTCGCGTCGTACACTTGGTGCACTCATTGAAGCCATCTTCCATGTTCCATGACTTAGTGTTTGATGTTCGGGACTTGTACGCTAGGGCGTTCGTCTATTGTCTTTCAATGTTCTAGCCTTCTAACTCGTGCGCAAAGGTATGGTATGGTTCATGCACTAAGGCACTCGCCGAGTACAGTTATCCCATGTTCTTGTGGCTTGCGCACCGAGGCGCTCGCCTTTACGATATCCAATGTTCTATAGCGACTCGTGCATATGATGCACGTTTCATTTCCATTGTTCTAACTTAGTATTCGACTCACACTACGATTTACTTCTGATCGGACCACGCCCATGGCGTCGATAGGTTAACTTTTAGCATACAATGATATATTTGACTTATCGCATGAAGGAGTAAAAAGAAGTCAATCCTCCCACCTTGAGTCGATACGCCTTCGTCGTTTCGCCGAGCCGATACGGCTCGATTTTATAACTTTGTTGCACGGCCACTCTCCTGACTTAGCCATTCAAGCACTTCGTGCTTCATTGAATCATACGTCCGATTTGCCTTAGCGTGCCCAATTCTCAGCTCGTCGCAAGGCGACGATTTGATTTCGCAGACCCCTTACTAAATATGGCAAAAGATCGACCTCTAATATTTTTGCGTCAACGTATAACCTGCACACGAAACCAACTAAAATCAATACTTGCATCGGTTCGAACTTGTGCCTTGGTCGATTTGATTTCTTAGAATCTTCGAGCCGATTCAACGCACTCATCCTTCGGGGCAACGCAGCACTTCGCATTGATTCACTCGATGCATTCTTCGGGACAAGGCAACTCTTCGCATCAACTTTGTTTGATGTGTTGCTCGGGACAACATAACTCTCGTATCGATTTGCATTGATACATTTCATTCGATCAACGCGACTCTTCGAGTCAACGCTTCAGCGTAATGTGCCGTACGGAGCGGGGCATTACAGAATATACCACTCAAAATAAGGTTCGTCCTCTAACCTAAACCAACACTATGACTAAGTATTTTATAGATCGTTTCACGATCTCGTCCCACCGATGTTGTTCAGTTTCACACTACCTCGCAAGCTTTTCATTAACATTCCAAGGTCCTTCCTGCAGCTCGATTTGAATTTGGATACAACTCGATTTGGATCCATACCTATATTCAAGGCGTCCCGAAGATATATGTATTTTGACCAATTCCAGTAGTAGCAAATTGGAACAAAGCTGACAGGTAAATTTTAATCATATGCTTGCCATCTCGTACTCTCGATCAGACTTAGGCTCTAGTGCTTGTTCTCGTAATTCTATTGCATATGCATATTGATACACACACAATAATCCCATAAAAGTCAAGGCACACGGTGCGATTCAAAAATCGCATTTCTCACTTCGTAAGTTTTATCGGGACTATCAATTCTATGCGTCGCGTCGAGCCGATGCGCATCCGATCGCAACAATCCTCCGCAACGCCTTGCGTTCGCGTTCGAATTCGTTACCCAACTATTTCCAAAGTTTTGCTATGCACTTATCTCGATATGATTTCCTTCGTTGACTTGCAAATACATCAACATTCAGGACTACGTCCGCTAGGTGACTTACCTAGACATCGTGCTTAACTTCTTCTGAAGCAACTCAAATTGACATTGCACAAAGGCCACAATCTATCCGGCTCAAAAGTTTACATCAAGGCGATGGTGCTCAAGACAATGATCGCCTCGACACGAAGGTCCTTACGATGCATCTTACATTCGATTTCCTAACGAGTAGGAATTCACTAGCCAAATTCCTAACTTATTCGTCTCGCAACACCGAATCTAAGTTCGATTCACGCAAGCTTAATTGCAAGGTGAATCTGATTCTAACGACATGACTCGTAAGTCATTCCTTTATCGTTCCCTCTCGTGCATAGCACGTTTCTCGCAATCGCCTATCCAAATCACCAAGTCCGTTTGGTAAATCTCTAGTTCGTCCGTCGACCAACATAACCGTTCAAGCATTCATCCAACGAATACTCAAAATCTAACTATATTATTCTCAATCGAAAGCTGTCCCAACAATTCTTGATCGCCTAGACTTATCGTCAATATGCACCATGTTATATTTGTTATCGATGCAATCTCATGTGTGATATCGCATGTGTTATCTTACGGTCTGCCGCATTCAATTTGATTTGGCGGTCAAGTCTTCTAGGGTCAGCTGCCCTGAAGCTACGCTCGATAATTATGGATCATCACCGAAGGACAGTTTCTACGAACCATGCTATATCTTATTTCGGAGCCAAATCACGTTCCGACGATTTCTATGCGACTATCCAAATTTTGGACAAAACCATATCTATCGGTGCAACTGATGCGCAACTATTCTCCGAGTAAAGTCATGCACTACCATTGATGATTTCGCAATTCACGAAACATCTACTCGTACTGAGTTCAGGTCTATCTTATTTGCGGTCGACACACGAGATGCTATACACATCGAACAATCGTCGATCACGCATAGTCTCGGCTGGATAAATCATGAAGTTTATGATCAACCAGTTCGTTCCTTCGCATATTATTACTTACAAAACTTTGATAGCGCAAGGCGCACTCCATTTTGTATTCCCACATCATGCTTACGTTTCCTTACGTATCGATCTCGATACGTCGTATCAATTTTTGATAGCGTAAAGGTCAATTTTGAATCCGTTTCAACGTCAACTTAACTCGTATCGCATACATCCAAGTTCGCAATAAACTTTCCATACGCATCAACTCGTTCTCCGATTCACCGCATTCTATTATACTTTGATCGCGTAACTGAGTTACCGATTATCTAACATTGAACCCTCAAGTCGTACGATCTCGCCTTCTAAGTTTTGCGTATTTTTCAGTCGTACTCAAATGAGTTTTGCCGCAACGTAACCAACTATTTTCTTAGGCACGATTATTCGCGTCAACTAACTCTTCATCGAAGTCGCACATCGTGCAATCTGATTATAATTCGCCTAGCCTAATATTTCTATCGAAATCGCAAGTCGTGTGATTCGATTTGCCTCGCCCAATAATTCTATCGAGATCGCAAATCGTGCGATTCGATTCGTCTCGTCCAACATTTCTATCGAGATCGTAAATCGTGACTCATTTGTAAGTTCGAGTTTCCCTTTCCCGTCGATCAGATTATTGCTTCAAGGCATAATCGTTTTGCTAGTCTCGGTCGTCCGACCAACTTATAATTTCTGTCCGACGTATCGTTCATTGATACGAGTCTCGCCTTATCGTCCAAACCAATTTTTCGAAGAATACTTATATCAACATACCGTCATACAAATTTCCAATTGAGTCTCGGTACTATCCCGTCCGTTGCGGACAAACCTTCCGCAATTCTCACAACACGTCGATGTAATTCATTGCACAAATGGTACACCATATACCACTCGAAATCGAGTCATTCATCGCCTACGTGGTACGACATATACCACTCGGAAATCAAGCCATTTCCCTCGTACTACACTTAGTATAAACCGACAATCTCTTCCGACTCACGATTTTCGCAGTGATCGTGCTTGATCACAACGGTAACTTTGATTAAATCAAATCCGACACAACTCGGTCGATGTTCTCGTTTGCCAACATAAGTTTGGTGTGCAACCGAACGATTCATTCTATCGATTTATGATTTCAATTCCTGTAAGCCCCCTCATTTTTGGATCTTATTTTTAATTATTTTTAATTATTTTATATAGATATTTTAATTTATTAAAGTCAATAATGACTATGTTAGTAGTTTACTGTAGCTTTGATTTTGGAAGCACAACAAATATTGTTTTCTCAAATCTAGTTCCATATTTGAATTCTAGACTCGTCCACCTTGAGTTTGATATATCATGTCCTATCCAATTTTTTTTCAACATTCCTTTGACTTTGCGCAATTTCGGGCCAACTTAGGCCAATTTGAGCCATTGACGTAATTTTAAGCCAACTTCCAATTTAATTGTTGGACTTGACATAGATCGAAACTGTATGACCCAATATATGGTTTTAATCTATTTTGAGTCAACAATGCACATGCCTAGGGTGTACTATCTAATCGAGTTCTCATGGGATACTTATTTGCAAATGGCACATGAGACTCATTAAATTGATTTTTGGGTCCAATTTGACTAGTAATGCTACTCGGACCCTAACCTAGTCAATCCTACAATTTAGAGACTAACTAAGAGTACCAAAACCAAGTATACATATATTTAATAGAATATTAGAGGTTTAATTGCATCCATATGTAATATTCCCTTATATATTTGGCTTGGTCAAACATCTAACCAAATTAGGAAACCTATTAATAATAGTATGATTTGGAGAACCAAATCATATCCAAATTAGATCAAAACAAATCCCATGCCCTAATGGTATAAATAGAAACCAAACCTAATCTTTTCCTCTCTCTTCATAACCACCCACTACTCTACAAATCCCCCCAAACCTAACGGCCACCACTCCAAACCCGAAACCCTAGCCGACCCCCTTTCTTCACAAAATATAATTTCTTCTCGATTTCTCTGCCAACCACCACCACTTGGATGTCCCTCTCAACATCCCCTTCTACCTTAGCAACTATAGGAACAACCTTGCGACCGTTAGAGGGGTGCACGACGCGCTACTTGGGCCGAAACTCCGTCGAATCGAAGTCTGAAATGTCACAACAGGTTAGTCGAATTGTAGATGATGTTTTGTCCACTTTTTCTTATTTTTTTCTCCTCTGAGAGTTACCTTTGTATGTCTACTCCAACCTCTGATCACTGGATCTCCTAGTTCCAAGCGGTTTGCCCGTGGCGTTGATTCTACGACAGGGTATCCAGAACTAATAAATTCTGTTGCGGGCCACTTTTTGCCTATCTAAGTTCAGTTTTTAACATTTTAATATTTTAATTCAAAATCTAGACGTCGATACCTTTTCGACGCATATCTGAAAGTTAGGTTTCGCATCCGCTTGCGATTTTTAAAAATTTATGACATTTGTCGTATCACCAAACTCCGAAAAATTCTATTTTTCTTGTGTCCAAAAGTGTCAAAACTCCATGAATCTATATTAAACTTCAAGTTGTGAAAAGTCTAACATTATAAGTACTATTTTAACTAATTTCTAGAATTTTTACAGAATTATTAATTTTATTTAATCATTGTTTCGGGGCTAAATTAATGGGTCGATTTGAGGAAGTCATGTGTGGCATTGACATAAGAACTCTTGTGAAAGGGTTTTACTATTAAAAATAGTATTATAGCAATATATAAGTATTTATAGATAAATTCTAGTATTTAAATATATAATTTATGAGAGGTTTTGTTACCTATATGTACTTATATAATAGATGCAGTATCGTAACAACGTTATAGCAACTAGGAGGCGTAGATACTCATATAATTTATATATGGTGTGTTTATATAGAATATTAAATATATTTTATTATTAAAGGTGAGCTTGGGAGGATCGACAAGAACACCGGAGTTGGACAGGCTTACCCGAAGACAGCAGTTACCGCATTTGGAGACTGTTGTGCGAGTTGACCGTTCGTGGCTCATTGAGTGGTTTGTAGTTCGATTTTTTTAGCTCAGGACAGCAGACGAGTACATTCTCTGATAGTTTTCATTCTCTTGATATCTACTATATCCGATTCAGTTGTAGTGTTTTACTTGATTCTCGACACGATGGTACACGGACTAGTATACGTCGGATCCTGTCATGAGATGTCATTCCTGAGTTACTTGGTATACTAGTACAGTATTCGATCTTATTCTTGTACTTATATAGACGCCTATTCCTAAGGGGATTTGCTACCCTCTTAGAGAATCCCGTGTCATGACGTATTATGTATGAATCCATATACTATTTGGGGGATGGGGAGTTATTAGTGGTTATGTGATCATTACCCTACTTGTTTATTACTTGTGCATAGATCCACCCTCACCACACGTAGGCTGTAGCCTGATCTTATACTACTTGTGCATAGCTTTCCATTTTGGCCGGCCTGATCCCTATACTATTATACTACTTGTGCATAGCCGGTCAAATGGAACAGCCTGATCTTGACCCAAGCCGATCACATAATACTCTAATATCTCATGGCACTTATTTTTTTATATGTTTACATCTTACCTCAGATTTACCTTCCATTGCTTATATTCCAGTTCTTCTGTACTGTTTACTTTCAGTCTTGATATTTCATTATAACTGTTTCTTATAGTATTTGTCAATTCACATGGAACTGCTGTTAGCATTTGTACTTGCTCATATCCTAACAGGATAACCCCCGTTATTTTTCAAAGGATTTAGATGCAGATTGCCCGACCTACTACGGGTTTGGCATAGATGGAGCCTACGACCAGGACCAGCCTGTGGACCTGGTGCTCGTAGAGGACGCACCACCAGTAGTGACCTAGTTCACCTAGATTTTGTCTTGATTACATTCAAGTTTGATACTTTGAGACTTGTAGTATTTATTTTGGGATATTATTCTATGTCTTAGATTCTGAACTTGTGATTGTGGCTCGGTACTATTTCAGACTATTTACTTCATCTTATCTTTATCTTTATCATCGTGCTTATCTTTCTTAGATTATGTGATTGAGTTATGGTTATATTCCTCCGTACGGAGATGACAGATTATATTATTGTGTCTTAGATTCTATATATTCTAGATGACCTTTACAGCGTTCTACCGCCGATACTACGGCGTAGGCTGGACATACCCACGTGCTCGTGCCCCTAAACAGGGTACGGGTCATGACAATTCCTTCCGTTGCATCTCGTGCAACCATTTATTTGATATGCGTTGCACCACGTACAACAATTTTACTTCCGATATGTGTTGTACTTCGTGCTACGATTTATTTCTGATATTTTATTTCACTTTGTGCAACGATTTATTTCCAATCTCCTTTGCACTCCGTGTAACGATTAATTTGATATGCGTTGCACCACGTGCAATAATTTTACTTCCGACACGCGTTGCACATCGTGCAACGATTTATTTCCGATTTTCCAAGTCAATGCTCAATCCGTTTAACACATTCGGTATTGGCTTATCACTTTCATTTTAACGCATATTCACAATTAACTCGTTGTACATCGTGCATCATTTTATTTCTCACTTAACATGTTACCTTGCAACAGTATCTCAAATCGTATTTCACAAATTATTGCACTTGCAACAACTAATATTTTTTACGGCTCGTTGCATTCAATGCAATATACCCTTCACGACTTTCTTAGCAAACATCATGAAATTTCCAAAACACATGCGGCAAAATTTCATGATTTGTTTTAGACTTATTGTTTGGAACAACCAATGCGGCATCGAGTAGAGTCAAGAGTAATTTCGATTGGTGGTGGGCAACTCTTTGGAATTGAAATAAAGCAAGCGTCCGAAGGAAATTGAGCCTAGAGCTCTGATACCAATCTGTCACGCCCCGACCCGGAATCACACGAATCATCGTCCTCGCAGGGGGCGTGATGCCGCACGAGCCTGGAGTTGCGCTCGTGCAAGGCAAGATGACAAGTTCTTAAATGGTCATCTTTTAATTCGATATTAACAACGAAAGGAAAATAGAGTATACGAAACAATTCACTTTATTGATATCCGAAACTGAGATTACAAAGGCTTTCGATAGCCTAACAATACATGCCAGATTGGCTACAACACTCAGGTTCTCTTTTGCCACAAAGGATTTTACCGTTCCATACATCATGCCTTCTATATCTCGGCCGCATCAATCCTGTTGCATATCCGAGCATCAATGCGATTGCACGCTTCAATACGCTTCAGCATTTCGAGCCACAATGCGTTCAAGCAACGCTTAGCCGTGAGCCATCCATTCCCTACACCCTGCATAAAGCTCGTGGGGGATCAGTACGTTCGTCCTCGCATGTACTGATGCAAAGATCTTCTTTCCAAACCGACATTGTAATATTTATGTTGAATCAAGCAACTTAGCTTATGATCTTGCTATGTTCTCCTTAGGGTCAATTTCATGGCATCTTCGAAAATGTAAAGCATGTTAGCATAGCAAGCATGTTATCGAATTGAATAGGCAAGCAAACAACCAATCTCGTGTTTGATTCATGGTGCGACTTCTTACCAAGTCGACGCACTCGTCCTTGTACCGACGTAAGGTGAATACACCCCATTCCTTCCCTGTCATATTATATGTGTATCTCTACGCAGGATCTATGTGCGGGACGTATACGCGCCTACACTTTCAATCCATCGTTCCTTAGCTATATGAAGGCCGTTAGCGTATCCACGTCGGAATGGACTAAAGGAGTTCCTTACTTTCTTTTCTCTCCTTCTTTTATCAATATTGGTCGAGCTGCCCGACGTTTAACGGGTGGGTTGCGGTCCCAACACCGAAACGTTCCCGTTGTATACCATCATTTGCGGCTTTTCCCAACTATAAGCGAGTGCTACTCAACTTAAGGATGTGCGCCTATAAAGATTATTCGAATCCCTCTGCAGCTAATCGGTTCCGGGGCGCTCCGGCACTTAACTGTTTGGGAGAAACACTCGTGCACGAGTTATTATCATATTTAATCTCAAGTCCATCCCATTCGACCATGCAATACCCTTATTATTCAAGCAATCAAATTTAAACAACCAAACATAGTCTTGAGTCCGAGACTCAGACTTTATCATCTCGTATTCCTTCCGTTAACTTTCTATGTTCTTACGTTTCATACTTCGTTTCAATGTTCAATGGTATCATGCCTCAACTCAATGCTCGTTAATCGAACGACCCGAAGGTCTCGAATACCTTTCGAGGCATCATGCCACATCCGATAGTTCCGCCACATTTATGCCATAACTGTATTCTTTCACAACGAAGCCATCTTTTATTATCTTGTGCGCGTAGGCACGTTTCGACATAATTATCATCTTTTCCCTCGCGTCGTACACTTGGTGCACTCATTGAAGCCGTCTTACATGTTCTATAACTTAGTGTTTGATGTTCGGGGCTTGCGCGCTAGGGCGCTCGCCTTTTGTCTTTCAATGTTCTAGCCTTCTAACTCGTGTGCAAAGGCACGGTATGGTTCGTGCACTAAGGCACTCGCCGAGTACAGTTATCCCATGTTCTTGTAGCTTGCGCACCGAGGCGCTCACCTTCGCGATATCCAATGTTCCATAGCGACTCGTGCATATGATGCACGTTTCATTTCCATTGTTCTAACACTACGATTTACTTCTGATCGGACCACGCCCGTGGCGTCGATAGGTTAACTTTTAGCATACAATGATATATTTGGCTTATCGCATGAAGGAGTAAAAAAAGTCAATCCTCCCACCTTGAGTCGATACGCCTTCGTCGTTTCGCCGAGCCGATACGGTTCGATTTTATAACTTTGTTGCACGGCCACTCTCCTGACTTAGCCATTCGAGTACTTCGTGCTTCATGTAATCATACGTCCAATTTGCCTTAGCGTGCCCAAGTCTCAGCCCGTCGCAAGGCGACGATTTGATTTCACGGACCCCTTACTAAATATGGCAAAAGATCAACCTCTAATATTTTTGCGTCAACGTATAACCTGCATACGAAACCAAATAAAATCAATACTTGTATCGATTTGGACTTGTGCCTTGGTCGATTCGATTTCTTAGAATCTTCGAGCCGATTCAACGCACTCATCCTTTGGGGCAACGCGGCGCTTCGCATCGATTCACTCGATGCATTCTTCGGGACAAGGCAACTCTTCGCATCGACTTAGTTCGATGCGTTGCTCGGGACAACGTAACTCTCGTATCGATTTGCATCGATACATTTCATTCGGTCAATGCGACTCTTCGAGTCAACGCTTCAGCGTAATGTGCCGTACGGAGCGGGACATTACACAGGCTTTCAGTTGTACTTTCTGAAGAAGCCTGGGCACAGGTGGGACGACTGCAGGAAGAGGCTTGGAAGATTCCTGATGTGTGGATCAGTGGACCATCAGATGAGAGACTGTCCAGTAGCATCGATACGTCCAGTATCAGGAGGAGGTGGAGCAGCCAAGGCTCCAGCAGGCCAGTTGAAGGGACCACTGTAGACTCAGCAGCAGAGGTTCTTCCAGCATCAACAGCAGGCTCGGGAAGGACAGCAGGGGCGAGCTTTCGCCATGGCGGCCGAGGATGCAGAGGCCGTTGGAGAGTTGATTGCAGGTTCGGTTCTTCTCGACTCCATTCCAGCTTTCACTCTATTTGATTTCGGGGCTTCCCACAGTTTTGTGTCAGTATCATATGCTATTAGACATAGTCTTGTATCTTAACCATTGCCTAGGACCTGCAGGATCACGACCGGGGGTGGTGTCATCCTTGTGAGTGATGTTTATAGAGGACAGAGCGTTATTTTGGGAGGTCGAGAGTTGGGGGTGAGTCTGCTCGTCATGCCACTACCGAACTATGATATCGTATTAGGTATGGACTGGTTGAGCAGACATCACACCAGCATTGATTGCCGATGGGGTAGAGTTCTGTTTGGAGCGCCAGGAGAGCCAGAGTTCGAGTACACCCGGCGGCAGGCGGAGCAGGACAACGGAGTCTTCTGTGGAGCTTCAGTTGAGGAGCAGATGGCTCCACATCCCTTGATTGCAGAGTTCATAGACGTTTTTTCGGAGGAGTTGCCAAGACTTCCACTAGACAGGGATGGTGAGTTCTCGATAGACTTGGTTCCCGGCGCGAAACCGATTTCTCAACATGTTTATCAAGTGAACAACAGTGAGTTGGTGGAGCTGAAGAAGCAAGTGGATGAGCTACAGGACAAGGGCTTCATCCGATTGAGTTCTTCACCTTGGGGTGCACCGGTACTCCTTGTACCCAAGAAGGATAGGTCGGTACGGATGTGTATCGACTACAGGGCACTCAATAACCTGACGATCAAGAACAGATACCCACTGCCGCGGATCGATGACCTCTTTGATCATTTGAGCAGAGCTCGGGTTTTCTCCAAGATTTATTTGAGGTCAGGTTATCACCAGGTGAAGGTGAAGAGGGAGGATATTCCGAAGACCACTTTCAGGATGCGGTACGGACAGTTTGAGTTCTTGGTTATACCGTTTGGGCTGACCAATGCACCGGCAGTATTTATGAACTTGATGAACAAGGTGTTCCACCAGTACTTGGACAAGTTCTTGGTGGTGTTCATTGATGATATCCTGGTGTATTTGAAGACCGACGAGGAGCACGAGGAGCACTTGAGAGTGGTTCTGGAGACACTCAGGAGGGAGAGGCCGTATGGCAAGCTCTCGAAGTATGAGTTCTTCCTGGATAGAGTTGACTTCTTGGGTCATGTGATGACTGGAGATGGTATCTCAGTTAACCCGAAGAAGATCACAGCAGTTGAGGCCTGGTTGGCGCCGAGTTCAGTAGCATAGATCAGGAGCTTCTTGGGGCTGGCAGGATATTACAGGAGGTTTGTGCAGGATTTCTCCCGGATTACAGAGCCTTTGACTAGGCTGACCCGGAAGGATACTGAGTTTGTTTGGTCAGAGGAGTGTTAGGCAGCTTTTGATGAGTTGAAGAAGTGGCTTACGATAGCTCCGATTCTGACATTGCCTTCAGGTTCAGGAGGATTCACTATCTATAGTGACGCTTCAGGGAAGGGGTTGGGTTGTGTCTTGCAGCAGCATGGAAAGGTGATTGCCTATGCTTCGAGGTAGTTACGTCCCCATGAGAAGAACTACCCTACCCATGACCTGGAGTTGGCAGCAGTAATTTTTGCTCTAAAGTTGTGGAAGCACTACTTGTATGGAGAGAGAGTGGAAATTTTCACAGATTACAAGAGCTTAAAGTATGTGTTTACACAGAAAGAGCTCAACATGAGACAACACAGGTGGCTAGAGCTGATGAAGGACTTTGACATCTCACTACAGTATCATCCAGGGAAGGCCAATGTGGTTGCCGATGCCTTGAGTAGGTATCCGACAACCATGTGTTTGACTATGGATCGGCACTTGCTTGCACACTTGGAGAGCCTAGGGATTGAGGTGATTGTGCCCGGAGTGCAGATGCAGATGTGGGGCCTTCAGATACAGTCAGACTTGATAGAGAGGATCAAGTCGACGCAGTTCGAGGATGTTGCTCTGCGGTGTATCCGAGAGCAGGTTCGAGCAGGTCTGGTGGATGGCGAGTTTTTTCTTGTAGAGGATGGCTCTTTGAGGCACGGTTCCAGGCTGTGTGTACCTAGTGGAGAGCTCAGGGAGCAGATCATGCAAGAGGTTCACAGATCTCAGTACTCTATACATCTTGGTGCCAACAAGATGTACAGGGATCTGAGAGAGCACGTCTGGTGGTACGGGATGAAGTGGGAGGTAGCTCGTTTCGTAGCTAGATGCTTGGTCTGTCAGCAGGTCAAGGCAGAGAGACAAAGGCCAGGAGGATTATTGCAGCCATTGCCCATTCCAGAGTGGAAGTGGGAGCATATCACGATGGATTTTGTATCTGGGTTACTGCGTACACCAGGAGGGAAAGATGCGATTTGGGTCATCGTTGACAGGTTGACCAAATCGGCCCACTTCTTGCCATTCAAGGTGGGTACGTCTACAGAGAGGCTTGCAGAGATGTACATGCGGCAGATAGTCAGGATTTATGGGATTTCAATCAGCATTGTCTCAGATCTGGATAGTCGCTTTACTTCCCATTTCTTGAGGAGTCTGCAGACTAGTTTGGGCACTCAGCTCAAGTTTAGTACTGCATACCACCCCCAGACGGATGGACAGTCAGAGAGGACTATTCAGACGCTTGAGGACATGCGTCTTAGATTTTGGATGTTCCTGGGAGAATCACCTACACTTGGTAGAGTTTGCTTACAACAATTATCAGGCCAGCATAGAGATGTGACCTTTCGAGGCTCTGTACGGGCGAAGATGTCGTACACCCTTATCTTGGGATGATATTGGAGAGCGAGCTTTATTGGGACCTGAGATGGTTGTTGACGCAGCCGAGAAGGTGAAGCTCATTAGGGACAGACTTCGCGTGGCGCAGGACAGACATCGGCATTGGGCCGATAGCCACCAGAGGCCGTTGGAGTTTGAGGTATAGATTTAGAGATAGGATTAGAAGTAGGTTGTTTTTTGTTTTGTTTGTTTGATCGTGTTTGATTATTTAGTAACTTGAGACCTTGCTTGTGATTAGGTTGGAGACATGGTACTATACGTTTTGGTAGAGGTGGAAAGCTTAGCCCGTACTTCATCGGACCTTTCGTAATCAGCGGAAGGGTCGGTGATGTGGCTTGCAGGCTAGACTTGCCACCTGTACTAGTGGGTGTAATCCCCCAAAATTTTGGAGGATTTTTTTCCTTCTTTTTTTTGTTATTATATATTGATTAAATAATTAGTTTGGAATTACTTTATCTTTAATAATTATTAGTAAGATCAATGTTATTAGGTGTAATTTAAAGTACAGAATTTATATTATTTGTAATTGATTTAAGAAGGTAATATTTATACAAATATTTATTCAAGTATTGGAAATATTTTTGGATTTTAAGGGAATTTTTATTATTTTAAATTTTACGTATTTGTCAAAATAATGAGTAGCTTGAATTTTAAGCACTGAAATTATTTTTATATTAAAAGTAGCAGTAGTGGCCACACTATAGGTAAATTGGGTACAAGAAAGTCTTTATTCAAAATATTTTAGAAAATAATTTTATTTTTTTTCTCTTAAAATTTTACAAAATTTTATTTGGACTTAAGGAGCATGTATGGATATACATGTAACTAGGATTGTATATATATATATATATATATATATATATATATATATATATATATATATATATATATATATATATATATATATATATATATATATATATATATATATATATATATATATATATATATGAGTAAAATTTATTGATAAGTAGAAAAATCTTTTTCTTGAATTTTAGAAGTTATTTAAATTTATATTAGGTTTTCTTAGTTTAATGTTATTGTAGAGGAATATATATATATATATAGATTGTTTTTTTTAAAAAAAATAATGGAATGGTGGCCGAACCCCCACCATCAGCAGCATCAAGCTGCGGAGGAAGGGGGGGGGCGACCCCCTAATACACAACCCAAGCCAAACGTTAGCAGGACCGACCCCCATGTACTAGCTTGTGTACATTATTAATACCATGCTGCTTTTAAATCCCGACCCTTTCCTTTCCGCGAACAAGAGCCCCAGTTCCTTTTCGCGAACCGCAAGAGAGGGATGGAAATCAAATTCTTGAACAAATCTCGCGAATCTTTTAAACTCCTTGTTCCTATCATATCCCAAATCGATTCTCCACTGAATTGATTGAAACCGGATTTCAAATCGAATTTAAATCCGATTTATTTCAACCCCATGCACGCGTTGGAGCGAAAACCCTATTTCCACAAATCAACCTTACCGTGCTCGAGTCTCTCGATCCCAGAGTCAACTCCTGACTCCCGACGAACTACAACCCCCTTGCGCGCCTCCCTGGACGACTGCTACCAATGCAAGCCGCCGGAGTTGCCGCAACCGAAGCGGCGAACACTCGAAACAGGGGAGCTCTGTTTCAGACCCGAAGACAAGGTACTCTCCTTCCCGATCCAGTTTCTCCTCCGATGTTGGACCGTTTTACGATCCGTACAATTTTACGGAGAGTCTAGATGACCATCTGTCGACCCTATCAATTAGATCGTGCTAGTCCTCTATGGTTCATTCGTAAAATATTTTGAAGTACCATGAAACTCACAATTAGAAAGATCAAAACCCGTTTTTCCAAACAAAGATTGGAAGACGATTTTTAGCCGGCCCGTGGACAGTTCTGAAATTCTGTTTGAATAGATTCGCAACCAACATATACAAGATGGAAACCCAACTAGTAGTTCTGATTTTCATTGATTAGATTGTGATTAGTTCAGCCTCAAAGTTTAGGAAAAATTGGATTTTAAAACAGTGAATTTCAATAAAACCAACCGATACGGCGTGCGCCCCGACAAATCGGGCGACGTGGTCGCACACTATACGCATCGAAAGGCGCGTATGGATGTTGCCGACGTGTGGGAACTGACGGAACTCGATTTCGTTGCACGTGCGCGACAAAATCAGTGCGTATCCGCCGAGATACCCCCGTATCGACGTTTTGCAAACTAGCCCTTAACTTCGTGCACGTTCGTCATATCGAGACAAAATGCGCCATCAGGACCGTATCGTTTTTTTGGTCCTGTATGCCAAGTTTGGTCCGATTCTGAGAAGGTCAAATCGGAACGCCTTTTTGGCGGGCCCGCGACCCGCTTTAACGGGCAATTTTGTGCACGGCCCGCCGGAATCCAACTTTGGACATACGGTTGGGTTCGTCTCCTCAAACCGGATTCGTAGACATATAGTTTGATGACTTTAGAGACTGTAGGTTCGGCACGCGTTTCAGTGCAGAACGGGTCCAACGGCGGACATCATTTTGACCCGAAATTATGATTTTGCCCCTGTTCCAGAATTAGACTTTTGGACAGGCATTTCCTAGGTATTTATTTTATGCAAAATTTGTTTGTGATGTTTATTTCAGCATCCGAGGTCGTTCGAAAAAGTTGTCTTTCAGTGCTTCTATATTTTGACGATTTGAGTTACCAGGCGTCACCATTCTGTACACTACCTCCAGGCAAGATACCTTGCCACCAGCTGTTTAATTATTTTAGCTCATATTTCATGCATTATTCATTATTTTCTTTATGCAAAATAAACTGTGATACATGGCACAACTTGTTAGAACTTACTGTTCAGTTATATTTCCTGCTATGTATTATTTTCTTACACATTAAACTTAGAGTTAAGGGACCACCCTGTGTGTGTTGCATTCATAGGCCTTGACACAATTGTACCACGAAGTTGTGAGCCACATATAGTACTCGGACATGCGTGATCGGCTGGCCACCGGTACGTATAAGCCGTACTATAGGATTAACCGCTAATAGAGGTTGCATGTTAGTTTGACCTAGCGGTTAATAGAGGTTTTGTGTTGTGGATACAACATAGTAGGCATTGGGCGGGAAGGACAATTCCTTAGCGTATGGGCTTCGATGCACTTTCCCTTTTGTAACCCGTGAGCTCCGCTGGAGACGCGGGTCAGCTTACCCATGATTACTGACGGCCACTGACGTTCTTCGGAACGTTATGCTCTTATTGATTGGGCCTCTGGTGCCCCAAGGGGGGACTACGCCAATCCTATTTAGCCAGGGCCCATGTGCAGGAAGGATTGTTCTTAACTACATTTTACTTAGAACGGTTAGGCACTTTTATCCATTAGGTACGAGTACTTTTGGTTTGCGTACTTGTATCTGACCGTGGCTTAGAACAATAACTTGTCGCGGATTAGTTTGTCACATCTTGTCCTTGTTTGGTTGTAGGTGTGGCTTACTACTTCGATGAGAAGGTATTGAACCTTGTTGGGGTCCGGATACCATATTGGATTTATAGCATGGAAAGATACGTCATCGTGAATTAGTTTACCATCTCCTGTCCTTGTTTGGTTGGGGGGATGGTAGGCTAGTTCAATAGGTGTGTATTGGACCATGTTATGATCTGATTTTACTTATTCTTATTGAGCAGTATTTATTCAGTTTATATGGCATGTTCTTTTTGTATCTTGTTACGTCCCTCTGAGGACCTGGTGATCTCTCCAGGTATAGGTGTGCAGGACTTTTCGCAGGAGTATGGCTCCAGTGTAGACTCATCCTTCACGCTCGAACGAGTAGTACCTTCTGATCACAGCTGTCCCTATGGGTCAAGGAGCCTATTTAGTCATCATTTCTTATTCTATTTATCTTAGAGATTGGACTCTATTTCCCTTTAGTTTATTCTAGTACCGGTAGTGGATTTGTCTCCACCCGGTCAACAGTTACATTTTGACATTTACTTTGATTCGTGAGTTACCATTTTCTTTATATTTACTGTGGATGAGATATAGATTTTACCTGTGACTGTTTGTTATTATTATTCACAATACAGCTTATGTGTATATTCGAGATTTCCATATATTGGAGTATATCTCGTATATATGCAGCTGGCATGCTTCGTTCCTAGTCCTACGTATTTTGGGACTGGGGCGTTACATGTTTTTGTTGTTGCCCATGCAGGTCGAGATAAATTATTTGGTTACTTTATCGTACCAAGCAAGCCTGCGTATAGGATTAGAAATTTAAGATCTCATCCACATATCTGACCTTCTATCTTGCCTTCATTTCGTACTCCCGAATGTCTACCTTGATTGCTTCTTGCTTGTATTGTTCTTCCGTAAACCTGTATCCCTCTATCGTGCGTACTAGGTCGTCATGTTCCACCATTCAATCACACTACTAGTTCAACTCCTATAAGTTGGGTAGGAAGCCTCACAACCTAACTTCCTTGACTTTAACCAAGGCCTTAGACAAGAAGACAGTAGGACGACTGCATAGACACGAATATCGGACATGACTTAGATTCTTAAGTAGCTTAAACTATTTATATATTCTTTCTTCATTAACTTGCGTATTTGTAATTGAACTACCTTGACTAATGTTGCTATTATAGCCTAGTTTTGCGAGCTTACTCTCTCATCGAGTTTGTTCAGGACATATGTTTTATTGTGGGCGCCCACGGATACGTTGTCTTATCAGAACTGGTGTATTATGGTCTGATCAACCATAGTGCATTTGGTTCGTCTTTTCGTATGATTCTACGTGGATTGAGATATGGTTAGCTTAACATATTCGACCTCTAGGATTTTATCCACGTGTTGTTGACATTTTGAATCCTTTATTAAACTCTCTTTCAATTTATTGACTCAAAACCTATCTGAATCTATTCTAACATTGCCCTTATCTTCGTGCCAGCAATATGACTCTACACAGCGGACCCACCTCTACTCTAGCCATCACATCTGGTGATGCAACTACCCAGGAAGAACAGGTTTCCCCAATGACCCCGGTGACTCCGTATCAGCTAGAGCCATAGCAGAATACCATGAACCCATCGACGGTACAGCAGGAAGCTCAAGTGCCCCCAGTCAGCCAGGTTGAGCAAACTACTGCAGTACCACCAGGAGAGACTGCACCATTTCCTTTTCCTCAGCAGTTTTTACCACAGCCCGGACCCCAACTGCCCCAACTTTCGACTGATGCGGACTCGACCACCCAGTTTATGTATGATATGCTACAATCTCAATGGCAACAAATGGACCTGTTGAGACAAAGCATGGTGACCTACTTCGCTAGATCTCCACTACCAGCCCCGGCACCAGATGCAACTCCAGCTCTACCACCATATCTGGGCTCCATTGCAGACTTCATCGACATGGGCCCTAAGAGTTTTAAGGGTATCGAGGGTCCCTTAGAAGTTTCTGCATGGCTTATCAGTACCGAGAAATACTTGAGGGCATCCCAGTTGCCAGCATATGATTGGATGACAGCAGTAGATTTACTCTTAGAAGACAATGCTCATCACTGGTGGAAGGCTGAAGAAAGGCGATGGGCACTGGAATCACATGGAAGCAATTCTACGACCTATTCTATGAGGGGTTTTTCCCCATCCACGTTCGGACGCTCTCTATGACCAGTTCCTTCATCTAAAGTAAGGGAACATGTCGGTAGATGAGTACGGTGCAGAGTTCAGCCGTTTGAGCAGATTTGGTGCGACAATAATCCCGACAGAGCTGGAGAAGGCAAGGAGATTCCACCAGGGGCTCGCACCAGAACTCAAGACTTTCACCACTACACAGTCTCGAGTCTCTCATACAGCCGTCTTGGAGGAAGCATGTACCCAGGAGCTCCTTCATAAGGAACAGCAGGCACAAAGACGCCCCACACCGGTAGCTGCACCAGTTAGGGCGACTCAAGGTGGACCCACCAGGGGGCCTACAGGACAGTACCAGCAGAGGCCCATACCCTATCAGAAGCCAACCTGCAACTAGTGCAGGAAGAAGGGCCACATTCGAGACGGATGTCGGATTCGTCTTGGCTTATGCTTGAGGTACGGATCGGAACGAAATCGGATTATCTATTTTCCCGAGCCATCAAGACAAGGGCAAGTATTTACCATGGCTGTGGTAGACTCCCATCCTGAGATTAGAGATCTGACAGGTATTATTCTACTATTCTTTATTTAAGTCATGGCTTAGCATTTGAGCATTACATTCCTTAGCATGGTCATCACGCATGAGCATTCGACACCCTTAGGAATATCATGACTATTTCCACCCTCTTTACAAATACCAAGTTACGAAAAGACTTGCTGCTCTCCCTTCGTATTCAGCCCACTATATATTTTTAAGATTTATTGTCATATTTTTAGATGAGGTTTATTCTAATTTTGAGGACGAAATTATTTTTTAGTTGGGAAGGATGTAATCCCCCAAAATTTTGGAGGATTTTTTTCTTCTTTTTTTGTTATTATATATGATTAAATAATTAGTTTGGAATTACTTTATCTTTAATAATTATTAGTAAGATCAATGTTATTAGGTGTAATTTAAAGTACGGAATTTATATTATTTGTAATTGATTTAAGAAGGTAATATTTATACAAACATTTATTCAAGTATTGGAAATATTTTTGGATTTTAAGGGAATTTTTATTATTTTAAATTTTACGTATTTGTCAAAATAATGAATAGCTTGAATTTTAAGCACTGAAATTATTTTTATATTAAAAGCAGCAGTAGTGGCTACACTATAGGTAAATTGGGTACAAGAAAGTCTTTATTCAAAATATTTTAGAAAATAATTTTATTTTTCTTTTCTCTTAAAACTTTACAAAATTTTATTTGGACATAAGGAGCATGTATGGATATACATGTAACTAGGATTGTATATATATATATATATATATATATATATATATATATATATATATATATATATATATATATATATATATATATATATATATATATATATATATATATGAGTAAAATTTATTGATAAGTAGAAAAATCTTTTTCTTGATTTTTAGAAGTTATTTAAATTTATATTAGGTTTTCTTAGTTTAATGTTATTGTAGAGGAATATATATATATATATATATATATATATATATATATATATATATATATATATTGTTTTAAAAAAAAAGAATGGAATGGTGGCCGAACCCCCACCATCAGCAGCAGCAAGCTGCAGGGGGGGCGACCCCCTAATACACAACCCAAGCTAAACGTTAGCAGGCCCGACCCCCACGTACTAGTTTGTGTACATTATTAATACCATGCTGCTTTTAAATCCCGACCCTTTCCTTTCCGCGAACAAGAGCCCCAGTTCCTTTCCGCGAACCGCAAGAGAGGGATGGAAATCAAATTCTTGAACAAATCTCGCAAATCTTTTAAACTCCTTGTTCCTATCATATCCTAAATTGATTCTCTACTGGATTGATTGAAACCAGATTTCAAATCGAATTTAAATCCGATTTATTTCAACCCCACGCACGCATTGGAGCGAAAACCCTATTTCCACAAATCAACCTTACCGTGCTCGAGTCTCTCGATCCCAGAGTCAACTCCTGACTCCCGACGAACTACAACCCCTTTGCGCGCCTCCCTGGATGACTGCTACCAACGCAAGCCGCCGGAGTCGCCGCAACCGAAGCGGCGAACGCTCGAAACAGGGGAGCTCTGTTTCAGACCCGAAGCCAAGGTACTCTCCTTCCCGATCCAGTTTCTCCTCCGATGTTGGACCATTTTGTGATCCGTACAATTTTACGGAGAGTCTAGATGACCATCTGTCGACCCTATCAATTAGATCGTGCTAGTCCTCTCTGGTTCATTCATAAAATATTTCGAAGTACCATAAAAACTCACAATTAGAAAGATCAAAACCTGTTTTTCCAAACCAAGATTGGCCGACCCGTGGACAGTTCTAAAATTCTGTTTGAATAGATTCGCAACCAACATATACAAGATGGAAACCCAACTAGTAGTTCTGATTTTCATTGATTAGATTGTGATTAGTTCAGCCTCAAAGTTTAGGAAAAATCGGATTTTAAAACAGAGAATTTCAATAAAACCAACCGTTACGGCGTGCGCCCCGACAAACCGGGCGACGTGGTCGTGCAATATACGTATCGAAAGGCGCGTATGGATGTTGCCGACGTGTGGGAACTGACAGAACTCGATTTCGTTGCACGTGCGCGACGAAATCAGTGCGTATCCGCCGAGATACCCCCGTATCGACATTTTGCAAACTAGCCCATAACTTCGTGCACGTTCGTCGTATCGAGACAAAACTTACGCCATCAGGACCGTATCATTTTTCTGGTCCTGTATGCCAAGTTTGGTCCGATTCTGAGAAGGTCAAATCGGAACGCTTTTTTGGCGGGCCCGCGACCCGCTCTAACGGGCGATTTTGTGCACGGCCCACCGGAATCCAACTTTGGACATACGGTTGGGTTCATCTCCTCAAACCGGATCCGTAGACATGTAGTTTGACGACTTTAGAGACCGTAGGTTCTGGCACACATTTCGGTGCAGAACGGGTCCAACGACGGATATCGTTTTGACCCGAAATTACGATTTTGTCCCTGTTCTAGAATTAGACTTTGGGACAGACGTTTCTGAGGTATTTCTTTTATGCCAAATCTGTTCGTGATGTTTATTTCAGCATCCGAGGTCGTTCGAAAAAGTTGGCTTTCAGTGCTTCCCTATTTTGACGATTTGAGTTACCAGGCGTCGCCATTCTGCACACTACCTCCAGGCAAGATACCTTGCCACCAGCTGTTTAATTATTTTAGCTCATAGTTCATGCATTATTCATTATTTTCTTTATGCAAAATAAACTGTGATACATGGCACAACTTTTTAGAACTTACTGTTCAGTTATATTTTCTGCTATGTATTATTTTTTACACATTAAACTTAGAGTTAAGGGACCACCATGTGTGTGTTGCATTCATAGGCCTTGACACAATTGTACCATAAAGTTGTGAGTCACATATAGTACTCGGACATGCGTGATCGGCTGGCCACCGGTACGTATAAGCCGTCCTATAGGATTAATCGCTAATAGAGGTTGCATGTTAGTTTGACTTAGCGGTTAATAGAGGTTTTGTGTTGTGGATACAACATAGTAGGCATTGGGCGGGGAGGACAATTTTTTAGCGTATGGGCTTCGATGCACTTTCCCTTTTGTAACCCGTGAGCTCCGCCGGAGATGCGGGTCAGCTTACCCATGATTACTGACGGCCACTGACGTTCTGCGGAACGTTATGCTCTTATTGATTGGGCCTCTGGTGCCCCAAGGGGGGACTACGCCGATCCTATTTAGCCAGGGCCCATGCACAGGAAGGATTGTTCTTAACTACATTTCACTTAGAACGGTTAGGCACCTTTATCCGTTAGGTACGAGTACTTTTGGTTTGCGTACTTGTATCTGACCGTGGCTTGGAACAATAACTTGTCGCGGATTAATTCATCACATCTTGTCCTTGTTTGGTTGTAGGTGTGGCTTACTACTTCGATGAGAAGGTATTGAACCTTGTTGGGGTCCGGATACCATATTGGATTTATATCATGGATAGATACGTCATCGTGAATTAGTTTACCATCTCCTGTCCTTGTTTGGTTGGGGGGATGGTAGGCTAGTTCAATAGGTGTGTATTGGACCATGTTATGATCTGATTTACTTATTCTTATTGAGCAGTATTTATTCAGTTTATGTGGCATGTTCTTTTTGTATCTTGTTACGTCCCTCTGAGGACCTGGTGATCTCTCCAGGTATAGGTGTGCAGGACTTTCCGCAGGAGTATGGCTCCGGTGTAGACTCATCCTTCACGCTCGAGCGAGTAGTACCTTCTGATCACAGCTGTCCCTATTGGGTCGAGGAGCCTATTTAGTCATCATTTCTTATTCTATTTATCTTAGAGATTGGACTCTATTTCCCTTCAGTTTATTCTAGTACCGGTAGTAGATTTGTCTCCGCCCGGTCAACAGTTACATTTTGACATTTACTTTGATTCGTGAGTTACCATTTTCTTTATATTTACTGTGGATGAGATATAGATTTTACCTGTGACTGTTTGTTATTATTATTCACAATACAGCTTATGTGTATATTCGAGATTTCTATATATTGGAGTATATCTCGTATATATGCAGCTGGCATGCTTCGTTCCTAGTCCTACGTATTTTTGGACTGGGGCGTTACAGTGGATGTCCACAACGTATTCTACGTATCACAGCTGATACGGTACGTAGCTGACCCTAGCCATGTACTTGATCATTCGGAGATTGAGGTGGGACCTACTCTCAGTTATCCAAAGCAGCCTGTGGAGATTCTGGCTCATCGAGAGAAGGTGCTGAGAAACCAGGTGATACCCTTGGTTCGCGTCGCATGGAGGCATCATTCTCCCGGAGAGTCTACCTGGGAGCGGGAGGATGAGATGCACGAGCGATACCCATATCTGTTTGCACCATGAGGTATGATTATCTATCCTTCTCATCAGTTTAGTTTTGCCTTTTAATTTTGAGGATGAAATTATTTTAAGGAGGGTAGATTTGTCACTACCACATTTCTAGCTTGAAGGTATTTTGGTCATTTGGTGAATTTTTGAATTTTTAGTAATTTATTGAATTGGTGGTTGATACTTTGACTTTGGCTCATTTGAGACTTGTAGACTAGCCTAGTACCTAACCCTAGCTATGGTGACCCTAGTCTAACTTAAGTTAACCCATTCTAGTCACTTAGAATTTAGTTTTGGAATAGAATAATTAAGTTTAAGTGAAGTCATTTCATGACTTATGGTTTAATGCAATGACTTATGATTTTATGACTTAATGACTTATGACTTGAGCCGATGGGCCTTAACATGAAACCCTAACCCTAGCTAACTACCCATGGCCGGCTATAGAGGCATTCCCCCCTATTTAATGTCCTAATGACTTGTTCTTGCCTCTTTTATGTTCATCCAAGTTTTTGAAGGAAAGGTAATTCCTCTACTTTCCAAAATTCATAGAAAATCTATTTTTAATCCTTTTTGACCCAAATCTTTTACATATAATTCTAACCATCCTCTACTTGCTGATTTCGGACACGCCTCGACACGTGTCTAGGACACGGTGCAGGGTGTCCAAGGGGTAGCCCTACCCCTGGTACACGTGTATGCACGGCCACGTGTCACCACATGGCCTATGGCTTATAGCCTATGGCTCCTAGCCTGTGTATATGGCATGAATGCCAGTGAATATGTGTTGTTGGCTTGTATAGTCTAGTTATTGTGTGTGTATGCTAGAATAGGCTGGTTAGGCTTAGTGAGACTTGTTCGGGTTAGGCTTGACCTAGTTTGACTAGTATAGTTGACTAGAGTTGACCAAGGGTTGACATTAGCCTAGATTGACCCCAAACATCATGTAGATGCATTGTAGCAGTCTGTTAAATTATTTTAAGACTTGTAGTGACTTGTATTGTTCTATATGAGACAGACACCACTCCTCGGACAGTAGATTCTCTTCAGATACTCAGGATACCAGGCGAGTACATTCTCTGATCATTTCATATCCTGTTTAGGAGTATATTTCCTGCTTTAGATTACTTTACTTAATACTGACGCGTTGGTAACACGGATTAGTACTATATGGATCTTGTCGTGCGATGTTATCCCCTTAGCAGATACATCGGGTATTTCATGTTCGTGTACTTTATCATGAGCATCGTGTACTCCTTGTGTTCGTTCTATTCGTGTACAAATCGTGTGAAAACGTGTATACTCATGTGCTCTCATGATCATCGTGTACAACTATACTTCATGTGTAATAACATAATTTGACTAGATCCTTGTGTATTGATTGGGGCGGGGGAGTAGAAGTGGTTATATATTCAATCCAGTAGATTACTCGTGTACAACCTCTGTAGATTATTCGTATACAACATCTTGCCGTTTATATAACCGTCTTGTACTCTGAATCACTAGCACTGTTAGTTCTCATATATATATATATATATATATATATATATATATATATATATATATATATATATATATATATATATATATATATATATTGTAGCTATTTACTTACAGTATCTCTTTTATATCATGTTGTTCTTCCAGTTTCATGTATCTTACTCTCTAGCATGTTTATATTTCCTAACCTGTTATGATTTGCTGAGATGTACTGTACTCGCTCATGTCCTGACTGGACCTGTTGAAAATATTACAGAGGACGAGGCTGAGGCATTCTGTCCCACCTATTACGGGGCTATCCTAGAGGACTGTTGTGACCTGGACCAGCAGCAGGACCCCTTAGCAGTGGATGACACTCCCTTAGACTAGGATGTCTTTCATTGTATTTATTTTGGATTACTGTATTGAGATTTTGAGATGTTATCTGGATATGTATTATCTTAGACACTTAGACTTTCATCTGAATTGTATCTCTGTGGATTTCATTTCTGTTCGTATCTATCTATCTATCTATCATTTATCGTATTCTACCTTAGATGTGATTGAGACTGTATTTGCTATGTCACCTCCATTCGGAGTGTATATACTGTACATGTACCTTATATATTGTTAGATGTTTGACCTAGGACAGCGTGCTAGCGCCGATACTACGGCGTAGGCTGGACACACCCACGTCTCGTGCCCTTACTCTAGGGTACGAGTCGTGACATGGAGCCTAAGTCATTATTAGTAAGGCTCAATATACTTACTGGTAACGGTCTTGTGGGAGTAGATAGAGTCGTTTCCTCGTGTCGAATCGTAGTTAGCGGTAGAGAGTTTTTTGCTAGATTGATAGAATTTTTGATGGCCGACTATGATGTGGTCCTAAAAATAGATTGGTTGAAGGATCAATACGCAAGAATAGACTGCTATATTGGCAGGATTATTTTTGGCATTCCCGACGAAGAAGAGTTTTCATTTTCTAGAGGCGAAGTAGAACCTTCTCCACCAGTCTTGCGGATGGCGGTAGCAGCAGTAGTTTAGTTTTCCATAGTAGTAGAAGAATTTTCTGATGTATTTCCCGAAGAGCTCCCTGGCATGCTGCCAGAGAGAGAGATAGAGTTCACCTTTGATTTGATTCCAGGGACGGCACCAGTATCAAAGAGAGTCTATAGAATGGCACCATCAGAGTTGGAGATCCTGTACAAGATAATTGAAGAACTAAGAACCAAAGGATTCATTCGTGCTAGTGGATCACCTTGGGGAGCCCCGATGCTTCTTGTGAAGAAGAAGGATGGTACGTCAAGATTATGTGTTGATTATCGTACCTTAAATTCTGTAACAATCAAGAACAAATATCCTCTACCAAGGATAGATGACTTGTTCGATCGACTCAGTGGGGCAGCAGTATTCTCGAAGATTGACTTACGATCGAGGTACCATCAGATTAGAGTTAGAGAGTAAGACATCCCAAGTACAGCATTCAGATCTAGATATGAATATTGGGAGTTTCTCGTTATGCCATTCAGAACGACCAATGTGCCAGCAGTATTCATGGATCTCATGAATCGTATATTTATGCCCTATTTGGATCAGTTCATGATAGTGTTCATAGACGACGTCTTAGTCTATAGCTAGAATGAAGCAGAGCATGAGCAACATTTCTGAATAGTCCTTCAGATTCTCAAAGAGCACTAGTTGTACGCGAAGTTCAGTAAGTGCGAATTTTGGCTTAATCGTATTTCCTACTTAGGTCACATCATCACCAGAGGTGGAGTGGAAGTGGACCACCAGAAGATAGTGGCTATAGAGACATGGCCAGTACCTAGCACCGTCGCAGAAGTTCACAGTTTTCTAGGATTGGTGGGCTATTACCGACGATTTATGTCAGACTTTGCTCGGATTTCAGCACCATTAACGGAGTTGACCCGCAAGGATGTGCAGTTTGCTTGGACAGCAGAGTGTCAGAGTTCATTCGAGAAGTTGAAGCAAGGATTGATGATGACACCCATTCTCACGCTTTCAGATGGAACTGCAGGATTTTTAGTTTATTGTGATGCTTCAGGCAAAGGATTGGGATGTGTCTTGATGCAGCATGGCAAGGTAGTAGCTTATGTATTACATCAGCTTCGTGGTCATGAAAAAAATTATCCAACCCATGACTTGGAGTTAGCAGCAGTAGTTTTTGTCCTTAAGCTTTGGAGGCATTACTTGTACGAAGATCGAGTAGAGATTTTCACCGACCACAAGAGTCTTAAGTATGTGTTTACCTAGAAGGACCTTAACATGCGTCAGAGAAGATGGCTAGAGTTATTGGTAGATTATGACATCAACCTGCAGTATCATCCTAGGATGGCCAACGTAGTTGCAGATGCGTTGAGTAGAAGAGCATGAGCTTATTTTCTAGCAGCACATCCAGAGTTATTAGCAGATTTTCAAAAGATGGGAATGAAGATAGTTCTCCCTACCAATGTGGCATTGATGGTCAGTATGCAAGTTCAGTCCAGTATAGTTGAGAGGATCAAGATAGCACAGTCATCGGATTCTAAGCTTCAGCGGCTTAGGGCAGAATGTGAAGCAGGACGGAGAGCAGAGTTATGCATTCACCAAGACGGCACGCTCCGACATGGAAGGCGTCTTTGTGTACCCAGTGGTGGCATCAGACAGGATATCATGGCAGAGGCTCACAGTTCACATTATTCAATTCATCCCGATGGCACGAAGATGTATCGTGATATTCGCCAGCATTTCTGGTGGAATGGCATGAAGAGGGAGATAGCCCGATTAGTTTCTCGTTGTTTAGTTTGTCAATAAGTTAAAGCTGAACATCGTAGACCAGCTGGTCTTCTTCAACCTTTACCGATACCAGAATGGAAATGGGAGCACATTACCATAGATTTTATAACTTGTTTACCTAAATCTCCAGCTGGAAGATATACTATCTGGGTTATAGTTGACCGGCTCACGAAGGTAGCTTACTTTCTCCCTTTCAAAATTGGTCAATCAATGTATCAGCTTGCAGAGATGTATCTTAGACCGATAGTCAGATTGCATAGAGTGCCAGTCAGTATCGTGTCCGATAGAGATTCAAGGTTTACATCATACTTCTGGTGGAGTCTTCAGGAGAGTTTGGAAACTCATCTCAAGTTTAGTTCAGCGTATCATCCACAGACAGATGGTCAGTCGGAGCGCACGATTCAAAATCTTGAGGATATGTTACGATCCTGTACACTTGACTTCGGTGGTTCGTGGGAAGATCACCTGTACTTAGTGGATTTCTCTTACAATAACAGTTTCTAGGCCAGTATCCAGATGGCACCATTTGAGGCACTGTATGACAGAAAGTGCAAATCACCTTTAGTTTGGGACGATGTAGGCGAAAGGCAGATTCTTGGTCCAGAAATGGTTACTCGGACTATCGAGGTGGTTAGACAAGTTAGAGATCATCTTCAAGTTGCACAAGATCGTCAGCGCCATTGGGCCCATTCTCATCGGCGTCCTCTTGAGTTTTCTATCGGTGACCACATATTCCTTAGTATCTCGCCTACCCGTGGCATCATTCGATTCGACGTACAGGAAAAGCATAGTCCTAGGTATATAGGGCCATTTGATATTCTCGAGAGAGTAGGTGATATGTCCTATCGTCTCGCTCTTCCACCATCGTTACGTGAGGTACATGACGTATTCCATGTTTCCCAATTATGATGGTACATTTCGGATTCGAGCCATATCCTTGATCATTCGGAATTGGTTGTTGGTACCAACCTTTCGCATGAGGAAAGGCCCGTATCCATATTGGACCGAAGGGAGAAGATACTCAAGAACAAGACTATTAGTTTAGTCCGTGTTGCTTGGGGTCATCACTCTTTGGGTGAGTCAACTTAGGAACGTGAGGATGATATCCGATCGCGATATCCACATCTGTTTGACTCATAAGGTATAATACCCTTCTTATGCCTTATGCTTTTAATTCCTTGCTTGTATGAATGATCGCTTGATTGACTGCTAGTCATAGATTGCCAATATTAGTGTAACTTGTCCCGACACTGTAGAAGCATAGAAAATATGGGGTTCATGCGGATCATAACTTTCTACATATATACTTTGGGCCAAACAGGTCCGCATAAAGGAAAAGCCGTATGACAGAATCAATGCCATATGCAGCCCGTCGACAACCAGCTGAAGAAGGAAGATATGCGGCCAAGAGAATCAGTTCGTCTGATAAAGCTAACAAATTCTGTCAAAACTGAAAAAAATGACAGCTCTGACACTTTGACAAAAAGATAAGACGAGAGACGTCGCCCAAAAGCAGGGTTCGTACATTTTCATGAGGCCAGAAGGAGTGTCACCTAAGCCGCATGAACCTTATGCAGCTCAAACATATGCGGCCCCAAAGTCTTCAAACTTCATACGGCAAAGAGGAACTGTGATCCAGGCCACATGACCTTTATGCGGCCAAAATACAAAATCTATGCGTCTTAAATCCTTAAGTTATGTTTGGGCTAAGGAAGTCTGCGATTTAAGCCGCATGACTCTCATGCGGCCCCACATGGTCGAAGACTGAGAGATCCATGCGGCTCAAAATGATTCCTGCGACAGGATACGTGGCAGGCTGACCAAGTCCTAACTGCCCAGATTTGCTGCAACAAAATCCCAACAAATTGACAGATGGCGGCTAAAGAGCGGGTCTTCACGTACTAATTAGCCACGTGGCCACATGCCATCTATGCGGCTCAATACACATACCACTATATATAGCAGGGTGCCATACCCCTGCAAAAGGTTGGCAACCTTAAAAAAAAGCAATTTCTTCAAGAGTTAAAGACTGCGTCAGATAGTCCAAGGAGTAAGGCAGAGTTGATAGCACTTTTCCGAGCCTCTACCGTCACCCCCCCCAGAATCAAAACTAAACAATTGTACTTAGATTGTTTCTTAGGATTTCTTTCTACGCTTTCCTTTGTACAATCGAGTTTGCAATCAATTTCAGTGTTCTGTAATACCTGTCTTTGATTTTTTATGGCAAACACGATGGTGACTCTGCTGGGGACGTCCTTCTCTTCTGATGAGAAGTTGGTGACGCAATCTGACGCGTCCAAGCTTGGCTCTACACAACAGATGCTTAGGGTTCATTTTGACCAACAAGCCTTCGAAGAATTGCTCTCTGAAGGGAGTGCCAGCCCGTCACAGAGGCGAGCCAACCCTAAAAGGACTCACAGGACGTCGGCACGCAAAACAGTTGCCCCCGACCATGTTCTCGAAGAAGCTCCTTCTGCAGCCCAAGACGGTGACCAAAGCTCTCCTGCGGCTTGGCTTTCGACCGCAGAGGACCCCACTGCCCCTAAATCCAGCAGAGAAAAATACTACGATGCTGAGTTTTTGGAGGCACAAGGGAAATCCATGCTGACAAAGAAGAAGCCGCATAAGAGAGATGCGCAGTCTGTCCATGCGGCAGCCAACTATGGCCGTAGGAAGACAACTCATGCGGCAGCCAACTCTGGCCGCAGGAAGATGGCCCATGCGGCAGCCATTCCTGGCCTCAGACATGATGTCTCATGTGGCCCTATCAGAAGCTATGTGTTCAACCGTCTCTCATGCGGGCTCGACTCCATGCGGCCCATTGAGAATGCGGGATGTATCAATCTGGACTCTTTTTACTATGCGCCTTCGGGCGCTAAGTCAAAAAAGTCTGGGGCAGTGCGGGCCGAACAAGCCCAGCCAACTGTCCAAGTTACTGATTGTCAGTGGGCCCCGTTAGCTATTATACGGGCTCCTGATGGAAAGTTGTACAGAACCACCTGCGTCCAGTCCCCCAGGGCTAACGGACAAGGTAGGTCTTTAAAGTCTCCCTCCAATGATCCAGAGCAAGTGCTGTTACTAGCCACGGATCTGGAAGCAAACATGATACCTAAGTACCCGTGCGCTCGGGATTCCCGAGTCCACAAGTTTGGTGCAAAAGTAGATCAGCTTGCTACCGACTTGCGTGAGGTCATTACTCACAAATACAAGGAGGCAGCATTGGCATGCAATGAGTACCTCTCGGGATGTCGTTGCACCCGAGTCATCATCAACTTCTGCTGCGATAAATCAGCAGCACCTGAAGGTCGATAGTCAGTTTTTCGACGACTACGGCAGCCAGCACCTGTCCGACAATAACTCAAGAAACAGGTGCAAATTCCAGGGGACGAGGAATTTCCTTTCGCCTCATGTAATTCAACTTAAAAGTTTCCTCCTACCAAGGGAGGAAAGAAGACAGGCTCTTCCAGCCCAGCCATCTCGGCCAGTATTGTAAGGAGACCCTCATCTAGAGGGTTTCCATCAACAACCACAGGGGGTGTCTATTTAGGCACTCGATCCAAAAAGAAGCTTTCGGCACCCGAGGGTGCACATTCGGCCTCCTTGAGAGTAGATGAAGCTGGGGGTAGCAGTCCCCTCAATATATGCGACAACCCGGTGTACCAAGAGCACATACAGGGGGGAGAGGTCCCCCAGAACTGTGCAACAGACTTGGATTTCCCTGAGGACCACCACCCTCACCAAGATAACGCGGCTTACTGCACAGGGGGTAGCACCCCTTTCGAGTCCGAGGAGGAAGACATTCCGAGATTCCCCGATGATTTCTCGGCACGGGGGTATAACACAGAGAGCACCTCTGCTATGGTCACTTCCACCTCTACCCACGTGTAGATCGTCTTTATGGCCGACGACGATCATGAAGTGCCTTCTGATCGACAAAGACTAGAAGTACTCGAAGCCATGTTCCTTTCCTTGGTCAAGTTCGTGGACGAAATCAAAGCCGTCTTGCCAACCCAACCGGCAAGGACGCCTGGACAAACAAGCTTGGGACCCGCAGTCAATACGGACTCCAACACAACCGCCCCTCCTTTGGGTGATGATCCCTTAGGAGCGTCCGTTCCTACAGCTGCAGATGAAGCCAAGGAAGCAAGGAGGGAAGTCCAGGAGCTTCGAGCAATGTTCAATGCCCGAGACTCCTCTCGGGACCTCAGAATACGCCAGCCATATCCCGTTGCATAGAGAGATGTGCCTTTCCACCACGGTATAAGCCGTTCCATATCGATTCTTATGATGGGAAGACCTCTGCTAGACGGTACATGGCTTACTTTGAGGTCACAACCGACCACTTGCCGTATAGTGACGTCATCCTTACGCGATTATTCATCAGAGCATTGGAGGGGATCGCATTCGACTGGTACCGCAACCTTTCCGACAACTGCATCCATTCTTTTGACGGCTTCAAACACATGTTCCTGGAAAGATTCTACGAAGTGGGGCATGATGTAACGATGTCGTCTCTCATGGACGTCGTTCAGGAAGAAAGGGAGCTAACAAGGAACTATATCGAGCGGTTCCGCCAAACCGCGATGAGATTGTCCCAAGGCAATCCCGAGAGCTCCTTGATTGAAATCTGCTAGAAGAAGCTGCTTCCTGCAATTAGCCTCTGGATGGGTGACGATCAGTTCAGGGATTGGACGACCTTCATCATCAGTGCTACCAATACAGAGGCAAAATTGAAAAAGCTCGCCAGTTGGGATTACACATCCCAGATGGAGAGGATAAAAGCAGACGTCCTGGTTCTACCCTCGACAATAACAACAGTGGCGCCACCACCAACGGGGCAATAAGGGCAAACAGGCCATGGTTGCTGATGCGACTCAGAAGCCCGAACAAAAACAAGCGGAAGGTCCGTGGCCCAAGGTTAATTACTCATTTGAAGATAGTCATGTCAAACCTATTTTCGATATGCTCTTGCAAGGGGGTAGGATCCAGCTCCCTCCACCAGGGCACGAGCCCCGAGCTGCTGAAATGGAGGACCCAAAGTATTGTCACTTCCACCGTTATGTCCATCATGCCACTCATGATTGCTTCCAATTAAAGCGGTACATTCAGAGTCTTATCGACTCCAAAGTTCTGTCGATAGACTTTGAAGAGGTTACCGTGGCGGCAAACATGGTGTCTATTCAGTTCGGCGACTTCCCTCCAACAAGCACTCCAAACGGGGTCATACCTGTCCCTAGGGCAACGATGGAGGTTACTAATCTTTCACCCGTCCGGAGCCAAACATCTGGATTGGTACCTCTCACCACATCGCGAGGAGAGATCATATGGGTGCATCCAGATATGGTGTCCGAAGTTGCCCAGGAGGTATCATCTCCTACCAGCAAGAAAAAGGACAGGAAGTCTAGATCCTGCCATACAATTTCAGCCGAGGCTAAGAAAGATGCAGTTATTGTTACTCGGTCTGGAGCACAAGTCCAGCCCGTACAGGATAGTTCAGCCGAAGATCCTCAGCCGGCGACGTTGCCTCCCTATGATGTTCCGAGGCCATCTTAGCCTCCACTGGCAGATAAGTCCAAAACAAAGGAAACCCGCTTCACTCCACAATAATGTACCTCAGGGACCAGAGAGACCTTACAACTTTGACATATTAGCACAATTGGCTAATACGCCAGCAAAGTTGTCGTTATACGAGCTCCTAAGGCTTTCCAAGGATCTTCGTATCGCATTAAGCGAAGCACTCCAAAATGTTAACGCCTACTTAGCCCAGGTCAAGCCTCCAGGGGAAGACCCGCAAGAAGATCTACAGGGCGGCGAGCACAGATGCAATGCCCAACATCATATTTACTCCTCAGGACATGTTGATCAAGTCCAATTTGCATGATCGCCCCTTGTACTACACTGGATACATAGGCGACATCAAGGTGGATCGGATGCATATCAACCCTGGCTCGTCAATAAGCATATCAACCCGAAAAGCTTGCTCCAACTTCTCGGCATCCCTATTCACCGGCTAGCGGCGATCAATACTGCCATTATCGGTTTTAACTCGGAAAGGAGTTATCCCCTAGGGAAGATCCGATTGAAATGTCAGATTGGTGACCTGAAGACGGAGGTTACCTGCTACGTCATAGATGTAGACACGTCCTACAACATCCTCTTGGGGCGTTCGTGGATACATGATTATATGATCGTGACGTCCACCCTTCACCAGTGCTTCATGTATGTCAGTAAGCACGGCTTCGTGAAGACTGAATTTGCCGACATCGATCCCTTCAAAGGGGTTGAGTCTTATTATTCTTCGGAGGCTTGTCTATATGAAGAATCCAAGAGATACATAACTAACGAACTGACAGCCATCACTGGGCCAGAGGAACCCTTGAGAATTCATCTCCAGGCCCGTAAATCGGGCAAAGCCGTACCCTTTGTCGCAACTTTGCATAAAGAGGTGCCCGGTTCTCTCGTCCAAGCTGCACAGTCAGAACCAATGGTCATCCGACTCCCAAAATAAGAGCCAAAACCCGTCATAGGGCCGATGGTGATCCGATTGCTAATATCTAGTCAAAAGCATTCAGAAGACACAAAGTCTTCTGCCGAGCCGATGGTCATCTGTCTTTCCAAGACGAGCCGGCAACCAAGTGTCGATCCGACACCCTCACACAAGCCAATACCACAAGCTAAACCCTTGGTGGTCAAGTTGCCCAAGATAGCGTCCTAACATCCGGTCATGCAGGGGTAGTAGAAGAAGATGCAGAACTCGTAAAGTATCTGGTTGCAAGGGTGGATAGTCCCTCTCCTGATGATGTGACAATCGTCCATACCGAAAGCTGACTTGCTCCAATTAAAGATGCCTACTTCCTAGTCTCAGGCATCTTTGGCCGAAAAGAAGGATCTCAACCTTCATGCCTCAAGAGTTTGATCTTGAACCCGATAATGGAGACTACCGCTCTACCTGTATAGTCCTCAGGCCAAGTACTTCATGCCGAAACAGGGGTACGACATGGAGGCTACCCCAGGTCTGAATTACGGCAGCGGTCGGCGATCGCCTCTGCAGCTGTCAACTCCAATATTATTATGGCAAATTCCTGAAGAAATACTATATCTAAAGGACATGCTGGTACTCCCTCAAAACCATCACATCTTCCTGAGTAGCGAGTTATGTACGATAGTACCGCTGAACTCACACTCCATCACATCTTCCAGAGTAGCGAGTCACGTACGATGGTACCTCTGAACTCACACTCTATTGCATCTTCCTGAGTGGCGAGTCATGTACGATGATACCTCTGAACTCCTACTCTAATGCTTTACCTCACATGAGTCTGCCCAGTTTAAGATCCGGCACGCCGCATGTGAGGTATGCGACTGCTATTAGGCAAGAATAATTTTGGGTTTGTTTACATTCTAGAGTATTTCTCCGCCCGACCAGTACTCATGGATCCAAACAGGTCCCGAACACGGTAATAGATTGGTCACGAACAACATATAAAGAATCAATAACTATTATCTCGTGTAACATTGTGTCAAGAATCAACAGGATATCAATGTAAAATACTACTACGTACAAGAGCGATAGAGATAATCAAATATAAAAACTATCAGAGGTGTACTCGTCTGTGCTAGTAAAATCGATAATACTATACCACTCAGTGAGCCACAACAGTCAACACATATAGAAGTCTCCAGATGCTGAAATAAATATTTCTAATATTTTCAGAATAGTCAAATTAGCTAGAATAGTCAAATGAGGAAACTCGTACACCGAGGTGCACATGTCCCGATATGGCACAAGGGACGAGGGGTGCACCGATGCGATGCTCAAGGCAGCATACTGCACGAGGCAACACGCAGCTCGAGGATGGCACATATCTCGAGGCTGTACGTTGTTCGAGTAGCACGGGGCCTAAAGGCGTCCAGCCACTCGAGGCTGGCACTGTCCTTGACGGAGGAGCTGGAGGAGCTGGAGGAGCCATCGAGGAAGCTCGACGGGGTCGGTCGACTCGCTGGCAGAGGATACGAACGGCAGCAGTGGCAAAGGGCCTCGCCGTCGTCGAGGAGAAGGGAGACGACGACGACAGGGATGGTGGTGGTCGCAGAGGCCATGGAGGCGGTGGCGGCCAGACGACGATGATGATGGCGGTGGTCGCAGCACTCAGGGCGGCCGGAGGCGACGATGATGATGATGAGGGTGGTGGAGGTGGAAGTGGTTGTGATGATGCTGGTGAGGGTGGTGCTGGTGGTGGAGGCAACCATGGCGGTGGCGGTCGCCGGAGGTCGGGAGGGGAAGAGGAGAACGAAAGAGAGGGAGAGATTGAGAGTTAGGGGGAGGGGTACGGCTGAGTGAGTGAGAGTGGAGGGAGGGAGGGTTAGGTTTGGGGGGGTAGGTTAGGTTTAATAACAACAAGAATAATAATAATAATATTAATAATAATAATGATAATAATAATGGAAACAATTTAATAAAAGCTAACCATATTAACCCCAATAAGAATACTAAAATAATATTAATAACAATTCAATAAAAGTAATAATCAAATGTCAGGCCTAAACAAGTAAGGTTAACACAAGTCCAGAAAAATAATTAAAATTTAAACAAATACGAAATTTAAAATTACCAAAATATCAAATACAGTCATATACCTATTTTCCAAAATATGGATGTGATATCCTACCCACCTTACAAAAATTTCGTCCTCGAAATTTCAAAATCATTTAAAATATGATTTTCAAAACTAGTATATATATGTCATAAAAACTCTACCCACCTTAAAAAATCAAGTAATACAACTAGAAATGATCAAAAACTCAATATTAAAACATCAGAGAGAACAATATCTAGCTACACAAATCAACTCATAAAGTAAATCCAAAACATCGAAAGAATCTCGAAAATCACAATCTCGCACGCACAAAATAACTCATGAATCAAAACGAGTACCAATATCGAAAATAATATCAGAAAACCTGAAATCCTAATTGCATAAAAAATCCACAAAAAATGTAAAATCCAGGATATTTGTCGCAAAATGACGACAGTAGTTTCCTCATTTCCGATCATAATGTGTGTCATGGTCATTCCCTGCCATGCCATCCGGAATGGCTGCAAAAGATTCACCAAGGCACTATAATCGAGCGGCTACAACTTTCGTTGCCACGCCACCAAGGTATACTAGGGTCACCCGGTCACTGTTGACAAATACCCAAAACAAATCAAATCCATAACCCAAATGTTCGAGTCAGTAAAATCACAAAACATCTAACAAGATAACAATGCATTTCTAGAAAAATACTCAAAATCCAAAATCTAGACATAATCATCATATACATAAAATATATCTATCATCAAAATATATCTATAATCAAAACAATATCCAGAACAGGTAGTCAGGAAGGCCTAACTATCCAGAGTCAAAAGAGCTAAAATGATACAAGGATATTCACTGAACATTCAACAATTGTTGAACTATCCAATCTCAGAGTCCTGATGAAATCTTCCTTCCACAACAATCAAGCCAGCACTCGAAGAGGGAGATAATGATACTAAGTCAACACGAAGTCAATGCACGAAATGGATAATAGGAGAATCAAACAAGGCAATATTTCAGTAAAGAGTACAGAACCGAAGATAAATAACAAGTAACCCAAGGATAAAGACAAGACAACGTCTTATCTGACAACGTGATCAACATCACCAACAACAGGACCATGCCTCTCAAAATAAGGAATAATATGTAGATAACAACGAATAAGACGGAACAAAGCAAAATAGGTTCAGGTAGAGATGAGGCCAATTCACAAGTTCAAGGGAGCGAAGGGCAAGTGTAGCAAGTTAGAATCCTAAGGAATAGTGACCTAAGATCAATAATCATGTGATACCCAACAATATCTCAAAATAAAACCTGTGTGGGCCACCACTAAAACCTTATCACGCCCAGTACCGGAATACGGGGACGGACGTAGGCCAGCTATACCGTATAAGGTTTGAAGACGTCATACGGCGATCGTGGCTGTCAATCTTGTTGGGTAGCCTTGCATGCAAGCAGTCTATGGCCTAAATCTGATCTCATATCCACAGGCAATAATCAATAAAATAACAACAAAAAGGATAATCATATGAAAAGCAAGAAATACTCATATAATAATCAAGAAGTCTACAATAAAAAATAATGTAGACAAGAATACCTTCCCATACAGTTCCAACATGGTCAAGAACTGAAGCACGTCCTCCAAGTCAAGTCTGAAAGATCTATAGGATCGATCACTGGCAATCTGGGAATAATCCAGGGTTGGTCAGGCCAACGGCAGCAAGTACCAGAAAGGAAGGCTCAAGAAGGGGCAAAGAAAACCAGCAAAATATAATATATGACAGGAATAACTTGTATGAACAACAGTAATGAGGGTAAAGGTTCGTACGGTACCAACGCACGATTACAGAATATAAGGCATCAATCCAACAACTAATACGTAAGTAACCAACAATCATCACAGTCATCCTAACATCCACTAATGCTTGCATCGCCAACTGGAACTCGTAGTCTGTCATCGGAATAGTAACCCATCCCTACATCAAACAAGAACAAGGGAATAAATTACCGTACCGGGACAGCATTACGTGCCATCCAGCTTAGCAAGCAACAAGCCATAAAATTTAGGGAAATAAGCGGCCACTCAAATATCTACGGCTCTCTATATGGAGGTTGGGTTACCCCAATAATGCAATATAAGAATCCTCAGATCGTGCTATGTCCAGCAAGGCTAACGAGGCCAAATAATAATGCATAGCACATGGATAAGCACCGGTCCCTTAAAGGCAACCGTATGAAATAGATCAATCATATGGTAGTACATATAGTAGTCGGATACTGCCATCCGCTATTGCGGACGATAACAATATCCGGGGCGGTCAGCCTTGCGTTAGACAGGTAATCATAACACCTGTGGCGGCTGGCATACACGATCTCGAGATTCTATTTCCTTCCAATGTTTCTACCATCTTTAGTTGCCTAGATTAACCCTACATTTATCTGGAATCACATGTCGTGGTCACATGCTCATCCTCCTAGATGTAGTACCTCAGTACGGGTACACTAAGTACGAATCCACCTCGACACCCAAAGTTTCAAATCTGGATTCATTCTTAGTGTAATACAGCAAGCAGTCAATCAGTCCTAACCACGCTAAAACTACAGGCCAACTACCATGTCCGTGATGGAAGATGAATGCACTGTCATATAACACATAGAATCATGTAGCACCTCAGTACACGCATAGAATAGCACCTCAGTGCACACGTAGGATAGCACCTCAGTGCACACATAGAGTGATATCAGCATGGGTACAAGCAGTCAAGTCAGGAACATGGTCAATCGATCAATCACATTAAATCCTCTGTCCACCTCGTGGCAGGGGTATCAGGTCAAGTACACGGTCGAAATCTCTACTATAATAGCATCTCAAGTACACACGGGGGTTTACAGCTCTAATCATCAAGTCGGTCTACCCACCGGATCAATCTATCAATAGTCTTCTCATCCCCGATAGAATAAATATCATATCAGGAAAATACGATCATTTGGTACTAGGCTAATCACTATAGACAATGTTAGGCCGTCCGGCTCACAAGAATCCTCTAAGTCAATGATCACAGGCTATCGGCAACTAAGTCTCCCAACTACCGAGATACAGCAATAGTACCAGTTTTGGGCGCTTGGAAAGTCGAATAAAAATCATATATCGATATCTTCGGTATCTTCCTCATTTCGTGAAACATTCGCACAATAATCAAACTCCAGGAATCCAATAAGTCTACCAATACATTATTCCAGATCAATCCTCCAATAATACGCAATCTAAATATTCCTAAGGTCATAATTTTGATACATAAGACAACTGTCAGCCCTATCTGGCTATACTAGGATAACCCCTAAAATGAATGGTCAGGCTACAAGAGTTTATTAATTAATGTCGCCGAAAAATGGCAAGGATTGCATGAACCACTCTGGAGCAGATCCACAACCCTTAAACCAAACAAGGACCAGGGTTGCAGACCGTCTCCCGAGTAGAACCGTGCTCCTTACGCTATCCAACGGACAAGATAGGTCAAGGGCTAGGCGACTAATCTAGTCATGAGTCTACCTAACAGGTACTAGGATCAGGTATACTATACTACGATAAACTTGCAGGAGGCTGGTTCAGCAAACCAATGGAACGATTCTGCCCAACTCTTCGAACCAAATTCCCGACCGAGAATTCTGGAAAATTTTGGCAGAGTCTTCTCTGTATTTTTGAACGGGAGCTCCCTACGAATTGGGGCTAATCCACTCGGCATAACCCATCGCAGAATCGCGATTCGAGAACACTAAGTCTCGGCCTCCAATAGCACTACGATGCGTACTAGGCACCAACCCTAGCCAATAAAACTAAGTCTCGTCCTCCAGCAGCACTACGATGCGTATGGGCGCCAAGCCAACACATACAACAAAATTGCCATGCAGGGCGTATCACAGCACATGTCCATAATTCTAACCAAGACACAAACATAGCTACAAGAATAGTTTACCAAGCGGTTACCCGACCGCGAGTCGGACACGGGGCACATAGGGGACAATCCATACATGCGGGTCGTGCTCGTAACCTCAGAGGTGTTGATGACCCATCCGAGTTGTCCGATATGGCTTGACCCGGTATCGAACCAAGCTATCCTAAGTTATCATCATGGCAGTTCTAATACTATGCTACACTACTCATGGTTATATATTTACAATTATAATTAATTAAATACAATAAAATCCAAGAGAGAGCAAGAGTCGTCGATGAGCAAGGGGTACTTGCCTAGAGGGCTCGGCTAGGTAAGCAAGTCTTCGGCATCCGGAATCTAAGCTTGCACACCAAATCAAGGTCCTCGAAACATAAAATAAACAATCATTAGCATTAATAATAAAATAATGAACGAAATCATGGAGGATGACAGGAGAATATATCATGTAGTTCCCGCAAGCAGTACAGGGATCTGGCATGGAAACCGAGGCACGAGGATGTTGACCGATATTGGATCGCAGTCAACCTAATCTTGATAATTAATAAATCATATTTGACATGATCCAACTCGACACATAAATCATCATCAAGCTACAAATCAGACCACTATCATATATCAAGTCAGACAATCATCATCGACGACTGCTCGATGAATATTGCTGGAACTTGTAATTGGAAGTCTATATTTTTACACTTTTATTGAGTCTAAGCTATTGTACGTTGAGTCGCACTGAGTACCTCAACCATAGACTAGATAACCAAAAGCTCCACAAACAAAAAGCCAAACTGCCAAAGCCCTATAACTGCCCATGAGCATTCTGTCTCCAAGGAGGCAGAGTTCAGGCCGAACTCTGCCCCCATACAGAGTTCAGGCTGAACTCTGTCCCCTGATTTTCAGCACCCTAATTTTTAGGGCTTGCTTGATACAAGCTGTCCAACGTTCAAAAATTTGAATTTTTGGGGAAGAATTCGGGTCGAACTCTGCCTCCCCAGAGTAGTATAAATAAAGCTTGAATTCTCTCATTTCAAGTCATCTCTCACCTTCAAATATTCAAGCCTTCTAAGCTCTACTACTCTAAGCCTTATTCTTCCATATCTCCTAAGATACAACTCTCCTTAGCCCAAAGTGCTCAGTGCGATATCAGCTAGAAGTTGTGTGCAAGTGTGAAAGAAAAGTCACTTGGACAATTCCAAGTTTCGCCACCTGCAAATCTGTAAGAAGCTGGCGTGGTCTTCTGAGTAAAGGCACGTGGTTGTACACTATTTCACAAATAGTGGATTTCAATCCTGAGCTAGAGTTATTAGGCCTGGACTAGTCCTTCACGAGGGAAACCAGGTTAAAACTATTGTGTCTGCGAATGCTCTTCTGATCTTTATTTACTTCTGCATTTCTCTCTGATTTATTTACTATCTTGATAGTTGTTTTATGGAGGGGATATAGAGTTAATTTTACTTGGTGATTATCGACACAAACTCTATTCACCTCCCTCTAGTGTTGAATATATGTTACTTCAGAGGATCGATACGGGCACGCAAATCGAGACGTACAGTATATTGAGACATATACGAGAATCGAAATGATACGAAGATCGAGGCAAGCAAAAAACATAATGTGTACATAAATCAAGGCGTGCATGCAAATCAATGCGACACACAAATCAAGGTGTGCATACAAATCAATACGACGCAGAGTCCAAGGTGGCACTCAAGTCGGTGTACGCACACAAAATAGAGCAACACGGGTCACGAGGTAGGCACAAAGGTCGAAGAACGAAAACTAAGGCATTACACAAACTGAGATGACACGGTGCCCGAGGAAGCGTGGGGCTCGAGGCGTCCCACTACCTAAGACAGCACGCATATCGAGGCAGCACGAAAATGAGAAAACTCGTATACCAAAGTACACGTGTCCCGAGACGACACAAGGGACGAGGGGCGCACCAAACGAGGGTACGATGCTCAAGACAGCACACTGCACGAGGTAGCATACGGCCCGAAGATGGTACATATTTCGAGGCTGCATATTGTTCTAGTAGCGTGGGGCCCAAGGGTGTCCCGCCGCTCGAGGCTGGCACTGTCCTCAAGCACGGTGGCCGGAGGAAAGAAGAAAAGAGGGAGACGGAGGAGCTGGAGGAGCCGTTGGGGAAGCTCGACGGGGTTGGTCGGCTCACCAACGGAGGAGACGAACGGTAGCAGTGGCTGAGGGCCTCGCCATCGTCAAGGAGAAGGGAGACGACGACGACAGGGATGGCGATGGTCGCGGAGGCCATGGAGGCGGTGGCGGCCGGCCATGGAGATGGTGGTGAAGGAAGATGATGATGATGATGGTGGTCGTCGCAACGCTCAGGGCGGCCGGAGGCGAGACGATGATGATGTGGGCGGTGGCGGTGAAAGTGGCTATGATGATGGTAGTTAGGGTGGTTCTGGTGGTGGAGGCGACCATGGCGTGGCAGTCGTCGGAGGTCGAAAGGGGAAGAGGAGAACGAGAGAGAGGGAGAGATTGAGAGTGAGAGGGAGGGGTACAGTTGAGTGAGTGAGAGGGAAGAGAGAGGGTTAGTGTAGACACTTACAAAAAAGAGAAGAATCACTGTCTTTTGTTTTTAGCACAAGGCACTACAAATCGAGTACACCTAAGAGATCATGCACTGAGAATCCTCCAGTACAAAAGAATTCTGGAAAATAGGACGTTGGAGATCGAGCGACAATTGCTCCTTTACTCCGTTGACACTCCGATTTATAAAAGTTGGAAAAAAAATCTAAGAAAATTGCTAACTCTCGGCTCACTGGTAAGAAGGGCAGCAATTTGGCTCTGAAAATGCTCTTTGTTCTCTCCTTTTGAAGAGGCACATGCCCTCTATTAATATTTGTTTTATAGTAAAACAACTGTTATGTGCACACAGGTAGAAAATATACTGATTTCACTATGGGCGCATAGTGTCCCTTTGGGCGCATAGGACTTAGGCGCATAAAGACTACATGATCGTGGGTAGATCGTGGGTAGATCATGGCCGCATGCTTCGATGCACGACTACTCGTGGAGACTGACGTGGCCGCATGCCTCGGCCCATGACTGATCGGGGGTGTTGACCGAGTTGTAGGGTTGTCTGCCTTGGGCGCATAGTGCTAGGAGCAGACTATATGCCCACACTTGGGTGCATAATTTAGTATATGAAGCAGTTTTCTGTGGGCGCATAGCCCTCTTTATCATGTGGGCGCATAACAGCTCCTTCCATGTGGGCGCATAGTCCTTCTTTTTCATGCTTTTAGAAGACCCCCTTCAAATTTTTTGATACTCGAACGAGTTCATAGTACTTTAAATAAGCATGGAAGACTTTCTATAGCTTTATGGGCGAATGACGGATCATCTTCTTGGGCGCATAAATATTGTCAGGCTGTCAAATATGGTTGTTGAAAAAAAAATCTGAATCGACAGAATCGTTGGAACAGAATTTGAAGAGCTCCACTCTCTGTGTGATGTCTATACGTAGCCCACGTCAGCAGAATGTGGGCACATAATACCAAATATTTGAATTTGTGTAGGCACATAGCCATGTGGGCGCATAATTCCCTTCTTTGCCTATAAATAGGCCCGAGGAGAGAAAATTCATTCTCTCCAATTTTTAAAAAATTTCAAGAGTTTTTTCTTTTTCTCTTTCTCGTGAAATCATGTCTCCCAAGGCTGCTTCGACTCCCAAGAGGTCCGCGAAGGGTAAGGAGGCTGCAACGAGCGGTTCTCCTCCTTCGGCAACATCTTCACTAGTCTAAGACCCTATTATGGGCGAGGGGATGTCCTTAAAACAAAGTATAGAGCGTTAATTTGAGACGCTCGTACTGATCTCTGCCTGGGCGTATAGCTATTGATATGCGCCCAAAGCAAGCTTCCTCTGTCTAGCATTTTTGTGTGCCCACAGAGTCATGCGCATACATACTTGTTGCTTTTGACTGCAATATGTTATGCGCCCACAAGAAATTATCTGTGTTCAAGAAGGAATTCTATGCGCCCAAAGCCACTGTGGGCGCATAACTCATAGGTGCATAGAATATTTTTCCAGGACTTAGTCGTTTTTCTGACTTTTTGTTCTGTTTTTGCATTTGACATGGTTGTCCCGGCCCTTTGTAGGATTCCTCTCAACTCTGCCCGCCAGGCTCTGGATTCAAGCCTCCTCACCGCCATGATCAGGTACGTTCAAGCTAAGATCAGCCAAAACCAGCCTTCGGTGTGGATGATCGCTATGCTTGAACAGGGCAAGACATTCCTGAAGCAGATGATGAACAATGAGAAGTTCGTGCTCGGAGGGGCACGGAGCTTCAAGAGACCATACTTTCTGTTCGGTGACAGCCTGGAGTTTGAGGATGACGAGTAGAAACGTCTAAGGGACCCTCTGGTGGTCAGATTGAATGTCCTGAGGATATGGTTGCCGACTATGGAACGCCAATACCCTCTGTCGACGTTTACCGATTTAGCTGTCCGGAGATAGATGAAATGGGATCTGACCCCTGAACTTCATGGAGTCGTCTTTGGCAAGATCCAATTTAACTCCGGTGATAGAAGAAAGACACCTTCAAGTGTGTCAAGGGCTCCACATCCTATTCCACAAGGGGGCTGCACCCTAGGGCAATAATAAACGACGTTCCTGTAGAAGCATGAAAAAGAATAGGAATTCCTATGCGGCCCAGAATCAGCATGAAACTTTATGCAGCTCAAAACCTAGGGAGTTTCATGCGGCTCAAAATCTCTGGGAGCTTCATGCGACTCAGAAAGCTTCATGCGGCTCAGAAAGCTCCATGCGGCCTTATGCGGTTCAAAAATCTGACTATACAGCTGGCCATAATTACTCTGACATAAAGGCGACAGCTCTGACAGAGATGATGGCTCTGACATAAAGACAAGACGTGACATGCTCCTAGAAAGATGAGAAAATCTTCATGATATCTGGCACAGTTCACAAATTCCAAAGAAAGTTCTTTATGCGGATCGCCTATGCGACCTTCATGCGGCTCAGTCATGAGACCACTCTCGTGCGGCTCGGTCATGAGACCACTCTCATACGGCTCAGTCATGAGACCACTCTCATACGGTTCAGTCATGAGACAACTCTCATGCGGCTCGGTCATGAGACCACTCTCATGTGGCTCGGTCATGAGACAACTCTTATACGGCTCGGCCATGAGACAACTCTCATGTGGCTCAGTTATGAGACAACCTTCATGCGGCCCGGTCATGCGACACTCTTTATGCGGCTCGGATATAGGACAGTCTTTCATGCGGCTCAGCCAGGATACATCATTCATGCGGCTCGCCACAGAGTAGCAGTTGTGACACATGGCAAAAATTGACCAAGTCTTAATAGTTCGAATTTAGTGCAACAAACGGATCATGATCAATCTTAACCAATCCCCAGCTGCCCACTTCTTAAGGCACAGTTACTAGGATGTGGTCCAAAATTAGCCACGTGGCTATACACTCCATTACTCACGAATTCCTATAAATAGCAAGGTATTATTCCCTTGCATACACAGAGACACACAAAGCAATATACACAGATCCGGGCGGAGAGAAAGCATTTCTTTACCAGAGCCGAGGTTGCGTTCGACCGTCCAAGGAGTAAGGCAGAGTTGATAGCACTTTTTTGAGCCTCTACCGTCACCCCCAGAATCTAAATTAAACAATTGTACTTAGATTGCTTTTCCTAGATTTTGTTCCTAGGCTCTCTTTTGTACAAGCGAGTTTGTAATTGTGAGTCAAAGTTCAGTCCTCCTATAAAACTGTACTGTTCTCCGACAATCAATGGCAAACACGATAGCGACTCTGCTGGGAACTAACCTCTCCACTGCTGAGAAGTTGGTAACGCAATCGGACGCAGCCAAACTTGGCTCCACGCAACAGTTGCTGGTTGTTCGCTTCGACCAGCAAGCATTTGAAGAGATGCTCTCCGAGGGGAGCGCTAGCCCGATCCAGAAGCGAGCTGACACGAAAAAGGCCTGCAGGGAGTGGAGGCCCAAAACCATTGCCCCTCCCCAAGCTCTGGAAGAAGTGTTCTCTACTGCCCAAGATGGAGAAGGAGACTCATATGCGGCCCCACTTCAGGCCGTAGAGAACCCTGCTGTCCCCAATTCCGGCAAAGGAAAACACTACGATGCTAGACTTATGGGGGCAAAGGGGAACTCTATGCGGTCTAAGAAGAAACTGCATAAGGGTGCCAGCCGCATGCAGAAGGCTCATACGGCCACCAATCCCAGTCGCATACAGAAGGCTCATGCAGCCACCAATCTCAGCCGCATGCAGAAGGCTCATGAGGCCACCAATCTCAGTCGCACGCAGAATACCTATGCGGCCAGCAATTTCAGCCGCAGGGAAATGGCCTATGCGGCACCCAATCCCAGCCGCCGACCATCTGTCCTATGCGGCTCGGGTTCAGTCTTCAACTGCCTCTCATGCGGTCCTGACATCAGAAGCTCTACTGAGAATATGCGAGACTCTATGCAGCACAGCTTGGACTCTTCCTACTATGCACCCTCGGGTGCTAGAGTGAAGAAGTCTAGGACAGTACGGGCTCGTCGAGCTCAGTTAGTTATCCCAACCTCTGACCATCAGAGAGTCCCGCTAACTATTATGCAGGCCTCTGATAGAAAGTTGTACAGAATCGCCCGTGTCCAGCCCCCGGCGGCAAATGAACAGGGTGATTTCCAAGAGTCTCCCAACAATGATTAAGGGCAAGTGCTTTTACTAGCCCCGCATTAGGGAGCAAATTTTATGCCAACGCACTCGTGTGCTCGAGATCCCCGGGCCCACAAAACGAGTGCAAAGGTTGATCGAGATGTGCTTGACTTGCGTAATGTGATCCTTCACAAGCGCAAGGAAAGAGAAGAAACCTTGGTGTGCAAAGAGTCCTTCCATGGACCTCACTACACTCAAGTTATTATTAATTGCTGCTGCAACAAGACAGCAGTACAAGTGGATCGGCAGTCCGTCTTCCAACGACTGCAGCAGCCAGGACCAATCCTAGAACAAAGCTCGGGAGACGAGGCGCTTCCTTTTGCCTCCTGTAATTCTGCCCGAAAGGTCCCTACCGGCAAGGGAGGGAAGAAAATAAATATGTCTAGCCCGATAATCTCAACCAGCGCGGCTAAGAAACTCTCATCTAAGCGGTTGACCATAGCTGTCACAGGAGGAGTTTATCAAGGTACCCGCTCTAAGACAAAATCCTCAACACTTGGAGATTCGTCATCTACATCCCTGGGGGTAGTTGAAGCTGGGGGTAGCCCTCCCCAGAATATCCACAAAAATCCGGTGTTCCAAGAAGATGAACCTGGGGAAACAATTCCCCCAACAGATGCAGCAGATTCTGACGTCCCTGAAGACGTCCAAAAGTGTCAAGATTAGGCAACCTCCTATGCAGGGGGTAACACTTCCTCCTTGTCCGAACCAGAGGAGAACATTCCCACATACCCCGACGACTTCTCTGTTCGAAGGTATTATTCGGAGAGCACGTCTTCTACAGTTCCTTCCACTGCTCCTTATGTGAGAACAGTATTCATGACTGAGAATGACCAAGACGGTCCCAGTGATTGGCAACGCCTCGACACTCTTGAGGCCATGCTTCATACCTTGGTTAAGTCAGTGGACGAGATCAAGGCGGCCCTACCGACTCTCCAAGGAAGGACGCCTGGCCAAACAAGCTTGGGTTCCGCCGTCAAGGCGGACTCAAACACGACCGCACCAACCCCGGGCGACAATCCACCCGGAATGTCATCTCCCACTGCTGCAGAAGAGGCTAGGGAGGCGAGAATAGAAGTCCAGAAGCTCCGTGCAATGTTTTACGCCCGAAAAACCTCTCAGGACCTCAAGATACGACAGCCGTATCCCGATACATGGAGAGATGTCCCTTTCCCTCCATGATACAAACCATTCAACATCAATCTATATGACGGGAAGACATCTGCGAGCCGGTACATGACCTACTTCGAGGTTGTAATAGACCATCTGCCGTATGACGATGCCATCCTCGCGAGGTTGTTCATTGGGGCATTAGAGGGGGTCGCATTCGATTGGTACCGCAACTTGCTGGATAACTGCATCCATTCCTTTGTTGACTTCAAACATATGTTCTTGGAGAGGTTCTACGAGGTGGGACAAGATGTGACAATGTCAACCCTCATGGACGTTGTTCAAGGAGAAAAGGAGCTGACAAGGAATTACATTGAGCGGTTTTGCCAAACCGCGATGAAGTTGCCCTCCGGTAATCCGGACTCTTCTTTGATTGAGATTTGCCAGAAGAGGCTGCTCCCCACAATTAGCCTCTAGATGGGGCGAAAGTCAATTTAAAGACTGGAAGACCTTCATCATCAGCGCCACTAGCGTAGAAGCCAAATTGTAGAAGGCTCGTCAACTGGGATTACATATCTCGGATGGGGAAGACAAGGGCAAACGCCCTAATACCAACAACAAAAACGACGGTAATTCCTCTAACAACCGAGACACCAAAGGCAAACAGGCTATGGTGGCCGATACAGCCCAGAAGCTCAAACCAAAGCAGATAGAGAAGCAGTGGCCTCAGGTGACCTACTCCTTCGAGGACAGCCGTGTCAAGCCCATCTTTGACATGCTCTTGCAAGGAGACAGAATTCAGCTCCCTCCGCCGAGACGTGAACCTCGACTTGCAGAGATGGAGAGCCCAAAGTACTGTCACTACCACCGCTACGTCCACCACGCTACTCAAGACTGCTTCCAATTGAAGCGGTATATCCAAAACCTTATCGATTCCAAGGCTCTGGCCATTGATTTTGAGGAGGTAACCGTGGCTGCCAACATGGTATCGGTCCAATTCGACAGCTTTCCTCCAACGAGAACTCAAGATAATGTAGTACCCGTCTCCCGGGCAACAATGGAGGTCACTAACCTTCTACCTCCCCGAGACCAGACGACTGGGCTGGTGCCCCTCACCACGTCAAGAGGGGAGGTCATGTGGGTCCATCCGGACTTGGTGCCTGAAGTAACTCTGTCAACATCATCCCCTAACGGTAAGAAGAAGGACAGGAAGACTAAGTCATGTCACCCAATTTCAGCCGGTATCGAAGAAGCGACAACTGTCGTTACCCGGTCCGGTGCACAAACTCAACCCATACCGGGTAACTCGGCTGAAGAACGTTAGCTGGCCACTGCTGATGCCCCAGGACCTTCTCAGCCTCCGCCAGCCGATAAGCCTAAGCCAAAGGAGACCCGCTTTGACAAGCCGCTCCGTAAAGACGTACCTCAGGGGCTGGAATGGCCTTATAATTTTGACATTCTAGCACAATTGGCCAACACACCAGCCAAATTGTCATTATATGAGCTCTTGAGGCTCTCTAAGGACGTTCGCGTCGCACTGAGTGAAGCACTCCAGAATGCCGACGCTTATTTGGCTCAGGTTAAGCTTACAGGGGAGAGCTTGCCAGCGGATCTCCAGGACAGTGCTTGTACAGGTGCCATGCCCAATATTGTGTTCACTCTGCAGGATATGCTCATCAAGACCAACCTGCACGATTGTCCTCTGTATTACACTGGATACGTCGACGACATCAAGGTGGATCGGATGCATATTGATCCTAGTTCTTCCATAAGCATCATTCCGAAGAGCTTGCTTCACCTCCTGCGCATCCCTATGCATCGGCTGACACCTACCAGCACGGCCATCAGCGGTTTTAATTTCGGAAGAAGCTATCCTATTGGAAAGATTCGCCTGAAATGCCAAATTGGCGACCTTCAGTCGGAAGTGACTTGCTATGTCATAGATGCATATACGTCCTACAACATCCTCCTCAGGCGTCCGTGGATACACAATTATACGATTGTGCCCTCCATATTGCATCAGTGCTTCAAATATGTCGACAAGCACGGCTTCGTAAAGACGGAATTCATCGACGTCGATCCCTTCAAAGGGGTTGAATCCTATTATTCGGATTCTTGCTTGTACGAGAAATCGAAAAGTCACCTGATCAAAGAGAATACTTAAGAGCAGATAGAGGCTATAATGGGATCGGAAGAGCCTCTAAAGATCCATCTCCAGCCACGCAAACCAGGAAGAACTATACCGCTTGTAGCCACTCTGCGTAGAGAAGCAACTAGTCTTCCAGTGCTCACTGCACAAAAGGAGCAGATGGTTATCCGACTGCCAAGGTCTGGCTAAGGGTCGAGACCCGCTGCAGAGCTACTGACAATCAGACTGCCAAGAGCCGGCCAACAACAAACAGAAGAGATTAATTCTTCTGTTAAGTCGACGGTCATTCGTCTGCCCAAGACAAGTCGACAGCCGAGCGCTAAGCCAGGGACTACTAGTGAGCCAACAACTCCACGTCCAGCACCAAGCGCTAAGCCAGGGACCGCTAGTGCACCAACGACCCTACGTCCTGTACCACCAGTGGAACCCTTGATAATCAAGCTACCCAGGTCATCCTCCCAATCTTCATTAATATAGGGGTTGGCTGAAGAGGAGTTAGAGCTAGCCAAATATGTGGCTGCTCATACTGATGTTCCTTTCGCTAATGATATAATTTCGCCAGAAAGGATACCTTATTTTATCAATAAAGGGCTATCTTTGAACTACCTTGAGCTTAATAAGCTTTGTATAATGTATGCTATGGAACACGGTATAGGCACCAACTTACACACACAAGTGACAAATGTTTATACCACAAACCAACTTACTCCCATGGAGGGCGCTTGCTTCATAGTCCCGGGAGAGGACCATCCAATCATCTTTGGCCAAAAGAATGGTCAACAGTCCTTCAGGCCAGAAGAAGTCGATCTCGGACCCGACACCGGAAGACTACCCCTTTATCTGTATAGCTCTCGATCCAAGTACCTCATGCAAAAATAGGGATGTGATATAGAGACTACACTAGGCTTGAACTACGGCACCGGCTGGCGATTACCTTTGCAATTGTCAGTCCCGGCTGAAAAACTATGAGATTATTACAACAAGACCAGACGTAGTCTAGGCTATGTTACACCTGCAACAACTTCTGAAAGCTCGGATGAGGAATGCGACTGGCATTCACATTCAACCGGATCACCCACTTCTGATTCAGACGTCAGCATCGGGGACATACTCAGGCAAGCTTGGTCTATCAATATGGCATTTGCCGACGACTACGATGAAGACGAAGACATACCCAAACTTCTCCAGTTAGAGCCTTGGGTCCAACAGCTAGATGCGTAGTGGAAGAAGCATTTCGAACAAAGAGATCCTCCTACCGAAGATGAGGTTATGCAAGTTGACCTCGGCGATGGATCCTCTCTAAAGCCAATCTTTGTCAGCAAAAGTTTGACGGACGAACAGCGGGAGTCGCTATTGCAACTCGTCAGAGAGTATATTGACGTGTTCGCCTGGAGCTATGAAGACATGCCTAGGTTAAACCCTGAGATTGTACTACATAATCTCAACATTCATCTGGACATAAAGCCGGTCAAGCAACAACAACGATGGTTCCGCCCAGACATCATGAACTCTATCGAAGTTGAGGTTAATAAACTAATAGTCAGCGGCTTCATCCGTGAGGAACAACATCCAGACTGGGTTGCCAAAATAGTACCGATCCTCAAGAAGAGTGGGAAGATCCGAATTTGCATCGACTTCCAAAATTTGAATGAAGCATATCCTAAAGATGGGTTCCCTCTTCCTATTACGGACATAATGATTGATAACACATGTGGCTTTGAGCACATGTCGCTCATGGATGGTTCTCAGGATACAACCAAATCAAGATATTTTCTGACGATGAAAAGCATACATCATTTAGAACGCCAATTGGTGTGTACTGCTACATAGTCATGCTCTTCGGTTTAAATAATGCTGGCGCCACATATCAACGAGCTATGAGTGTCATCTTCAGAGATCACCTGCGTAAGACCGTAGAGTGTTACGTCAACGACATCGCCGTCAAAAGTCGCTCTAAGAAAGATCATCTGCACGATCTGAGGACAGTATTTGACCTGATGCGAGCACACAACTTGAAGATGAATCCCACCAAATCCTTCTTAGACGTATCTAGCAAAAAATTCTTGGGTTTTATCATTACCGCCCAGGAAATCCATATAGACCCTAAGAAGACGAAGGAAATCATGGAGATGGGTCCCCCGAGAAATCTTCGAAAACTCAGAGGCCTTCAAGGGAGGCTAGCTTATATCAGGAGGTTTATTTCTAACCTCTTTGGACGATGTCAACCATTCACACATCTCATGAAGAAAGTCATCTCCTTCGTATGGGATGAGCAGTGCCAATGTGCCTTCGACAATATTAAAGAGTATCTGTCGAACCCTCCAGTCCTGGTGGCCCCGGTTGCTGGAAAGCCATTTTTGTTTTATGTACGAGCGATGGAGCATTCCCTCGGTGCTTTACTAGCACAGAATAATGATGCAGGGCATGAACAGGCTATCTATTACCTCAGTCGAATGATGATAGGACCTGAGCATAGATATACTACCGTAGAGAAGGAGTGTCTCGCTTTGGTGTTCGCTATTCAGAAGACGCGACACCATGTTACAGGACAGACCATCCATGTTATATCATGAGTCAACCCTCTCAGGGTTCTCATGACCAAACCAGGTGCACTCAGCTATCGCCTTGCTACCTGGGCGATATTATTGTCTCCCTACGACATGATCTTCGTCCTGTAAAAGGTTGTTAAAGGTCAAGCTCTGGCAGACTTTTTAGCGGCCGATCCAGGTTCGGAGTCAACCAGAATATATGAAGAGATCCCAGACGAGGTCGCCAATTCAAATATAGCTTCCCATGATACCGTCTGGCTAATGTTCTTCGACGGTGCTTCAAGGACCCGGTCCAAGGGCAATATCATCATTGGGGTCGGAGTGGTACTGATTTCTCCCTCTGGCTTGGTGATCAATCGGACATATTCACTCACGAAACCTTGTTCAAACAACGTGGCCGAGTACAATGCCTTGGTTATCGGCCTCCGACTTACAAAGGAACTGGGGGTAGAGTACCTGGAAGCATACGGTGATTCACAGTTAATCATTAATCAGATCCCGGGTTCCTATGAAGTTCGTCATGAAGACATGATCCCCTATCATCAAATAGCAATCGCCATCATTACGTCCTTAAAGGGTTCTTCATAGAACATGTTTCCAAACTCCAGAACATTGAAGCCGATACCTTAGCAGGTCTTGCCGGTTCCCTGGCAGTTCTAAATCATACTCATCATTTGGTGGATGTGATAGGCCATGAATTGGTCTATCCTAAGAACAACATGTAATTTGTTGTGAGTTACTCTGCCCTAGCGGTTGACGAAGCGCAAGACTGGAGACTTCCATTTATTGACTTCGCAGTCTATGGTATCCTGCTGAAAAACCTGCTATTAGAAGACGTTCTCTCAGATTCTTCTACGATACAGAAACAAAAATGCTGTATCGACGGTCCTATGATGGATTACTGCTCCGGTGTTTGTCGAATATAGAAGCCAAAGAAGCTGTGCGCGAAGCTCACGATGGCGTTTGTGGGGCCCATCAATCTGGCCCAAAATTACAAGATCGCCTGCGCTTGATGGGCTATTACTGGCCTACAATGGTAGCAGATGCGATAGACTATGCAAGAAAGTGCAAAGATTGTCAGGTCCACGCAGATTTCATACACCAACCATCCGAATTCTTACATCCGACGGTGGCATCCTGGCCATTCGAGGCATGGGGAATGGATATCATTGGTCCAATCACCCCGCCTTCGTCCAGAGGATATCGCTTCATACTCGCAATTACAAACTACTTCTCCAAATAGGCGGAATCTGTTCGGCTTACAGAAGTAAAGACGTCAAACGTGATCAGCTTCGTCAAGCATAACATCATCTATCGCTTTGGACTACCTCGAAGGATCATCCACGACAATGGTCAGCAGTTCGCAAGCCATGCCTTCTATCGATTTTACGACAAACATCGAATCCAGAATATTGCTTCAACACCGTACAACCCGGCGGCTAATAGTCTGGCTGAAGCATTCAACAAAACCATAATCAAACTGCTCAAGAAGTTCGTGTCCTCAAACAAATGTGACTGGAATAAAAAGCTTGGCGAATGCTTATGGGCGTACCGTACTATAGTCCGGACAGCCACTGGAAACACACCATTCTCTCTGGTATACGAAAGTGGGGGCAGTTCTCCCCTTGGAAACTCAACTTCCCTCGCTCTATGTCGCTCTCATTTACCGATTAACGACGGACGATAATTACCGTCGGCTCCAAAAATTGGAGGCCTTAGATGAGAAGCGTCTGCTAGCTCAACAACGAATCGAGCTTTATCAAGCACGTATCTCTGGAGCCTTCAATAAGAAGATCAAGCTGAGAACATTCCAAGTAGGCGATCTCGTCTTGGCAGTTCGAAGGTCGATGGTTATGACTCACAAAATCGTCGACAAGTTCCAGCCAAAGTGGGAAGGCCCATTTATCATCGAGGCTTTATTCTCCAATGGTGCATACCGTCTCGTAAAGCAAAACGGAGACTTGCTCATGATGCCCGTCAACGGCAAGTTCCTGAAGAAATATTATGTCTAAATGACATCCTCCGGATCAACCGGATTGTTGAGTTATGTACCCTTAAGTGCCACTGAACTTACACTCTGGTCACTCCAAATGAATCTATATCGCATCTTCTGGGTAGTAAGTCATGTGTGATCATACCTCTGAACTTCCCTCCTAAAAGAGCATCTTCCTCATAATCTATTACCCGCATTTTCAGTGCATAAAAATGGGTAACATGTCCACCAAATTCCCGAAACAGCCGCGTCGATGTCAGCTATGAGTTGTTTCTCTTCCATCACAAATAAATCACCCCTTATGTAGAACTTCCACGTCCATATTACCTCTGAGTTGTTCTATGTATTCTTCGTTATGTCCACTCCTGCTACGTCCTCATTACCTCTGAGTAGGAAGACTCCTTTGTAAAACCCTCATATTTACCACGTCCTCATTACCTCTGAGTAAGTATGTTGGTTTTCTCTCGACTTATTATCCGTACCCAAAACCAGGGTACGCCAAGGATAATAGGCCCATAAATGTCCATAGTTGACCATAAATATCCACAGTTGACCACAAATGTCCACAGCTGACCACAAATACTATACTAGGTCCTCTAGTACATGCGCCTCTTTTCTCACTATCACATGCCTCTGGAGCCCAGCTGTTCCATGGCATTCTCTCGCCCCATACCAAGAACCTCCATGTCCACATTACCACGGAGTTATTCTGGGTATCTCTATCGAACTTATTATCCATACCTAAACCAAGGTATACCAGGGGTAATAGGTCCACAGAAAAGTCCCCCAGTGGGGCAAATACCATAATACCAAAGATACAGTACAAGCACAACAGATAAAGGATGATGTAAACATAGTCATTCATTTAAAATCAAAAATACTACATTTTCTGGGACCACATCCCTGTCAAAAAATGAAGGAACATAATAATGAAATAAAGAAAAAGCCGATTATGGTTCGACGACACACAATTCTCTAAGCCGGTCCTTCTGCTGGGCCGTCGATCGCTCAATCCTCTGCTTGTCCCAGTGCTCAACCTCTTGAGTCAACCTCTCTGCATCCTCCAAATGTGCATGTACCTGCCAACCGTCTTCAAGTTTCTTCAGTGCACGCTCCAAGGCATCAGAAGTTTGGGTGACCTGGTCGGTCTTTCGGAGAATTAGCTCCTTATCTTGGCGAGAAACTTGGAGCTCAGATTCCAAAGAAGCCAATTTCCTCTGAAGCTGGAGGATCTGCTCATTCATATCGGTTATCCCACGAGAGGCGGCCTCTTCCCAAATAATACAATCCTCTCCTCTGTGGCTTAGTTGATCGTACTTCAGAGATAGATCTCGAAGGTCTTTCACTAGAGCAGGCTTGGACGTCTTCCATACTGTCCTTACCTTTTCCATGGATATTATAAGGAAGGCACGCTCCTGATCTATTGCTAAAGACAGATCGACTTGTTGCAGTCCTTAAAACTGAGCCACGAGCTGATCAGCTTCTACTAATTTCGGCTCCAACAGTTCGACCATCCCTGTCCCGCCGGGGAGTGTTCTGAGGAGTTCAATCTGACCGCGTGCACATTGATGAGCCAACGCAAAAGATGTCCCCCTCTCCAGAGCAGCCTCGACCCCTCGTTTCAGATGGCGGTAGAAGCTATCAACCACATCCTTCGACGATTCATCCAGAACTTTCGAAGAAGACGGTGTCAAAGGAAGAGTAGCTGGCAGAGTTGAAGACGGTTGTGAGAAAGATGTACTAGAACCTGACGCCTCTGTCACTAGGGAAACAAGTTCCAAGCGATAGGATGCCTGAATAGAAACCATCTTCTCCTCCGCAGCTCGAAGGATCTGGAGACTTGGCAGGACAGAAAGGTCGACCTCCGGTGTTGGAGCCACATGAACCAACGAGGGTACATGGACCATTTCTCCCCGCCCCAGCCGTTCCACTGCTTGTTCTCCTGAACTCAATCCGGCAGGAGGTCCCTCGATATGAGTTGGAGGAGGAGGAGGCATACTTTCTTCCACCAGATCCCCTCTGGTGACTTCTACCCCGATGATGTCCGTCGTTGGAAGCGAAGGAGCAGGACCTGTATGTCTGGAGCAACCATCGATCAACTTAACCCGAAGGATATGAAGATAGAGCAAATGAACCTCCTCACTAGTCAGGACATGACTGAGCATACCAGGGGAGGGTTGCTGAAGCTGAGGCTCACTCACAGCCGTCGTATCCTCTTCAACAGTGACACCTGAGCCGATTGTAGCTGCTTCCTCTGCCCCAGCCGCCCCGGAGGTGGATGCAACCGGATCAGCATCAACCGGCTGAGGTTCAGCAACCTCGGGGACTGGTTCAATAGAGCCCACATCTCCCCGGGTTGAGATGTCAGCAGCAGGAGGAACCTCAGTCGTCGCCAGGATGACCCTGGTAGAAGTAAGCTCGGCAGTCACAGCTCTAATTAAGACTGCTAGAGCAGGGTCAACCTCAGAGGCGGCAGCCAGCTCTGAGGAGTTCACTTCTTTCGACGCCTACAAAGAAAAGAAAAATAATCAGATTACTTCAGAAAAGAAGAACAAAAAAGAGGATCGTAACTCGATTCATCTCCGAAACGATGTCGACGTCCTCACTTCTTTCCCTAATGATCGGCCTGCGAGGCTTGACCATAGCCCATTTTCGGGAGTAAGTCATGCCGTCGACAGAGGATGCATGCCTACTACGTTTTCGAGAAGGACTAGGCGCAACAGGGGGCTGATCTGCCACCAAATCATCTGCAGGAGGAAGAGGCAAGTTATCAGGGTCATCCTCTTCATCCACATTGGTAGACTCCGAGCAGACACAACAACTGTCCTCCCCTTCTTGGTCCTTGGCTTCTCCTCTAAGACAGTACCAACAATAAAGCTGGTACTTGGGTCAAAATCTCTTGGGGGCTTATTCACCATAACATGGTATAAGGCCACCATATACAAAATGTGTCCCGACTCTCCAACATCGAGAACGGAGAAGGTGGCATGGATGTGAACCGCGTTATAGTAATGCCAAGTCTGAATGCTGTCAAGAACGCTACCCTCAAAACCCAGGCAGGAGCTGGGATTGTCCAGGAACATCTGACTGTACCCAAATTGTCGAGAGAATCGGCTGTGTAAGTAAGGCTCCAAGAAAAGGGAGTTACGGTTACGATACACCAGATATACAGGACGGATGTTATGCAACCAGAGGAGCATCTTCTCGGGCAAGAATTTGGGAGACACAGCACCATCAAGATGCACGGCTCTTACTTCTTCATCGGTAAAATAAGGAACAGACACAAAAAAGGAGTATCGGTCCACTCGTGCCAGCGCCATCCGACAGGCAGGCATGGTGGTGTACTCCCAGGGCATGCGACGATACTGATAGATAAAGGCATCATCAGCAGTCATATCATCCTCTGGGCCAGGCCTCATCAAAGACTGGTAATGCATCAACAGCCACCCCATCAGATAATGGTAGGGTAGCTCAATTCGTTCAAAGTCCTTCGCCGTATCACGAGCAATGACTTTGGACGAGAAGACGCGGAGGCCACGATATATGCTGCATACCATGGCAGGGAGAAGAGCTAGTCTGGCACTAAAGACTAGCTTCACCGCAGGAAGGATCAGGTTACGACTGATTCTCTCAATAGAACCAGCCCCTCCCAAAACTACACAGTTCCGCAGCCATACCATCAGAAATCCCGCCAGGAGAGCCTTATCAGACATCTACTGGTATCCTGATAAAAGTAATTAAAGGAGTCAGATTGACTCCTAAATCTGTCACCCGTGGTTTTTACCCTCTTGGCAGTCGACACCTGGTTCTTCACCTTCTCCCTGGATCGAGGACTTCGGGGAAAAACTCGGCCTGAGGCGCCTAACTTAAAAAGGTAACTAAGCCAGGTCTTGGTATGAGGAAGGTTCCCTTCCGAGCTATCGTTCTTCTTCTTTGACATCTGCTGGCATGTACTATGGTGACATTGTAGTTCCCGATAAACAGCCACAAAACCCGGGAACCGTTACTCCAACTCCTCGAACTCTTCATTCGTAGGGGTATATGCTTCAAAAACTTCATCTCCCCAGGGAAGCTTGGAGACTTCACGCATCTCGTGGAGAGCGAGTCCTATCTCCCCTCCAGGTGTAAAGAAGGTCCCCGTACGATGGTTGTACATCTCAAGAAGAGCCAGGAACAGCTTCTTGTTTTTGGGCAGACCGTAACAAGTGCCCCGTATGGCATGATAGAGACCAATCTCGAGCAGGAGATCCTTGTATGTCCGCAAGATCCACGAGGTCAAGTTAGTCCATAAAGGGGTGGGGTTCATACAGTTCAGCAGCGATAACCGACCAGTAGGGTAGGACCCCTTCTGAGCAAGCTGGTTCATAAAAGTGTCAGCTTGGGAGAACCGGAAGTTGGGACCCTACACATTTATGAAACTGCCCGGGACCAACCCTATCACAGTACGGCTGATATGCACTTTATTTGCAACTACCGACCACGATGTTTTATTATAGTGAATATTCCCCACGAACATCCCCTGTTGGCTCACAGTCAGGGAGTCCTCCATTTTCCTGTCAATCGGCAGCATATTGAACCGAGACAGCAGGAAATGACGCTCTATCTGAGGAATGTGGATCACCATCCCGTTGGAGGAAAAACTTTAACTTTCAGAGATATCTAGAACACTGGGGTTCTTTACAGTCAGGGCATCCCCAAAGGGGAACGCAGGCTTCAGATATGTGCCCCCTAGTTTCCTTGAGTTCATCATGCCCGAAAGAAGGAAGAAGAATTAGTTTTTTATATCCCTCAGCCTCTCCTCAGGTTGATCATTGATGATTTGGCCTAACAAATAATCGACCACATGGTCGAACCTCACACCCACAGTCGACTGAGCTTGACCTACTAAAAGCTCCCCCGAAGGATTGACTGGCAACTTCACTGAAAAAGACAAAAAAATAAGTCAGAAGATGGCCAGAGAAAACCACTTAATATTTTTTGAGTTTATGCGGCTCTGTTAGGTGGGTCTTCATGCGGCCCAGTTCATAAGGTGCTTATGCGGTCATGAGATGTTTCTCATGCGGCTCGGTCATGAGACGTCTCTCGTACGGCTCGGTCATGAGACGTCTCTCATGCGGCTCAGTCATGAAGCAACTCTCATGCGGCTCGATCATGAGACGTCTCTCATACGGCTTAGTCATGAAGCAACTCTCATGTGGCTCGGTCATAAAGCAACTCTCATGCGGCTCGGCCATAAAGCATCTTTCATGCGGCTCAGTCATGCGACATCTCTCATGCGGCCCGGACATAAAGCATACCCCATGCGCCTCAGTCATGAGGCATTCATGCGGCCCATACGGCACAGCTTATGCGGATTCATCACACTGAACTTGAGCAGTTCAGTGAAGATAAAAAGAGCATTAACTATGCCAAAGCATGATAGAGAAAGGCCCACGCATAAAACATACGACATAGCCATTGTGGTTAGGGTTTGAATTTATGCAGTTTTCTTCCCAATGCTTTTACCATCAATGGAAGGATGAACGTCGGGGTGAACTGAGATCGCCGTATTCGACGAAGAGGCAACTCCTTTGCCCTTCGCTGCAGCACTGGAGGAAGCCTTGGGAGCCATGGATGATCGAGAGAAGAGAAGACGGCGACTAGGGCAATAGAAAGATTAAAGAAGTAAGTAAGTAAAGAACCCCTCTCTAAAACTGCTTGTACTTATAGGCTGTCAGAGGCGTGTAAACCGATAAATACCGCTTCAGATTTCGTGCTGCCTAGAGGATAAAGCCGACTCTTGGGATTCTATCCCCTTTCATGCAAAAGACTGCTCCGAATCATCAAAGCAAATCTAAAAATTTAATGCTGACTCTTGGGATCCTATCCAAAAGACGACTTTAAATTATCAAAGTGAATCAAAAACAATTAATGAGACGCCTACGTGGCACGAGACCAGTATGCGGCCAGAGAAGCCTATGCGGCACGAAGAGCTTATGCGGACATGCCCATGCTTCTTATTTAAAGTATTTTAATTTTACAAATTGAAAACTTTGAAGGGGGTCTTGTAGAAGCATGGAAAAGAATAGGGATTCCTATGCGGCCCAGAATCAACATGAAACTTTATGCGGCTCAAAATCTGGGGAGTTTCATGCAGCTCAAAATCCCTGGGAGCTTCATACGGCTCAGAAAGCTCCATACGGCCTTATGCGGTTCAAAAATCTGCTTATACAGCTGGCCATAATTACTCTGACATAAAGGCGACATCTCTGACAGAGATGATGGCTCTGACATAAAGACAAGACGTGACATGCTCCTAGAAAGACGAGAAAATTATTATGATATCTGGCACATTTCATAAATTCCAAAGAAAGTTCTTTATGATGATCGCCTATACGACCTTAATGCGGCTCAGTCATGAGACCACTCTCATGCGACTCGGTCATGAGACCACTCTCATGCGGTTCTGTCATGAGACCACTCTCATGCGACTCGGTCATGAGACCACTCTCATGCGGCTCAGTTATGAGACTGCCTTCATACGTTCGGTCATGCGACACTCTTCATGCGGCTCGGCTTTAGGACAGTCTTTCATGCAGCTCAGCCAGGATGCATCATTCATGCGGCTCGCCACAGAGTAGCAGTTGAGACACGTGGTAGAAATTGACCAAGTCTTAACAGTTTGGATTTAGTGCAACAAACAGATCATGATCAATCTTAACCAATCCCCAGCTGCCCACTTCTCAAGGCACAGTTACAAGGATGTGGTCCAAAATTAGCCACGTGGCTGTACACCCCATTACTCACGAATTCCTATAAATAGCAAGGTACTATTCCCTTGCATACATAGAGACACACAGAGAAATATATACAGATCCGGACAGAGAGAGAGCATTTCTTTACCGGAGCCGAGGTTGCGCTCGACCGTCCATGGAGTAAGGCAGAGTTGATAACACTTTTTCGAGCCTCTACCGTCACCCCCCAGAATCTAAATTAAACAATTGTACTTAGATTGCTTTTCCTAGGTTTTGTTCCTAGGATCTCTTTTGTACAAGCGAGTTTATAATTGTGAGTCAAAGTTCAGTCCTCCTATAAAACTGTTCTGTTCCCTGACAATCAATGGCAAACAGTTCCGACTGATCTTCATCCTTATGCCGTCGAGACCCTCTCCAATATGATGATGTCAAAGAAGGAGTCATATCCGAGAGGGAAGCTGCAGATGGAAGGTTGGAGATACCCCATCCCATTCTGGAGTGACCTCATGGGATGGGTGCTCTCAACCTACGAGGACACCCTAAAAGTTGTCGGCCTATTTTATGCCATTAGAGCCACTCAATATGGCATAAAAGTGAATTAGCCCATATTTATCGTATTGGTGGAGTTGTACAATCATTACACCTGTACTTTCTTCACTCCGAGCGGGGTGATGGATTTGGCTCTACATGAGATGCAGGCAATATCAAAGCTGCCCTGGGGAACGGAGCCGTACAAGGAATAAGTTCCTTGTGATGAAGAGCTTTTAGACCTGGAGAAGGAAAACCCAGAGATGGTGGGAGCGTACAAAGAGTTACTCTGTCACTTCTTATCTGTCAAAGGATCACAAAGAAAGGCAAGACCGAGGGGGCCATTCCCCATACGAGGTCTTGGACTAACTATATTTTCATTAAAAAAGAAGAGGAAGGCGACCCGATCTTCTTCTCAACTCGCAAGCCCTCAACGAAATCTGAGATAGAGCAACTGATGACAGATCACGGGGCAGCAGACACTGACAACAGCGATGATCCCGAGGAAAAGTCCCTGATTTATCACTTCTTCCGGCAAGCTGAGTTCAAGTTGTCGGAAAAGGCTGTGCTGGCCGTTTTTCTGATGACGTGGCTCCACGACTGTGTAGTCCCTGGTAGTTCAGGGTCTATCGAGAGGATAAGCCGGGCTATGATTCTTCAGGCTGTAAGACTGGTATTCGGATATCAGCTTGTCCTACTTTCTGCAATAGTCCGTGCCATCCAACGCGGTTTGTGGGACTTTACTGCAAGCACGATGATGCCTGATGGTAGAAGGGACTTTGCCAGGACTGAACTTCCTTTTTATTACTTGATGGGATGGCTGGTGTTGCACTGTCCCAGATTAATAAATGCTGGACTGATGGCAGATTCTTTGGCAGGAGATGCCTTTCTTCGGAGGCTCAATAACGCAGACTGGGCCGTCACTGGGGTGCATGCTTGTTGAAGGGCTTTGAGCTTCCTATAAAATTATGAGTTCTTCAGAGTGTCCCCTCCATCTGGCAGTGGCCGTGCATACGATACTTTAGTAGATGAGGGAGCACTCGCTACGAGCTTGACTCCTGGAGCATTTTGTTGGCTCCAGTCTATCAGGCCTTCTCATCTGGTGCTCAGGAATATGAACCACACTTTCCTGGAACCTTATCTGCCAAGTCATTTTGTACGGTAGTTTGGGTATAGCCAGCTTCTTCTGGGCAACCCTAGCCCTCATCATTAGTCGATAGAAAGCCTGATTGACGGGGCACATGCATGGGACTATTACAACGTTGGATGTACAGGGGTAATTTTTACTTTGCCGGAAGATAAACCTGAAACTCACCTGCTCTTTGCTACTGTAGCAGAGTCGACTGCAGTACTACTATGGAGGGCAGCTCTTGAAGAGCCGACTGCTACAGCACCTCAGAAAGAGGATATCGAAGATGACTCTACTCTCCTTAATCCTCCTCAAAAGAGAAAAGCATCAACTGAACTGGCCCAACGGTCAACTTTTAAGAGGAAGAAGAAGACTGTTGCCACAAAAGGGACCAAGAAAGCCAAGGATATGGGTGCCGGCTCGCCTCCTTTAAAAAGATCTTCTTGGCAGACTGGAAGAGGTAGAAAGGCATCGCGGGCCGTTACTATCCAGAAGGTGGATCCCTTTCTAGACTCTATAGCTATTTTGGTCAAAATATACTCGTGCAGTCTTCAAATAACGCTTTCTTACCCTTGCATTTGTCCTTTGCACAGGATCTCGAAGTTGCAACCGAGATAGGTGCTTCTTCTTCTGAACAGGTGGATGTGAAAATGGTGTCCCTCAATCGTCCTCAACTGACGGACGAAGGTTGGTCTTCACCAGTCAAAGGGGCTGAACAGAGGGATGATCAGGGCAATGGCCCGGACTATGACGGCAAACAGAAAGCCAGTCCCTCCTATGATATCTCTTTAGGGGATATGTCTGAGGTTGGAGCTTTAATAAAGGAGTTGGACGAGAATCACGTCCAATCAGCTCACCCTCTCGCGGGTATGTTATCTTTGCACTTTACTTCGGATGAGATTTTTCGACTTCAATTTTGCGTACTCCTTGCAAGGCTGACTGCCATCGTATATTCCCTTATAGATAAGGAGAGGAAACAATGTACAGCGGTTTCCCAGGACAGTGGGATAGGACAAGAAGTTGTCTCTAGTTCCATTGGGGTTGCTGGTGCGAAGGAATATGCCAGCAAGCCGGCATCGGCTGTTGAAGGAGAAGTTGAACAGCGCACTAAGGCGGTTGTTACTGAATCTGCTCCAGGTCCAACTGGGGCTATGGAAGATATACAGCTTAATGTTGGGATGCTCGGGGCCTTGATAATGTCACTATTGAGCAACCTGGGCCTGCTCTTAGTTCCCTTGTAACCAGGGCCGCTGACCTAGTTCAAGTTGGCGTTGAGCAAGCAAAAGGTACAAAATTATAAATCTTTCACACTTTTATTATTACTGATATATATTATTTTATTGTCAGGTTCGGCTTCTCGTCAAGTATATCTTCCTGGAGCGGAAGATTCCCATCAAGCTCCCTTCCCAACGACTTCCTCTGAGGATGACGAGATGGCCCTTGAAGTCATAGAAGCTTTCTACTCCATTCTGAAAGTAAAGCTTCCTGGAGTCTTAAACCAAAATGCCGACTTTGGACCTGTAAAGGCTATTATCGGATGTTAAGTGACGGTCCTTGAAAGCATTGCTGGCTATGAAGAGCGGGTCAATGCTCTGAGGAAAGTTCTAACTGACTTGGAGGACCGAGTGGCCAAATTCTGGGAAGCCAAGCAACGAAGCCCAACATCGCTGTTTCTTGAAGAAGACAAGGCTTTGGTTGCGACTCTTGCAGAAGAGAAAGCTACTTTCCAAGCAAGAAGGGGTGCCCTTTCTAAAGAGATCAGTGAGTTGGCTGATCAATACGAACAGTTCAACACTGCGAACGAGGCTCGTCTTGCTTCGAAGAACAAGCTGGCCGCCTAGATCACCAAAAAGTATAATCACATTGCGTAGATCCATAATAAGATTACCCAGCTGGAGGTCAACATAAGAATAATTACGTCTGAACAAGAAGACTACACGGTGCAGGCTGCTATGACTACCACAACTTCAGACCAATTGAAAGAACAACTGGTGAAGTTATAGAGGGAGCACGTGAAACTGATCCCCTTCAAGAAAGAAGCTGCTCGGCAGGAAGAAGCGCGTCGTCGCGCCACTGTTAAGTCTCAACTGAGATTACGGCTTTAAGGGATAGCATCAATCTGTTGTGTATCCCATAGGTCTTCCTTTGTAATTGGCTCATTTAGCTATAAAAACTCTTGTATCTTTTCCTTTCTCTGTTTTTTGAGAGAAGTTTTTAATAAAGAATCTTTTGGCTTTCGAAACTCATGAATGTAGTTTATGAAACATCAGAACTAGAGGTAATGTGGACGTAGTAGGGATATTTCTGGTGGGTATTTCGCTGGAGAATTTGATATAGACTTATTATCCGTTTTATATTCAAGATTCTTGAACATAGATAATAAGTTGAAAGAAACTGCTAATAGAGGTAGTATAGACACAATAGCAGAGGATGTTTTATATCTGACCAGAGGTAATATGGACGTGGACGGATATATATCATTAAATAGGAGCCAGTAAATAATTCAGAGGTAATATGGACGTGATTATCTTTGACGAGTGTTTTGCTCAGAGGTTATATGGACGTGGCAAAACATTTCTTAATTATCCCACTGGGGAATAATTATCGGAAAACAGTTCAGAGGTAATACGGACGTGACCGTTTTTATAAGATCGAGTTTGGACAGAGTTCAAACGAAGATAATTCCACTGAGGAATCTTTTTAGAGGACCTATTATCCAGGGCATATTCAAGACTCTTGAAATACGGATAATAGATGATTTTTCCAATCACATAAACATTGCACTGTACATTTACATGATTAAAACAGAGTATCTGTGGACTCTGTATATAAAGGTTACACATAATATTTTTTTAAAAACTTGCCATTGATCGGCATCATAAGCAAGTCACCATCAGGCTTGGTTAGTCGATATACACTGTTAGAATATATCGATTCTATAACGAAAGGACCTTCCTATTTAGGCTGAAATTTTCCTTTTGTCTTGTGCGTCATGACCATTGGTCTTCTCACTGCTAAGACCAGATCACCAACTTGAAAGAATCTTTCCTTCACCTTCTTATTAAAGGCTCTAGAAATGCGTGCTTGGTATAGCTCAATATGTTGTTGAGCTAATAAGTGTTTCTCGTCTAGCACTTCCAGCTCTTGTAGTCGCAGACGGTAACTTTCTTCGACAGTCAACTCACTGGCTAAGGCTACTCGAAGAGAGGGAATCTGGATTTCGAGGGAAAGAATTGCTTCACTTCCATAAACCAGAGAGAATGGTGTACTGCATGTTGAAGTCAAAACCGTTGTACGGTAGGCCCAGAGACATATGCCGAGCTTCTCTTTCCAATTGCGCTTGTTTAAAGACACGAATTTCTTGAGAAGTTTGATGATAGTCTTATTGAAAGTTTCTGCTAATCTATTAGCTGCTGGATTGTAAGTGGTAGAGGCTACATTTTGGATTCAATTCTTATTGTAGAACCGATAGAATGCATGGCTCACAAATTGCAGACCATTATCATGGATGATCTTGCAAGGTAGGACGAAGCGGTAGATGACGTGATATTTGATGAAACTGGTCACATTTGATGTCTTTACTTCGATAAGCGGTATAGCTTTTGCCCATTTGGAGAAGTAATCGATTATAGCCAGGATAAACCGATGTCCGAGAGGATGGCGAGCTAATTGGGCCGATGACGTCCATACCCCAGGCTTCAAAAGGCCAAGATGTCGCAGTCGGGTGTTGAAACTTCGAAGGTTGATGAATAAAATCAGCGTAGAATTGACAAGCCCTACACTTCTTTGCAAATTCGACAGCATCTGCTATCATCGTTGGCCAATAATAACCCATTCGTCTGAGGCGATCTTGTAATTTGGGGCCCGGTTGGTGTGCACCACAAATTCTGTCGTGAGCATCACGTAGTGTATGTTTGGCTTATGTGTCTAATAAACATCTTAATAGTAACCCATCGTAAGAACGTCGGTACAGCATTTTGGTAGCTATATCATAGTAAAATCTGAAGGATCGCAGTTAGATAGACACTGCTTCCTTCGGGTCATCAGGGAGAATTCCGTAGATAGCATAGTCTATGAAAAGAAATCTCCAGTCTTTGATGTCGACATTCGTCTCTGTTGCGTAGCTGTAATGAATATGCAAGGCATCTTTCGTACAGAATAACTCTCGACCAAATACTGTGATCGAATGCTGAGTATTGATAGGAACGGTCAAGGAAGCAGCCAGACCGGCTAAAGCATCTGCTTTTATATTATGTAATCAAGGTACGTGTTCGATGAAGAATCCAGCGAAGGTAGAAGCCAACTCGATCGTCGCTTTGTGATATGGGATGAGATCATTATGATGAACTTATAATCCCCTCGAACCTGACTAACTATTAGCTTAGAATCGCCATAAGCTTCAAGATAGTCAACTTCCAGTTGTTTTGCCAGTTGAAGACCAATCAGTAGGGCATTATATTCGGCCATATTATTGGTAAAAGGCTCCATGAGAGAATACGTACGGTGTATAACCAGATGATCGGATGAAACATGCACGATCCCTACTCCGGCCACAATATTTCCTTTAGGTTCTGTTCTTGATGTACCGTTAAAAAACATTCGCCAAATAGGGATTTCCTCAGTTGTAATGTTAGACTCAACCACTTCATCTGGGATTTCATCATATAGTTTGGAAGATTCTAGCATTGGATGAATTGCTAAGAAGTCAGCTAATGCTTGACCTTTTACTACCTTCTGAGGAACGACCAGCATATCGTATGGAGTCAACAGCATTGCCCATGTAGCTAAATAGGAATTAAGAGAACCCGATTTAGTCATGAGTATTCTGAAAGGATTGACTCTAGATATGATATGGATAGTCTGTTCAGACACATAGTGACATGTCTTTTGGATAGCAAATACCAGTACGAGACATTCCTTTTTCGCAGGTGTGTATCTGTGTTCGGCACCAACCATCATACGGCTGAGGTAATAGATTGTATGTTCCTGATCGCCTTCATTTTTTTGAGCTAATAGGGCACCAAGAGAATGATCCATAGCGCGAATATATAACAAGAAAGGCTTTCTGACTACCGGAGCCACCAATACTTGAGGACTTATGAGATACTTTTTGATGCCGTCAAATATGCGCTGACATTGTTTAGTCCAGACGAAAGCTACTCATTTCTTCATGATCTGAGTAAACGGTTGACACCTTCCAGAAAGATTTGAAATGAATCGTCTGATGTAGGCTAACCTTCCTTGGAGTCCGTATAGCTCTTTGAGATTTCTTGGAGGATGCATATCGAGGATAGCTTTAACCTTCTTCGGGTCAAGATGTATACCCTTTGAAGTGATAACAAAACCAAGAAACTTGCCGCTGGAGACTCCCAGAAAAGGCTTGGTTGGATTCATCTTGAGTTGGTATGCACACATCAGTTCGAACACCGTTCTCAAATCTTGGAGGTGGTTGCCCTTGAGACGACTTTTAACTGCAATATCATCTACATAGTATTCCACTGTTTTGTGCAAATGATCACAAAAAATTGTGTTCATAACTCGCTGGTATGTCGCATCCGCATTTTTCAATCCGAAGGGCATCACCGTATAGTAGTATACCTCCAACGGTGTTCAAAAAGATGTGTGTTTCTCATCATCGGAGAACATTTTGATCTGGTTGTAGCCTGAGAACCCATCCATGAAGGACATTCGCTCTAAGCCATAAGTATTATCGATCATTACATCGGTGATCAGTAGAAGGAACTCATCTTTTGGCATGCAGAGTTCAAATTACGGTAATCGATACAGACTCGAACTTTACCATTCTTTTTCATGACCGAAACAATATTAGCAGCCCAGTCAGGGTGTTGTTCTTCGCGAATAAAACCACTTGAAATAAGCTTTTTGACTTCACTTTCGATGGCCTCCATGATATCTGGTCGGAACCGCCGTTGCTGCTGCTTTACTGTCTTAGCTTTAGACGAGATATTTAGGCGGTGCATAGCAACTTTAGGGTCTAAGCCTGGCATATCTTCATAGCTCCATACAAAGACGTCAATTTATTCTCTTATAAGCTGTATAAGAGATTGTTGTTCTTCACCAGACAGACTTTTGCTGATAAAGATTGGTTTAGGAGATGATTCATCTCCTAAATTAACTTGGACGACTTCATCTTCAGTAGGTAGTTCACGTTGTTTGAAACATAACTCCCACCTGGTGTCCATCTTTTGAGCCCATTGTTCAAGCTCGATTGATTGGACATCTTTTGTAATTTGGTTAATTGACACCATATTGACAGATAGAGTTGCTTTGAACATGTCTCCAATACTGGAGTCTGAATCCTAAAGGCAGGAATCAGAAGAATGAGAATAACGATCAACTTCAACGTCTAATCCTTCAGGAGTTGTTGGTGGAGTAACCTATGTACTGGTTTACAGATTGGTAGACATCGGAGTAATTCAAAGATAAACCTTTACTCAGAAAATATGCAAGTTTTTCTTCAGGGATAACATCATCCACTAAAGGTACATTATTTTGAGTATTGATATACTCATTAAGAGCGTCATCATCCGGGATAGGAGTCACAGACTTGGTCAAGTTCACTACGCAGGGTAACTCATCAGGATTGGAAGGATGGGCTTCAGCAAGTTTTACCCGAGTTGTTTTACGGAGAGTGATGGTCAATGGTACGACAACATCAGGATGCTTATTTTTGACCCAGATTGTGAGAGGCTTTGAAGTACTTTTTGGAGTAGTACGTCCTTTGACTCGGATAACCAGGGGACCATCACTGGCGGATGAATTAACTTCAGCTTCATCGTCAGCTTCGTTGCCGTCATCCTTGGGAGGCTGAGATTGATAGAGTACCGAATCTCCATAGTAGGCTTCAATACCCTTGAAAGGATCGACATCAACAAATTCTGTCTTCACGATGCCATCACTGTTGACGTACTTAAAGCATTGGTGAAGGATAGAAGGAACAATTATGTTTCCATGTATCCACGGACGTCCTAACAAGACGTTGTAGGACACATTGGCATCGATTATATAGCAAGCAATATTTATCCGAAGATTACCAATCTGGCACTTGAGACGGATCTTGCCCAGAGGTTGACTTCTTCCACCATTGAAAGCCATGATAGTTGTATTGGTTGTAGACATCTTGTGCAAAGGGATCCCTAGAATTTGGAGTAAACTTCTAGGGATGATGCTGAGGGAGGAACCTAGATCGATATGCATCCGATCCACCTTAATCGCCCCGATATACCCTGTATAGTACAGAGGTCTATTATGAGGATTATTTTTGTGTAGCATGTCCTCTTGTGAAAAGGTGATGTTGGGAACCACTTCCATAGTGCTATGGCAATGAGGATAAGAGACCGGATCTTCAGCGGGAGCTTTGACTTCAGTGAGATAAGAGTCGGCATGTAGTACTTCCTCACTTAAAGCTTTACGTGTCTCTTTGGAGAACCGTAGTAGATCAAACAATGATAATCTGGCAGGTGTATTGGCCAGTTGTGCCAGTATGTCAAAGTTGTAAGGCCGATCCAAGCCTTCGGGAGCTAGTGACTTCAGAGATTGGTCAAATCGCATCTCCTTCTGCTTAGCTTTGTCGGCAGTTGAGGAGTTAGATGGACCAGCTTCTGAACTTGTGGGGGCAGCAGGAGCTTGAGAAGGTATTACGTCCTCTTGTGCGGGGTCATAAGTCCGCAGGTAAGTCTTGTCGGATCGTGTCTCACCAGATAGGACTTCATAAATAGGATAAGACACCATATGGCATGGCTTGTATTTCTTGCCCCTCTTTGCTTTGGAAGACACTACCCCCTATTTCATTTCTTGCACAAGGTCGGGATGGACCCACATAATCTCACCATGCTCCGTCATTAGTGGCACCGGAGTTGATGTTGAATCGTGAGCTGGCGGCAGATTGATGACTTACATTATTGCCTTGGGAATTGGAACTACGCCATCTGGAACTTCTGTAGAAAGAAAGTTACCAAATTAAAGAAAGATCATGTTAGAAGACACGACCTTATCTTCAGCTTCAAGGTTGATAACTTGGCTGTCGATGAGCTATTGTATCTTCCTCTTCAAGATGATGCAATCCTTGGTAGAATAGTGTACGTACTGATGATAGAGACAGTACTTGGGGTCGCTGAGTCGGCTTGCCTCTTTAAGACATCGTGGTGGAGGCAATACCAGTTTATTACCCTTCATCAACGTGTTCAAAATGGTAATAACGTCGTCCTCGTCAAAGGAGAAAGTCTCCTTGGGTCTGTCAGGAGCATTCTGAGAATTGGGAGCTCCCTTGGAAGTGTCAACTTTCTAGACTACTTTTCTTTTACTGTCATGCCCTGATCCCGCTAGGGTCGTTCATCCTCGCTTTGATCCCTGCGGGATCGTTCGTCCTCGCTAAGGTGTAATGCCGTGTAAGCCTAAGTTGTACTTACACAAGTTCAGTACCTGCACAAAACAACTAGACAAAGCAAAACATACTCACACAGCATATATAAACCAACATTGAACACGGAAGCTTTGAAATGAAGATACTTCTTTTATTGATAAACTTGATAGGAATACAAGTACAAAGCTTTACAAACTCAGATTTTCTTATCTTGGCTACATGATTCTCTTTAAAACTCTCTTTTTGAAAATAGTCGCAATGCCCAAACATCATATCTCTTCATTATATGCTGGAAATGTAAAGACACCTTCAAAAGAAAAGAAACTTACAACTTGACTGGAAATGAAAAGAAGCTTGAGGCAATCCACAAGCTCTACTGGACTAGACGAGCTTCAGTGCCTCACTTGAAATCCCCATGTCTCCTTTACTTTCTGAAAAGGATGCCCACAACGTGGGTCGGCACACATCATGTACTGGCGAGAGGCTCTTCGTCGAAACTCACAAATATCTGCACTAATTCAATATATGAAGCTACATATTTACTAGTGATTTTTCTACTTGTCTAGGTTCTTTTTAACAATTCATAAGAAATATGATAGAAGAAGATTTTATAACCAACTTACCCATCGCCGACAGTCATCCCTGCATAAGACATGTTAGCATAATTTGTATAACAAATAACTCATGTTTCATTCTTACAGATATTAAAGTTTATACTTAGGGTCATGCATGTGGCCTATCTACATGATGGTCCATGGGGTCATTTTCCATGATTAGCCGCTGTGACTCTTTGGTTCAGCTCATCGCTAAGGACTCAGATGTCAGCTACCCTTTTAACATGAGGTCTCTTTTACCTCAGGGTGCTCTTAATCTCTCCTAGGCCGAGTGGTTTCAGGTGCCCCCAGATACCACCCAAGAGACAGATTTTACCTTGTGCACAAGTTGTCCGAGACCAATGCATGCTCTAGCAGGTCTATCTGATGTATCATACTTTGTTTACGGGCCAAGACGCGTTCATTTCACGTCTTAACAGATATATGACACGTTCATTTCATGCCTTACTTCTTATTCCTCTCAACATATACAAGTCAGTCTGCACATGTCTATACTTTTATAGCATACTAGCAACAGAGCATATGATCATTCATTTGAAACAGATGTTTAGCAGCACCTGAATAAGCTTTCAATTCGATTCAGTTATCTTCTCTTATCTTTTGTTATTGTGGTATCGTTAATCATAGGAACGAGGCAATTGAGTAGACTAGAGATCATTTTTATTAGGGCATACAAATAAATACAAGCCCGGGTTGAGCAACTCACCAAGATGAATCTTAATTAAGAGAATGAGGGACTTCACGTGCTGTTCACTCTCTGTATGTCTATACGTCCTCCTGTATTGGCACCAACATTTGATTAACATACTTCGGTCTCTTTCTTTCAAGATTCGGAATGAATGCAATATGCGATGAAAGCGAACAATGAAAACCAATCATCGAAAACCAACACAAAAACACATTTATCAAAACCAAGCAGCGAAAGAAAACATCCAACGAAAACTATTGGACTCATTTCAATAGAAGCCGATCCATCAGTTGGAAAGGTTCATTGTATTTCATCCATGATTAATCGATACCGGTAATAGTTTTACCAAATACTCAGTTCAAGACTAAGTCAACAAGCCGTGGCTATTACATAGTGGACCGCGAGGAGTGGAGCACTACATAATAACCCACTGAGAAAAAGTTTTGTCCTCAAAACTTAAGATATAAACTCACCCCCACTAGAATTGTCATCTGTATCAAGTAAGATAGAGAGGTTAAAGACGCGAGCGGTAGCATTAGCATTCTACAATTGCTAATTGTGCGGATTGTCTCGAATTGGCGGTGGGTCTCTTAGCGGCCCACGCTCTTCAGTATCGTTTCGGTTTCTCCTCGGACAATTTCTGACGGCATAACCATGTTGGCCACAACTGAAACAAGCTTTATTGGCGACACGACAAACTTCCTTGGTGTGTCCATGCTTATCATAGCGACAGTCTTCATTCACGAGTCCTCGTCGACCGTAGTGGGTACAGATTATTTCATTTTATGGTTTTCTATCGATCATTTTCTTACCATCGTGGTATCTCTTAGCAGGCTGATTGCGACCGTACTAAATCTTTGTTGACGCTTTCCTTAGGCTAAATTGTTCCACCTGCAGTGCCGCCTCAAAGGCCTGGGAGTACGACTCACATTCTCGGTTCAGCACGTTCAACTGAATGTCCTCATTCAGAACTTCAACGAACCGACCTATACGGGCCTGCTCCGTTGGTAACATAATAGCAGCAAAATTTGCCAGCTTGGCAAATTCAGATTCATAGCCCTCCATGGGCATATCTCCTTGTTTCAGAGATACGAAGTCATTCTCCATCTTTTTACTCATGGCTGGAGGCAGATACTGATCCAGAAATGCCTTCTTGAACGAGGCCCATAAAATCTTCCTATCCCTAGCCGTTGCGAGCAATGTCGGCTTTTTTGCTTTCTACCAGTCTTTTGCCCGCAACCGTAGTAGCAAAGCGGCACACAATACCTTCTTGCTACTCGGAACTCCTACGAATGGGAACAGACTCTCCATTTTATCGATCCAGTCCACCACCTTATCTGGTGATGTCCTATCCTCAAATTCCGGAGGTTTCACATCCAAGAAGTCCTTTGGCTTAAAAGAAGAGTGCCTACGCGCCAGCTGGGGTTCGTCACCATCTACGGGCTCAATCTCGGATGTAACCGTCAGTTTGGTTGCTGCGGTGGTATCTCTATTTCCTGCTAGCAAAGTTACTAGTTGGGTCAAGGCATCCAACTGTTTTTGTTGAGCCTCCAGTCAGGCCTGTTGTATCTGCCCACGCTCCTTATTATCCTGCCTCTGTAGTTCCATCATGGTCATGATCTGCTCTATCGGATCGGTCGAGCCAGATGGTCAAGGAGGAGCCATTTCTCTATAAAAGAATATAACTTCTGTCAGTCTCATAAAATATTATAGACATATTGTATGGGGCATTGGTTTTTCATTACTCAAAATCGAAACCTTTTGAAAGCTATCAAAATATTTTATATACTTTTTTGAAAACAATATTTGCAATAGGCCAAGGACGTAAAACCGTACTCTGATACCACTTTGTCATGCCCCGATCCAGCTAGGGTCGTTCTTTCTCGCTTTGATTCCTGCGGGATCGTTCGTCCTCGCTAAGGCGTGATGCCGTGCAAGCCTAAGTTACGCTTGCATAAGGCCAGTACCTGCACAAAACAACTAGACAAATCAAAACACACGCACACAGCATATATAAACCAATATTGAACACGAAAGCTTTAAAATGAAGATACTTCTTTTATTGATAAAATTGATAGGAATATAAGTACAAAGCTTTGCAAACTCAGATTGCCTCATCTTGGCTACATGATTCTCTTTAAAACTCTCTTTATGAAAATAATCGCAATGCCCATACATCATATCACTTTATTACATGCTGGAAATGTAGAGACACCTTCAAAGGAAAAGAAACTTGCAACTTGACTAGAAATGAAAAGAAGCTTGAGGCAATCCACGAGCTCTACTGGGCTAGATGAGCTTCAGTGCCTCACTTGAAATTCCCCTGTCTACTTTGCTTTCTGAAAAGGATACCCACAACGTGGGTCAGCACAATCATGTACTGGCGAGAGGCTGTTCGTCGAAACTCACAAATATCTGCACTAATTCAATATGTGAAGCTACATATTTACTAGTAATCTTTCTACTTGTCTAGGTTCTTTTTAACAATTCATAAGAAATATGATAGTAGAAGATTTCATAACCAACTTACCCATCGTCGACAGTCATCCCTGCATATGACATGTTAGCACAATTTGCATAACGAATAACTCATGTTTTATTCTTGTAGATATTAAAGTTCATACTTAGGGTCATGCATGTGACCTATTAGATGATGGTCCACGGGGTCATTTTCCATAATTAGCTGATGTGACTCTTTGGTTCAGCTCATCGCTAAGGACTCAAATGTCGGCTACCCTTTTAACATGAGGTCTCTTTTACCTCAGGGTGCTATTAATCTCTCCTAGGCCGAGTGGTTCCAGGTGCCCCTAGATACCACCCGAGAACATATTTTACCCTGTGCACAAGTTGTCCGAGATCAATGCATGCTCTAGTAGTTCTATCAGATGTATCAGACTTTGTTTACGGGCCAGGACGTGTTCATTTCACGTCTTAACAAATATATGACACGTTCATTTCATGCCTTACTTCTTATTCCTTCCAACATGTACAAGTCCGTCTGCACATGTCTATACTTTTATAGCATACTAGCAACAGAGCATATGATCATTCATTTGAAGCAGATGTTTAGCAGCACCTGAACAAGCATTCAATTCAATTCAGTTATCTTCTCTTATCTTTTGTTATTGTGGTATTGTTGATCACAGGAACGAGGCAACAGAGTCGACTAAAGATCATTTTTATTAGGGCGTATAAATAAATACAAGCCCGGGTTGAGCAACTCACCAAGATGAATCTTAGTTAAGAGAAGGAGGGACTTCACGTGCTGTTAACGCTCTGTGTATGTCTATGCGTCCTCCTGCATTAGCACCAACATTCGATTAGCATACTTCGGTCTCTTTCTCTCAAGATTCGGAATGAATGCGATATACGATAAAAGTGACAAGATTCAGAATAAATGCGATATGTGATGAAAGCGAACAATGAAAACCAATCATCGAAAACCAACATGAGAATGCATTTATCAAAACCAAGCAACGAAAGAAAACATCCAACGAACTATTGGACTCATTTCAATAGAAGCCGATCCATCAGTTGGAAAGGTTCATTGCATTTCATCCGTGATCAATCGATACCGGCAATAGTTTTCCTAAATACTCAGTTCAAGACTAAGTCAACAAGCCGTGGGTATTACATAGTGGAACGCGATGAGCGAGGCACTACATAATAACCCACTAAGAAAAAGTTTTGTCCTCAAAACTTAAGATATAATCTCACCTCCACTAGAATTGTCATCTGTATCAAGTAAGGTAGAGAGGTTAAAGACGCGAGCGATAGCATTAGCATTCCGCAATTGCTAATTGTGCGGATTGTCTTGAATCAGCGGTGGGTCTCTTCGAACAATTTTTGACGGCGTGACCCTGTTGGCCACAACTGAAATAAGCTTTATTGGCGACAAGACAAACTTCTTTGGTGTGTCCACACTTTCTACAGTGACTGCATTCCAAACCTTTCGTATACCGACAGTCTTCATTCATGTGTCTCGTCGACCGCAGTGGGTATAAAGTATTTTATTTCGTGGTTCCCCGTCGATCTTTTTCTTACCATCGTGGTATCTCTTAGCAGGCTGATTACGACCATACTAATTCTTTGTTGACGCTTTCCTCAGGCTGAATTGTTCCACCTGCAGCGCCGCCTCAAAGGCCTAGGAGCACAACTCACATTCTCGGTTCAGCAAGTTCAACTGAATGTCATCATTCAGACCATCAACGAACCGATCTATGCGGGCCTGCTCCGTTGGTAACATAATAGCAGCAAAATTTTCCAGCTTGGCAAATTCATATTTATAGTCCTCCACGGACATATCTCCTTGTTTCAGAGATACGAAGTCATTCTCCATCTTTATACTCATGGCTGGAGGCAGAGACTGATCCAGAAATGCCTTCTTGAACGAGGCTCATGGAATCTTTCCATCCCTAGCTGTTGTGAGCAGTATCGACTTTTTTGCTTTCCACCAGTCTTTTGCCCGCAGCCGTAGTAGCAAAGCGGCACACAATACCTTCTTGCTACTCGGAACTCCTACGAATATGAACAGACTCTCCATTTTATCGATCCAGTCCACCACCTTATTTGGTGATGTCCTGTCCTCAAATTTCGGAGGTTTCACATCCAAGAAGTCCTTTGGCTTAAAGAAAGAGTGCCTACGCACCGGCTGGGGTTCGTCACCATCTACGGGCTCAATATCGGATGTGCTTGTCGGTTTGGTTGCTGCGGTGGTAGCTCTATTTCCTGCTAGCGAAGTTACGAGTTAGGTCAAGGCATCCAACTGTTTCTGTTGTGCCTCCAGTCGAGCTTGTTGTATCTGGCCATGCTCCTCCTTATCCTGCCTCTGTAGTTCCATCATGGTCATGATCTGCTCCATCAGATCGGTCGAGCCAGATGGTCGAGGAGGAGCCATTTCTCTACAAAATAGTATAACTTCTGTCAGTCTCATAAAATATTATGGACTTATTATATGGGGCATTGGTTTTTCATTACTCAAAATTGGGACCTTTTGAAAGCCATCTAAATACATTATATACTTTTTCAAAAATAATATTTGCAATGGGCCAAGGACGTAAAACCGTGCTCTGATACCACTTTGTCACGCCCCGATCCCGCTAGGGTCGTTCGTCCCAGCTTTGATCCCTGTAGGATCGTTCATCCTCGATAAGGCGTGAGTCGTACAAGCCTAAGTTGCACTTGCACAAGGCCAGTACCTGCACAAAATAACTAGACAAAGCAAAACACAAGCACACAGCATATATAAACCAACATTGAACACGAAAGCTTTGAAATAAAGATACTTTATTTATTGATAAACTTGATAGAAATACAAGTACAAAGCTTTACAAACTCAGATTGTCTTATCTTGGCTACATGATTCTCTTTAAAACTCTTTTTTTGAAAATAGTCGCAATGCCCATACATCATATCCCTTTATTACATGCTGGAAATGTAAAGATACCTTCAAAGGAAAAGAAACTTGCAACTTGACTGGAAATAAAATGAAGCTTGAGGCAATCCACGAGCTCTACTGGACTAGACGAGCTTTAGTGTCTCACTTGAAATCCCCCTGTCTCCTTTGCTTTCTGAAAAGGATGCCCACAATGCGGGTCAGCACACATCATGTACTAGCGAGCGGCTCTTCGCCGAAACTCGCAAATATCTATACTAATTCAATATGTGAAGCTACATATTTACTAGTGATCTTTCTACTTGTCTAGGTTCTTTTTAACAATTCATAAGAAACATGATAGAAGAAGATTTCATAACCAACTTACCCATCGTCGACAGTCAACCCTGCATAAGACATGTTAGCACAATTTGCATAACGAATAACTCATGTTTCATTCTTGTAGATATTAAAGTTCATACTTAGGGTCATGCATGTGGCCTATCTACAAGATGGTCCACGGGGTCATTTCCCAGGATTAGCCGTTGTGACTTTTTGGTTCAGCTCGTCGCTAAGGACTCAGATGTCGGCTACCCTTTTAACATGAGGTCGCTTTTACCTCTGGGTGCTCTTAATCTCTCCTAGGCCGAGTGGTTCCAGGCACCCCCAGATACCACCCGAGAATAGATTTTACCCTGTGTACAAGTTGTCCGAGACCAGTGCATGCTCTAGTAGTTCTATCAGATGTATTAAACTTTGTTTACGGGCCAGGACGCGTTCATTTCACATCTTAACAGATATATGACACATTCATTTCATGCCTTACTTCTTATTCCTCTCAACATATACAAGTCTGTCTGCACATGTCTATACTTTTATAGCATACTAGCAACAGAGCATATGATCATTCATTTGAAACAGATGTTTAGCAGTACCTGAATAAGCATTCAATTCGATTCAGTTATCTTCTCTTATCTTTTGTTATTGTGGTATCGTTGATCATAGGAACAAGGCAAAAGAGTGGATTAGAGATCACTTTTATTAGGGCGTACAAATAAATGCAAACCCGGTTAGAGCAACTCACCAAGATAAATTTTAGTTGAGAGAAGGAGGGACTTTGCGTGCTGTTCGCGCTTTGTGTATGTCAATGTGTCCTCCTGTATTGTACCAATATTCGATTAGCATATTTCGGTCTCTTTCTCTCAAGATTTGGAATGAATACGATATGCGATGAAAGCGAACAATGAAAACCAATCATCGAAAACCAACACAAAAATGCATTCATCAAAACCAAGCAGCGAAAGAAAACATCTAACTAAAATATTGGACTCATTTCAATATAAGCCGATCCATCAGTTGGAAAGTCTTCTTGGGTCTGTCAGGAGCATTCTGAGAATTGGGAGCTCCCTTGGAAATGTCAACGTTCAAGACTTCTTTTTTTTTTACCCCCACGGATAGGGATAGTTTGGGGGTGCTTACCTTTGTCTTCAGATTTGGGTGTCTTCAATCCCAGTAGTTCCAGATTAGGAACGTCATTTTTAGCAGCATCATCGGCCCCTATAAAAATGGGCCATATATCATACTTATGTATACCCAGACAGAACTTTACTGTAGGAAGGAAGTTATGTAGACAAGTATCTATAAGCTCAGATCTGGTATACCGAAGGGCATCTTCAAGGCTAGTCGCCTGAAGCGTTCGATAAAAGCAATAACAGTCTCAATTTTCCTCTACTTGGTCTCGATGAGGGTGGACATACTAACATGCATGCCACTCTCATAAAACCTATTGAGGAATAGTCTCTCCAAATCTTTGAAGGAGTTAATGCAACCGTCAGACAGACTGTAAAACCATTCAAAATCTACTTCCTGCAAGGTGCTGATAAATAGCTTTGAGAATAACGCATTATCTTTTGGTAAGTGCAGCGTCTATGTGTTGAAGTATGTCATGTGTTGGCGAGGAGAAGTCATCCCGTCAAACGAATTTAGCGTCAATGGCTTGTAGTTAGGAGGACAAGTGGCATTTTTCTATTCAGGAGGATAAGGTTGAGATATCTCCATCTTCTGAAGCTCGTCTTTGTGTGAGATGGTATCGAGATGGGCAATAAGAGAATCAATTGCATCCTGCTGATTGAGCAGATGTTGAGAAACGGCTGCTGTATGGTTGTCAAGTGTTATCGGCAAATGACCACCCCCAGCATTTACGGGATTTGGAGGAGGTGCAACGGAATGGTACTCCCTTTGTAGTGAAGGAGGGTTGTTGCTACGAACCGGACTAGCGTGTGCTGAGACATTTGGTTGAAGTGGGAGAACAAGCCCAGTAGTTTGGACAGCCATGATATTGGTAAGCATGTCAGTGATCTTGGCGAATGCCATTTCAAGATTCTCCAACCGCTTGTTGGTTTGATCACTGCTTCTTTAGGTCTCTCTCCATCCTCCATGTACGTATATATCATACGAGGATGAATAGAGGAGACAGTACAAATGGTGCTGATGCTCTCTGTCTCTGAGTTAAAAATGCCTTTGTCTTCGGGCAGGGGAGGTAGATAGTCACCGTCGGACTCGAAGAGATCATCGTCATCTGGAAGGCTACCCCCGGCATAGAGGTCATCTTCTTCAGATTCTGAGGGAGTACTACCCCAGTTTGAGATTCTGAAGGAATACCACCCCCAGTTTGAGAGTCCTTGCCGTCTATAAGTTTATTCTCGACCGAGTACCCATATAGACTCCTTCAAGTGAAACAGCTCGCTGGCTGTTTGCTGGCAGACTTTTTCTTCTTCTGTTTGCAGAATTAAAAAAAAGTTAGATTAGTGGTCCATCTTCCTTGATTGGGGCTCCCGTAGGGAGGACCCCATGAAGCCATGTTGGATGAAACATATAATGGCTCTTCATCATCAGAACGCTACAGTCATCGAAACACGGACTGCCTTGGAGGAACTTTCATTGCTTTGGAGTAGCAATAGTTGATGATAATGCTAGTACATGGGTGCTCTTCTAGAGGCACCTCACGAGTCGCAGTGATCTCTCTCGCCTTATGCTTATGATTTATTATGTCACGCAAATCGGCAGAAGGGAGCTTTGCCTTAGAACCCATTTTACATGCTTTGTCCTGCTTTGCATATAGGTTCGTAAGGGAAATTGGCACATCCGGACTTAGTTCATGCACAGGGGCAACCCCCACACCTAAGTTCCATGATGACCTTGAAGACAGCCCCGTGCTATATGCGTTGGGGTCTGTCTTTTTGCTGTGGGCGCATAGACCCTGGAGCATGCCCTTGGGCGCATGCTTTCCAGAAGTTCTGGCAGCATGCTTGGCCTTCCTAGTTGTGGGCGCATAGTGGTAGACAGCCTTCTAAAGACAGAAGTCTTCTGACCAGAGTTATGTGCCCACACCATCCTTTGGGCGCATAGCCCTGGGCGCATACTTTGGGAAATAGTACTGTTTTTCTCCAATTTTGCCTTTTTCGTCTGCAAGCTTCGCTGAGTTTGCCCAGATGTCGAGCACTTCGATTCTTGGCATCGTAGTGTTTTCTTTTGCCGAGTCTCGAGTGTTGAACACTCTATTGTTGGTTGTTCAGGTGAGGAGTCATCGGGCTAGTAGAGCCCTGAATAGCATGCGCCTTCTTCGCATCAGGAGCCTCTGTGGCAGAGCTATTTGCCCACAGGGGTGATCCATGTGCCCACGTGGAAGGCCTATGCGCCCACGTGATAGAGTTCTTCGGTTGCACATCTTCTACAACACTGGTAGGATATGCGACACGAGCCTTGGAAGCCAAGTCTTACGAGACTTGTTCGGCTTCACTGATTTTGAGGAGTAGAGCCATCCCTCGAGAGCATTTCATCGAACGCTTGCTGATCGAACTTTACGATCAGCATCTTTTGAGTGCTTTCCACCTTAGCAGTATCGAATTGCGTCACCACCTTCTCGTCAGAGGAAAAGGTAGTCCCCAGCAGAGTCGCCATTTTTGTAGACACTTACAAAAAAGAGAAGAATCACTGTCTTTTCTTATTAGCACAAGGCACTACAAATCGAGTACACCTGAGAGATCCTGCACTGAGAATTCCAGAGTACAAAAAGAATTCTGGGAAATGGGATGATGGAGATCGAGCGACAATTGCTCCTTTACTCCGTTGACACTCCGATTTACAAAAGTGGGAAAAAACCTAAGAAAATTGCTAACTCTCGGCTCACTGGCAAGAAGGGCAGCAATTTGGCTCTGAAAATGCTCTATGTTCTCTTCTTTTGAAGAGGCATATGCCCTCTATTTATAGTCATTTATAGACACTTACAAAAAAGAGAAGAATCATTGTCTTTTTTTATTAGCGCAAGGCACTACAAATCGAGTACACCTGAGAGATCCTGCACTGAGAATCCCCGAGTACAAAAAATTTTTGGGAAATGGGACGATAGAGATCGAGCAGCAATTGCTCCTTTACTCCGTTGACACTCTGATTTACAAAAGTGGGAGAAAACCTAAGAAAATTGCTAACTCTCGGCTCACTGGCAAGAAGGGCAGCAATTTGGCTCTGAAAATGCTCTATGTTCTCTCCTTTTGAAGAGGCACATGCCCTCTATTTATAGTCGTTTTACACTGAAATGACTGTTATGCGCACACAGGTAGAAAATATACTGATTTCACTGTGGGTGCATAGTGTCCCTTTGGGCGCATAGGACGTAGGCGCATAAAGATTGCATGATCATGGGTAGATCGTGGCCGCATGCTTCGATGCACGACTGCTCATGGAGACTGACGTGGCCGCATGCCTAGGCGCCTGACTGATCGTAGGTGTTGACCGAGTTGTAGCGTTGTCTCTGCCTTGGGCGCATAGTGCTGGGAGCAGACTATGCGCCCACACTTGGGCGCATAATTTAGTATATGAAGCAGTTTTCTGTGGGCACATAGCCCCTTTTATCATGTGGGCGCATAACAGCTCCTTCCATGTGGGCGCAGAGTCCTTCATTTTCATGCTTCTACAGTTTGGTTTGGGGGGAGAGAGCAGGTTAGGTTTAATAATAATAATAATAATAATAATAATAATAATAATAATAATAATAATAATAATAATAATAATAATAATGGAAACAATTTAATAAAAGCCAACCATATTAACCCCAATAATAATAATAAAATAATATTAATAACAATTCAATAAAAGTAATAATCAAATGTGAGGCCTAAACAAGTAAGGCCAACACAAGTCCAGAAAAATAATTAAAATTTAAACAAATACTGAATTTAAAATTACCAAAATATCAAATACGGTCATATATCTATTTTCCAAAATAGGGATGTGACATAATAAATGCCTCTGTAATAGTGTCTTCTGCCTGCATAGCAGTGTGCGGTTAGTATCATATCATCATTCTCATATAGTTTTCAAGCATTGAACTCATTGAATACCTGAGAGATTACATTTAAAATATGATATAACTAGAGACATTTATTTACGAAGCCAAATCGATAGGTACGATTAGAGTCATAGATTTAGGCAAAAACAATTCAACAGTACAGTTAATTGGTAAAATAAAAAAGAAAGACAATACAATACAAGCTTACTTGACAAATTACAAAAGTATTAAATATGAAGGCATTTTTCTCTTCTTCAGCATGTACATTCTTATCATTCTTTAAATTCAAATTACTTCAGCCATCGAAATTAAGTACGAGGAGAATTGTTTTTTGATATGTTGCCTACAACTGAATAGAACCAATCAATTAAACTACAACCAAAGATGATATAATCATCAAATTAAAATAATTCTCAATGATTCATGCACGAATGATATATAATTTACATGTACTAACAAATTCTGCCACTTGATATTTGTAATAAGAGGTTCAATGAAGAAATGTAGAGCTACCAATTGTCGGCAAGTTTAACTTAAGAAGGTGTAAACCCCCATAATTTATATTTGATTATTATAATTTAATTAATTTTTGTTATGCATTTTATTAGTTATAGATTTATTTGCTACTAGTTTATTAGTATAATTAATGTATGTGTGTATATATATATTATTATATGTGTGCATGTTCGTATTTCTATTAAATAGGAATATAATAAAATCTAGGATTTTAGGAATTTATTTGTAAAATTTTTGAGTAATTTTTGCTAGCTTAAAATATTTGTATATATATATAAATATATAATAGTAAATGTTTTAGTAAAAAGAAAAAAAGTTGGCCGGCCCACACCCCAGTAAAGGGGGGCGGGCCATGGCTGATTCACTTGGAAGCTTAGGTGGTGGCCATATGTGTAAAGGTGTTTAAAAAATAAAATAAATAAATAACATAACCACCCACCCACTTAAAGTGGGCGGGCCCCACCTATACTTTGCTTGCTGCGTACAGCAACAAGCTCACGAAAAGAAACCCAAAAACCGTAGAATGTATTAATTCAAAACCTTTTAGTATTAGGTTTTGTTAGAAGTTGTTATAAATACATCTTCCTCCACAAACCTCAAAACCCTAAACTTCCAAAACGAAAGTTGCGGTTGATCATACCCTCTTCGCCTACGAGTTCGTTGCAACAGCGACGAAGTTTTCTGCACAACGAACGGAGCATCGGAAGTCAGCCCCTCGTCACCCACCGAACAGTTTTTTCACTCAAGGTACCCTATTTCCCTACGACGTAACTTTTTACTCGTAGCACCAATTTTCGATCCGTAAGATTTTCTGGAAAGTAGACTTGACCCTCTTCTAGATCCTCCAGGTAGATTTCGAAACAACCCATCGACTTGCTCAAAAAATCAAGACGAAGTTGAAGAAAAACCTATTTTTTTGTAATACTAAAAAAACTGTTTTAAAACGACAACTTGTCGGCCAATTCTCCTGCTGTACAGTAAAGAATTTTAGAAACTAATTGAAAAATAGTAAAAGACAATATAACCGAGATCGCAACGCATCTTCTGGATCGTCGTTTCGATTAACGTGTAAAAAGTAAATTGATGTTGAAGTTGAGGAAAAACCTGTGTTAATTTATATAAAATTTCTAAATTTTTCTCGATACGGCGTGCGCCCTGACAAACCGGGTGACGTGGTCACGTACTATATGCATCGAAAGGCTCGTATGGACGTTGTCGACGTGTGGGAACTGACGGAACTCAGTTTCGTCGTGTGTGCGCGACGAAATCAGTCTAAATCCGTCAAGATACCCCCGTATCGCCAATTTGCAAACTTTGTCCTAACTTTATGTACAGTCTTCGATTCGAGACAAAAATTGTGCCAACAGGTCCGGATCTAGATTTTGGTCCTGTGTACCAAGTTTGGTTCGATTCTGAGAAGGTCGAATCGGAACCCCTTTTTGGCGGGCCAGCGACCCACTCAAACGGGCGATTTTGTACACGGCTCATCGGAATCCAAAATTGGACATACCGTTGAGTTCCTCTCCTCAAACTGAATTCGTAGACATGTAGTTTGACAAATTTAGAGATCATAGACTTTGGCACGTATTTCGGTGCAAAGTGGGTCCAACGGCGGACATCGTTTTAACCCGAAATTACGATTTTGCCCCTGTTCCAGAATTAGAATTTTGGACAGGCGTTTCCTAGGTATATCTTTTACATCGAGTGCATTTTTTATGTTTGTTTCAGCGTCCGGAGTTGTTTGGTGACTGTGACGTTTCTTGGCTGACATTGTGATTTTCGGGACTTGGTATTTTGTACCATCAGGCAAGATACCTTGCTACCTTACTCTGTGATTATTATATTTCTTACTTTCAGTTGTTATTTTCAACATTTCTTATTTCTTGATATTTAAACTGTGCGTCCAAGTCACACTTGGGTGCAAGCGACTCTATCGGTCGTTTTTCTCGCTTTATTTATTTCTCTTGCATTGACTTAGTCTAATGACCACCCATTGATGATGAGGTATTGGTATATATCGTACGGCCTTGACACTTGCTTTACCACGTGATATGAGTCACATGTAGGACACGTATCCGTGTAGTCGGCTGGCCACCGATACGTATGGAGCGTGCGACGGATAGAAGTAACTTCCAATAGAATTGCATGCTAGAAGACTTGGCGGTTATTATAGGTGCATGTCAGTCATGGAGATGATGATACTAGGCATTGGGTGGGGAGAACAATACCTGACGTATGGGCTTCGATTGTACTTCCCTTGTAACCCGGAAGCTCTGCTGGAGATACGGGTATGTTTAGCCTCTCAGGTTGGCCACTGTCGTTCTTGGAACGTCATGCGCTTGGTCACTGGTGCCCAAGTGGTGACTATACCAGATCCTATATTCAGCCAGGGCTCATGCGCCGAAGGATTGTATCTCAACTGCATATTCACAGTAGAATAGTCAGGAACCCGATTGCATGCATACCTTTCTTTTATATTATATTATTACAGTTTATAAGGCATGGTGTTTTCTTGTATCTTGCTACATCCCTCTGAGGACCTGGTTATCTCTTCAGGGTTAGACGATTTTCCACAGGAGTACGGAGCAGCGTTGGAGCTATCCTACAACGATGACGAGGCATTCTTTACTGATTTCTAGTCTATTCTTTACTTGAGACATTAGTGGACATTATTTTTACATCTCATTTCTTTCTATTTTGTGGAGGTTGGACTCCGATCTTGTGAGACTATTTTTCATAGCTGTTTGGAGTGAGCATGTTCACCCGGCTATCTTTTGATACTCTTATTTATTTCTTTGGACTCTATTATCTTCTGTGTTGAGCTGTAATGAGATTAGATTATATTATTCTGGCCTGTGATTATTTTATTTTACAGCTTATGTGCATATATGAGGATTCCATATATTGGAGTATTCTTCGTACATGTGCAGCTGGCATGTTAACATGCTTGGTCCTATGTACTTTGGGACTGGGGTATTACATGTTTTTGTGGTGGCCCATGTAGGTCTACGTTAATATTGTTGGGTTACATGACTGTGCCCAACAAGCCTGCATATAGGAATAGGAATATCTCATCCAGAACTACTACTACCTCCTTGACTTCCAATCTTATTGAAAATTCCTTGATTATTTAATTTACCTCATATCTAATCTTTTCTAATATCAACCTATCTTCCTCGTGCCAACAGTACGAATCTACGAAGTGGATGCACCATTACCTTGACCCCCACAGCTGGTGATACGACTACCTATGAGGAGCAGAACCCTCTGATGACTCCGGTGACACCATACCAGCCAGGACCGTCGCAGCCTACTACGACACCGACGACGGTACGCCCAGAGATCGCAGCACCCCCAGCCAATCAGACTAGACAGACCACTGCAGTACCCCTAGAAGAGAATGTGCCCTCTACTATACCCTTTCAGCCAAATTGTGTGACTCAACCAGATCAGAGAATCCCATCTTCCCAGCAAGAATATACGCCACTTCCTCCCCAGTCCCCATCATCCATGCCAGTTCCTTACTCTAACGAGGCTTCAGCGTCAAGGTTCTTGCTAAGGTTATTACAAGTACAGCAACAACAGAATGAGTTTGCAAGGAGTATTATATCTATAGCCCTAAACAGGACTCTATCTGCCTCGTCAGCCTCAGTGCCAGTTAGAGAGACTCAGAACGGGCCGAATAGGCATCCCGAAGCACAACAACACCCAAGAGCATCATCATATCCAGATAGGGAGCTTCCTACATGTCGTTTCTGCCATAGGAAGGGTCACCTTATGAAGGATTGTCGTCGTAGATTGGGATAGTGTATGATTTGTGGTTCCAATTATCACGAAGCTAAAAATTGTACGGGGACACCATATACCTCACAGCAGGAGCAAGGAGAAGGACTATACCGGGCTCAAGAGAAGCCTACCTGCAACTACTGTAAAAAGAAGGGACACATCAGTAGAGATTGTCGAATCCGTCATGGTTTATGCTTAAGATGTGGATCGAGACAACATATGATTAAAGATTATCCCGAGCCACGAACTCAAGTGCATGATCAGCAGACTCCCATGCCAACAGTCCCAGCACTTCCCACACCTTGACCGGTTCAGCATGTGTCGAGGCTCATGACACCAACAGTAGGAGCACCACGTCCACCATTACCTCCACAACAATTGCAGTTCCACAGGGCGAGAGCACAGGGCCCTAGTCAAAAGCATGGGCAGGCCTTTCACTAGCGGTAGAGGGTGCAGAATCCCTGAGGAAATCATAGTAGGTATGATTTTAGTTGCTACGTTCTTGCTACTTGCCTTATTTAACACTGAAGCCGCACTACACTAGTTAATCATAAGCCTAGTCATGCATCTTCCATCTTACTCATCCTTTCCTAAAACATAGATCCATTGTTATTCTCTTTAAGTTGTTGATAATGGTAAATGATCAGAACATATGACGACCTCGGAACTGGTATACTACCTTCCCTCAAGAAACTCTGCTATCAATAGGTACATAACTAATTAATTCTCACCTGGAGAACGTTACTGCACGAAATGGGCCTGCATATAGAATTAGAATCTAGGTACCTCATCCACATACTTGACCTTCATCCTTGATTCCCTTTGAACCTGTTGATTGTCTTTAATTACATATTTCCTGATTCCCGTTCTACCACAAATATTATCCTTTCTCCTCGTGATGATAGACAGGTTAGGAAGATGACTCATACTTGGTATACGTATTTTATGCTGCTCAAACACGCTATTAGTTGAACTCTTATAAGTTGGGTAGAACGCCTCATGATCTATCACCCTTCTTGTCCCGACGACCTTCTTTAAAACACTTAGAAGATTACCTAGACTGTGCTTATTAGTTCAATCAAATGCCTTAGATAAGAAACCAGTAGGACAACTGTAGAGGCATGATCATAGGTCGAGTCTTAGAGTTTGATGAACTTGAACTACTTGTGACTTATTTCAACTATATATCTCGCGTACTTATGTATTGAACTACCGTGACTAAACACCGCTATTATAGCCTAGATTTCGCAAGCTTCTTCTTTATCAAGCTTGTTCAGGACATGTGTTTATTGGGGACGCCCACTAACATATTGTCTAATTAGAATCGATGTACTATGGTCTGATCAACCTTAGTGCACACGGTTCGCTCTTCATATGATTATCCTACATGGATTGAGATATAGAAGTCCCTAGGATCTCAACCATAACTACCTTGGCAACTCACTTGCAATTATTCAATTCGCCCTCGGAACCTCGTATTCGCAATCGATCCCCTCCCTCGAACCCTTATTGTTTTTTCGTCTTTACTAAAAATCGAAAAAATAAACGCTCGTATTGAGAGACAATAGACACATAATGACCCCTTAGTTCGCCGTACCACCTATGGCTACGAAGGCGATATATGTACAATTGTTTGGAATCCATTCAAAATTTGAAAAGGATCTTCATACTCGATACATATCTACCATATCTCATTACCTATTGCCTTGACTATTATTCTTTTATAATCATAGTCAAGATACGATATTGTAACTTAAATTTCCCTAACCTCATTAATCCTAAAAACCGTGTCTTAGCTTCTAGAGTGAGTAGGTTGTAAGACTTCTAAATTCTAGGATACACTAGTACAAGTGATTGATTGGAATAAGTTGGTTTACATTAAGGTGTTAACTAGTGGCTCATGAACACCCACTTTCTATTTAGATCATTTGATGTCCCCTACCGTGACATCGACATTCGGAGCACGAGACTAGCTGTTACCTTCCAACAAATTTTATATGCAAGACCTAGACGAGGCCACCTTCATCTAGGTATACCATGTCCCACTCAAACATGTCCCCTTGTACTCTATTTTTATGATACGACTTCCGGGTCATGAAGACCAAATATCAACCTTACCATAAAACCAAGGTACTATCCGACTTTGATTAGAGACCCAACCTCGATTCGGTTCCCTTGACCCAGTATATGGCTATGAACTACTCGAAACCCACTACACACATACTACTAGAGTGACCAACAAATTGAGACCCCATGTACTATTTATACACAAAAGTCACGGGAGACACATTTTTAGACTTACAACACCTATCTAACCAATTAGACTCCAAACTAGCCAACCACCCAATTCAGAACTTGTACTATGCTACCCTAACCTAGGAAGGATGGTATAAATAGACTCTAAGAGATCTAGTCCTGCCTATATAGATTAAACCCAAGGATCATCCAAAACAAAATCCCTCTTTCCCTTTTCGACCAATACAATATCTACCATCTTGCTGGAGCATGACCTTAAATTAGTAGTGTCAATCGGAATTTTTTTCTTATTGTGTTAAAGACCGCCCCAAGGAACCTTGGCTCCTTCGAGTCCATGACTATGATCAGAAAGGCCAAACATTCTCATACCACTCCTTAGGAATTATCCTCCTCAGAAGTCTTGTAATGACGATTTTATGGTTAGCCAACTTCTATAAGTTGGGTAGAGCCTCGAACCAAGAATACCTGGACATGGAGCCAATTTGGATTCTTTTTATATAAGATACCCCCCACTAGAGGCACGATTCGATTCGGAGGACGTGGCAAGTTGAGTCCAAGGTACATCGGGCCTTTCGATGTCTTGGAATATGTTGGAGAGGTTGCCTATAGATTGGCCTTGCCACCGTCGCTAGACGGAGTGCATGACGTATTCCATGTATCTCAGCTAAGAAGGTACGTGGCGGACAGCAATCATGTGCTTGATCACTCTGAGATCACAGTTGGACCGAGCTTGTCGTACGAAAAGCAACCAGTAGGCATTCTTGATCGTCGAGTGAAGGTGTTGCGAAACCAATCTATAACATTGGTTCGCGTGGCATGGAAGCATCACTCGCCAGGGAAGTCTACGTGGGAGCACGATTATGACATCCGTAATCGTTACCCGTATTTTTTTGACAACCAAGGTATGCCTTGCCCATGTTAGTTCCTTAATAGTTCTTTGCTTGCAATGCATTCGACCCCCTACCCTAGTTTAATTTCGAGGACGAATTTTTTTTTAAGTTGGGTAGGATGTAAATCTCCATAATTTATATTTGATTTTTATAATTTAATTAATTTTTGTTATGCATTTCATTAGTTATGGATTTATTTGCTACTAGTTTATTAGTATAATTAATGTCTGGGTGTATATATATTATTATATGTGTGCATGTTCGTATTTCTATTAAATAGGAATTTAATAAAATCTAGGATTTTAGGAATTTATTTGTAAAATTTTTGAGTAATTTTTGCTAGCTTAAAATATATGTATATATATATATATATATATATATACACCCCAGCAAAGGGGGCGGGCCATGGCTGATGCACTTAGAAGCTTAGGTGGTGGCCATATGTGTAAAGGTGTTTAAAAAAATAATAATAACATAACCACCCACCCACTTAAAGTGGGCGGGCCCCACCAATACTTTGCTTGTTGCGTACAGCAGCAAGCTCACGAAAAGAAACCCACAAACCGTGGAATGTATTAATTCAAAACCTATTAGTATTAGGTTTTGTTAGAAGTTGTTATAAATACATCTTCCTCCACAAACCTCAAAATCCTAAACTTCTAAAATGAAAGTTGCGGCTGATCGTACCCTCTTCGCCTACGAGTTCGTTGCATCAGCAACGGAGTTTTGTGCGCAACGAACGGAGCATCGGAAGTCAGCCCCTCGTCACCCACGGAGCAGTTTTCCCACTCAAGGTACCCTATTTCCCTACGACGTAACTTTTTACTCGTAGCACCGATTTTCAATCCGTAAGATTTTTTGAAAAGTAGACTGGACCCTCTTCGAGATCCTCCAGGTGGATTTTGAAACAACCTATCGAATTGCTCGAAAAATCGAGATGAAGTTAAAGAAAAACCTTTTTTTTGTAATACTAAAAAAACTGTTTTAAAACGACAACTTGTCGGCCAATTCTCTTGCTGTACAGTAAAGAATTTTAGAAACTAATTGAAAACAGTAAAAGACAATATAACCGAGATTGCGACGCATCTTCTGGATCGTCATTTCGATTAACGTGTAAAAAGTAAATTGATGTTGAAGTTGAGGAAAAACCTGTGTTAATTTATATAAAATTTCTGAATTTTTCTCGATACGGCGTGTGCCTCGACAAACCGGTCGACGTGGTCACGTACTATATGCATCGAAAGGCGCGTATGGACGTTGTCGACGTATGGGAACTGATGGAACTCAGTTTCGTCGTGTGTGCGCGACGAAATCAGTCTCTATCCGTCAAGATACCCCTGTATCGCCAATTTGCAAACTTCGTCCTAACTTCATGGACAGTCTTCGATTCGAGATGAAACTTATGCCAACAGGTCCAGATCGAAATTTTGGTCCTATGTGCCAAGTTTGGTTCGATTCTGAGAAGGTCGAATCGGAACCCCTTTTTGGCGGGCCAACGACCCACTCAAACGGGCGATTTTGTACACGGCTCATCGGAATCCAAAACTGGACATACCGTTGAGTTTCTCTCCTCAAACTGAATTCGTAGACATGTAGTTCGACGACTTTAGAGATCATAAACTTTGGCACGCATTTCGGTGCAAAGCGGGTCCAACGGCGGACATCGTTTTGACCCGAAATTATGATTTTGCCCCTGTTCCAGAATTAGACTTTTGGACAGGCGTTTTCTAGGTATGTCTTTTACATCGAGTGCATTTTTGATGTTTGTTTCAGCGTCCGGAGTTGTTTGGTGACTGTGACGTTTCTTGGCTGACATTGTTATTTCCGGGACTTGGCATTTTGTACCATCAGGCAAGATACCTTGCCACCTTACTCTGTGATTATTATATTTCTTACTTTCAGTTGTTATTTTCAGCATTTCTTATTTCTTGATATTTAAACTGTGCGTCCAAGTCACACTTGGGTGCAAGCGACTCTATTGGTCGTTTTTCTCGCTTTATTTATTTCTCTTGCATTGACTTAGTCTAATGACCAACCATTGATGATGAGGTATTGGTATATCTCGTACGGCCTTGACACTTGCTTTACCATGTGATGTGAGTCACATATAGGACACATATCCGCGTAGTCGGCTGGCCACCGATACGTATGGAGCGTGCGACGGATAGGAGTAATTGCCAATAGAATTGCATGCTAGAAGACTTGGCGGTTATTAGAGGTGCATGTCAGTCATGGAGATGATGATACTAGGCATTGGGTGGGGAGAACAATACCTGACGTATGGGCTTCGATTGTACTTCCCTTGTAACCCGGAAGCTCCGCTGGAGATACGGGTATGTTTAGCCTCTCAGGTTGGCCACTGTCGTTCTTGGAACGTCATGCGCTTGGTCACTGGTGCCCAAGTGGGGACTATACCGGATCCTTTATTCAGCCAGGGCTCATGCGTCGAAGGATTGTATCTCAACTGCATATTCACAGTAGAATGGTCAGGAACCCGATTGCATACATACCTTTCTTTTATATTATATTATCACAGTTTATATGGCATGGTGTTTTCTTGTATCTTGCTACGTCCCTCTGAGGACCTGGTTATCTCTCCAGGGTTAGACGATTTTCCACAGGAGTACGGAGCGGCGTTGGAGCTATCCTACATCGATGACGAGGCAGTCTTTACTGATTTCTAGTCTATTCTTTATTTGAGACATTAGTGGACATTATTTTTACATCTCATTTCTTTCTATTTTACGGAGGTTGGACTCTGATCTTGTGAGACTATTTTTCATAGCTGTTTGGAGTGAGCATGTTCACCCGGCTATCTTTTGATACTCTCATTTATTTCTTTGGACTCTATTATCTTCTGTGTTGAGCTGTGATGAGATTAGATTATATTATTCTGGCCTGTGATTATTTTATTTTACAGCTTATGTGCATATATGAGGATTCCATATATTGGAGTATTCTTCGTACATGTGCAGCTGGCATGTTCACGTGCTTGGTCCTATGTACTTTAGGACTGGGGCGTTACAGAAGGTTCACAAAGAGAATTCTATATTAAAATGATGGGATCTAGGCGACCTAGACAAACTCATAGTATGTTAAAGAAGAAAAACAGTTGCACATATGAAAATAAAGATGCCTAAAGATGAAGAAAGTGTCAAATGCACAAAATCCATAAGAACCTTCATGGCATGCATTAATTAGCTTTCAAACATGCCACTGGAAAAGCTTTAGTACATAAATAAAATTAACAAATGAAAACTAACCTCCGACCAACTGGACTTCTTATCATAAGGTGATCTGTTAGTGGTTGTTGCTAAGGCAATTGCTCCAAGAGTGCCATAATAAGGTTAACCCACAAAAGCTGAATGAATAAAAAAGAAAAAATAAGTATACAATACAAAGCAGGGATACTACAGAAAAAACCTAGGACAAGCCAAACTGAAGAAGAAAATCATTATCAAACAATTCCCATATAATCTTATCTCTTTGTCTAGTGACTCTAGTCTGGGAAAACACAAAGGGTGTGTGCCCCTTCGTTCGTTGTATGAATTTAAACTGCATAGCCCAAAAAAAATAGATCTACCTATACGACAACCTTAATCTTAGATTTAATAGACGCAAAGTAAAAAACCTAAATGATTAAAGAAAATGTAACAAATTTATTCAAAAGTGGAAACTTATTAATGAAATATATAATATAAAAATATAATTAATTTACATGATTTTTATTAATATACAACTAATTTACACATGTTATGTATTGGCTACTCTTATTTCTAGCATATCCATGACTCAGACAAATAGAAACTCCTTAAACAAATGGGTATCGTTAAGCCTTGAAATGAATTTGGTATTTTTTCTTGCAAATAATAAGAGAAATTTGAAGATGCTTGGTAGTTATCGTGGCATTATGAACAGTCAGATTGTGTGATATCATCTTAACATTGACAATAGAATCAAGGAAAGACCAACTTGTCATGTGTAGGAGAACACCCTTTCCATTCACTTGTAATGTAGCAAACTCCAGTTTCAAGGTTTAGATGAATTTTCGTTTTAAATGTGCATTGCTTACTCTTAACACAAAACTGGATTAATCTGACAAAATTAGCAGCCACACATACATAATAACGAAAGCATTAGTGTCTCAATGAGGAAGCATCAAGTTACATGACATCATTACTTGCACTAGGCATGAATCATATTACCAATACTTTACATCAGGAAGCAACACACGTTCAGTACATCCATAGGTATAAACAACCAGTGAATATTGCTTTAAACTGATAGAGAATTTAGGTTTAAGTGATTAACTAGAAAGTTCATGATTAACGCATGACAAATGACTGTGAGCAAACAATTTCAACTTGTACTATATTCCGAGAGAACTTATGTGTGTAGTATTTAGAAGTCCTTCAGACTGAACAGTGGAAAAGAAAGTTAAATGTTATAGCATTGTAAATGTTATATTTATCTTCACTTGGCTACATCAATAAGTTGACTTTGCTACTATAATTCAATTCTCTCAAAGTAATTCAATTCTCTTTGATAGCCCCAAAATCGGTTTCAATTTTTTCAACAAAACAATTCAATATCCTTATTCAAAATATTGTTAATTTTGTGCCTGACTTCACATATCAATATTTCCCTATAGAAGAGTTGATAACAATCACAATTGTGTAACATGTCCAAAATTTCAAATAGTTACACCTATATTGGTATTAAACATAAACATTAATACATATTGACCTAAATTAGTAGAACACAAGAACAACAATTTATCGAATAATATTAAAGACAAAATCAGTATTAAGGTCGAAATTAGAGATTTCATGTATCTTAGTATAATACGAAAATGGATCCCTAACTTTTAATAATATTAATGCCGAAATTAGTATTAAATCTGACCAAAATAAAATCAGTTAAACACAAAATCAAAGATCGTAAAACTTTGAAAGTTTTTCAAATACCTAACTTTGAACTAAAAGTAGAACAAAAGTTAGTAGAACGAGGTCAAACACGAAATTAGTAGAATGAGTATGTAGAACTAAAACTGGATCCCTAATTTCTCGAATAAACGAAATTAGGTTTGGTTTAGAATAATACCTTTTCCAACACAGATGAGGAGATAGGCATGTCTCCCCCCTTCCAACGCAGATTTGAGGGAAGACGAAGAGGTGAAGAGAGAGCTCCATCTTCCCCTTCGAACACAAATGTGCATAGAAAGCTCCGCCTTCTCCTTCCAATGCAGAGAGAGAGAGAGAGAGAATGGGCAGACCCCCTTCTCATATTAACCTAAACATATGAACGGTTTAGATTAAAGTTATTAATGGTTCAGATTTGTTGGGTCAAATATTAATTAAAACATTAGATAAAAGAAATGATGGGACACACCAAAAATTTTTGGCCCGCCAACTTTTTCTTTTCCCACCACAGTTTATTGGGACAGAAGCAATTTTATTGGGATGGAACCAACTTTTAGTCTAAAATAAGTTATATTATTAGAACCCATGTACAATTATTACAAAATAAATATTCATGCCAAATATTAATTTTTTATGACACTTAAATATTGTGTATCAAATAATGTCGTACCAAAAACTTATTTTTTTTGTAGTGTTAGAGCTGCTTTCATTTATTGTACTTTGCTCCAATCCTGACTGGATATTAATATTTTAGGAGTTGATCTTGAGTATTGTGTCCCACTTATTACGAGGCCCACGAGGGTTTAGCTAAATCTGATCCTGCCTTTCAGGAGGGCCAGACGAGGTTGCTAATGAGGTTCTAGATAACACCGTATAGTATTGTTAGACTAGTTTTGTCATTATCAGATTTGCCTCCGATTAATTTATATTTGGCATGTATATATATTTCCTTCTGGATTAGACTTATGTCTTAGACTTGTGACTCCATGTCTGTAGGAGCGTAAAAAGTGCTTCACAGAAAGAGCCAAAGTGATAGATCATTCTACTCAAAGTTGATCTACTTTACACCACAGAGAGGCTAGTATCTTTACGCCTAAGACAAAGCTAATCGATTTTTATGCCTAAAGCAGGTTGATCACTTTACTCTCGGGTCAACACCCATCATTTTACGCCCAGGACAAGCTAGCCACTTTTACGCTGGACAAAGCTGTCAAGTCTTGCATTTAATGCAAACTCTGACATGAAGATATTAATGATGGCATACATCACAGAATTCAAAGGGATTTGTTTTATACAGAGACCAATGTTGTCGTTTAGTATGTGGATTGAGCTACTTTACGCTCACAATATGGCTTCTTTTACGCACAAGGACTATACGAGCTTTTACGCTCAACAGTTGACGTGTGCGTAAAGTCTATTTGAGCTATCTTTTACGCTCAAGGTTACTTAACAACCACTTTACGCGGGAAGTCTATGTCGGGGTGACTTTACGCCCAATCTACTGCTTTATGCTCAGAGTACATTGGGCTATTTTTACGCCCTATTCTCTTCCACCAGTTTGGAACGTGGTTTGCTTACGTGGCTTTCATGCCACTCTTCTCGAAGAACGTGTGTACATGCATCATATCCTTACTGAAGTCATGGGACACACGTCAACATATACAGAGGATAACTTTGATCGTGGGTGGCGGTTGTTAGCGTAAAGGCGAAACTTTTGCTGAGTTTTTACGCACCAGAGCCCAAGTCTATAAATAGACTTATTTTTCTCATCAGACAGGGGCGGAGAGACAGGAGAGAATACAGAGATCAAAACTTCGAGATTTTGATTTTCCAGAGCATTCTTCTTCAACCTTTCTTTCAGAACAGAGTGAAGCAAAGCAAGAAAGCATTCGGCCTCGCCATCAGTGCCCAAGTGCGTCGATACCTTTCTGGTGACTTAGTTCTTCCAAGTTGTTCTACTTCAAGCAGTGATCTTCATCATCATCATATGGTCCAAGGAACAAAGTGATCATTTACAGATCAGACTTCCATAGCAATACTTTCCCAGAATCAAATTTGTACTTCTTGTACTTTTTTCGTTTTATTTTCAAAAGCCAACTTTTGGTTTGGCATTTTGTTAAGTGAAACAAAATGGCGACTCTGCTGGGGACGACCTTCTCCTCTAACGAGGAGGCAATTGCTCAATATGATGATGTTTCGGTCGGTTCGACCAAGAAGACTCTGGTTGTGCACTTCGACCAGACTACCTATGAAGAAATGCTCCGAACTGGGGGTGGTTCTCGCCACTCCAATGTTCAAAAGTCTCGCAAAGCACGAAAAGTTTGGATTCCCAAATCCAAAGTGGTTTTTGATCTCTCTGTTGCTTCTGATGACAAGGGAATTCTTCCCACTCCTGTCGTAGGGGCTTCCGTTCGTAACGAGGCAGTCCTTACTTCAGCGTTGCACTCAAAGTGTGACGATTTATCTCCTGTTTGTAACGGTGAAGATAATCAGGTTTCACGCCCACTGCGTAAGAATCAAGTTTTACGCTCAGTGGGTAAGAACCAAATTTTACGCTCAGTACATAAGAATGAATCTCCCATTCGTAATGGGGCAGACTCTAAAGTTTATGCTTCTGAGTGTAAGAATCAGTCTCCCGTCAGTGACGTGGTAGGCCCAAATAAATTACGCTCCTCGCGTAAAGCAAAATCTTCCGTCTGTGACGTGGTAGATAATCAATTTTTACGCTCCACGCGTAAAGGTAAGTCTCCTGTCTTTGACAGTGTAGATAAAATTCATAACGATGTTTGCACATCTAATGTGAATGTACCTAAACGTGTGCAGCATAAAAATGTCGTTGGTAAAGCTTCTGTCCTACACCAACAACCTTCTTATACTGCTTTACGTAAAGTACCAAACTTACAAATTACACGCCATGAAAATGGAGTCCTTCGTGCTAAATCTCAAGATTTACGCACACAACTCCAAACGCGTAAAAATATACAGTTTGGTTCTGCGAATGCAGCCAGTAATCTTCTTTATACACAAGGGACTAAACGTTTTTCTACCCTAAATGTAATAAAGAAGAATACTCCATCTGTTCCTTCTGATTTACGTGAATTGCTAATACAAAAACGTAAGAACAGACAATCCCCGGTAATATTCCCCCAAGAAAAATATCATCGTGAATATCACCAGGTTGTGATCAACTGTTGTTGTTCGGCTTCAAAACGGTCAGTTTTTGATCGTTTAAGTTTTAACTCGCCTCAACATCAAGCTGAAGACCAAGAACACGAGCTGTCATATGTGTCAGTCAACATGGCATCTCATACTAATAGAGGACGACATCCAAGACGGAATATGTCCCAAACCCCAGGTCAACGACAGGTCAACGACAGTTCAACAGGCTTCTTGATTCCTTTGAAGGAGTATATCAGAATACTCGATCAAGAAGACAAAGACAATTGCAGACTTCTGATTCAGAAGCTGGGGGTACTCAATCTTTTGAGTCTGATACCGATAGTGTGGATTCATACTTCTATACTAATCCCTCTATATCTTCAAGAGGGGTTGAATCCTACGCTGTTAGAGATGAACCAGAGACGTCTTCTGCTAATACGGAACAACGTCTCACTGCCGTGGAGCAATCATTGAAAGACATGCTTAACATGGTGCAAAGCATGCATCAGATAATTTTGAATCAGCAAACTGCTCAACCTACAGTAATAACTCCGGTACCAGTAGCAGCACAAACTCAAGATAGTCAAGGGGCTGATATACCTTTTAATATTCAAGAGCCTGCTGTTAATCAAAATTCTGCATCTCCAGATCCCATCATTCCAGAAGATGTACCACCTCCAGTGGGGGTTACGGTATATCCAACGACTATTCAATCAAATGTGCTTCCTCAAACCAGTGAAGCCATTCAAGCAGTGCGTGAACTCAAAGCACAGTTTGAAGTTTTGAGGCACAAAGATCAGCTCCAGAGGTTAGGGATTAAACAACCTTATCCTCCTCATTGGAATAATGTACCCTTTCCACCGAAGTTCAAGCCACAATCCATAGTTTTATTCGATGGAAAAGCATCTCCCAGTCAATATATCAATTACTTTGATATTATGACTGTACACTTGCAAAAAAATGATGCTCTTCTCACTCGAGTGTTCATCGGGTGCCTGACGGGTTCAGCTTACGACTGGTATCGTAGCTTACCCGATAACTCTATTTCGTCTTTTGACGAATTCAAGGCAATGTTTCTCTCCCGCTTCTATGAAGGAGGTATGGACATGAATATGTCCTCCTTGATAGAAATCAAACAAAAGGAGAAAGAAGATACTCGGACGTTCATTGAACGTTTCCGACAGGCTACACTAAAGATGCCTCCTGGTATGCCAGATTCAGTGTTGATTGATACATGCAAGATGAATCTGCGACCATCCATTGCTGTCTTCATGGGTTCCCAATTCACAGATTGGGCTTCGTTTATCATAGCAGCAGTTTCTGCCGAGATCAATGGTAGGTTGGCTCGTGAACACGGGATGATTTTCGCTTCAGAAGATAAAAGAAAGAAAAGTAATCCTGGTAATAATCCTGGCAATCGTAATGTGAAAGGAAAAGATACTCTTATGGTCAATCTTTCCAAGAATAAAATGACGCCAAATAATCAAGAATCTTCCAGGCTAAAGGAAGAATACTCTTTTGACGAAAGTGATATCCCAGGGATATTTCAATGTCTGGTGAAAAGTGGTAAACTTCAGATTCCAGAGCCAAAAAGGCCTAATGAAGTGAATCTGACTGACAATCCCAAATATTATATCTATCATAGATACATTAATCATCCTACCAGTGCTTGCTATGTCTTGAAAAAGAAGATCCAAGAGCTGATAAATGGTGGCGCTATCACTTTAACCAATGATGACCATACGGTTACGACCAATATGGTTTCTCTTCAGTTCGAGGATTTTCCTCCACAGCAAGTCCCAGATGGAATTATCCCAATTCCGAAGGCGACGATGAAGATCATGAATATCCCGCCTGCCAGGGAAGAAATTACAGGATTGCTGCCGCTCACATTGAAGAATGGTGAAATCATGTGGGTACATCCTGACTTAGTACCTGAGTTGGAAAATGAAGGTAAAACTTTAAAATCCAAGAAAGGTAAGAAATTCAAAACCTGCAACATGATTTCTCATGTTATTCCAAATCCGGATGACTTGAATCATCTATGGGATGGCCTTCCTCTAGAAGATAGACTGAAAGGACTAAACATCTGTCCTTCCAGTCTAGCTCCTCCTACCAAGCTCAAGCTTACTCATCAGCAGTAGCTAGCCATGAATAGTATTCCTTTATACCGGGCACAACAAGTCTTTGCTGCTTATGAAAAAGCTCCAACAGGGATTTCTCCTCGTATCCCGAATCCTTCTCCTCCCTTAACTACAGAGACATCTATGCTTCATTCTCCTGTAGTTGTAGAGGTTTCTTCCTCTTCCTGTGCTGAAACACCTGTCCAAAGTTCACGGCCTATCCACTTGTATAGTCAGCAATCTGTCATTCTCATGAGGAAGATGGGTTACGACTTTCAAAAGACAGAAGGTTTGAATTATGATAAAGGAATACGTCTTCCTTTACAAATTCAAAATCAGAATTCCACTGCTAGATTGGGTTCTGAAGTTCTTCGTAACAACCCTCACAAGAAGAAGGCTAAGGGAAGAAAGACTAAATCCTATAATATGGTACTTTCTTCTCCTGAGTCTGAAGAAGAAACTCTTGCTGGTACAAGATCTGGAAAAGAGTACCACAAAGACTATGAGGGATCCTCCAAAGAAGAAAAAGATGTAGTGGAAACTCTACCAGTTCAACCTTCTCCTGTTCCTGTTAAACCGTCTGTGATTAAAAAGGGAAAACAGAAGGCAGTACGCTTTGATATCCCATTGAAGTCTGCTTCCAGTCAGGGGATGGTGATGAAGCCTTACAAGTTTGACATTCTAGCTCCATTAGCCAATACTCCGGCTAGACTATCTATATTTGAACTGCTTCGTCTTTCCAGAGAAAGCAGAGAGACTTTGAGCGAAGCTTTACTTCAAGCAGATTCATGCTTAGCTCAACTCAAGACTCCTGATAATATACCAGTGTCATGTCCGCAATGTCATAGTATGATGGAAGCAATTCCCAACATCACCTTTACACAAGAGGATATGCTATTGAAACACAACAAGCATGATAGGCCTCTGTGCTACACTGGATACATCGGATCTACTGAAATTGACAGGATTTACATTGATCCTGGGTCTTCAATTAGTATAATTCTTCAGAGTATGCTAAGACCCCTGAGGATTCCTACTAGTGAGCTGACTTACACTAGTACTACGATAGTCGGTTTTAACTCTGGCAAGAGCAAACCACTAGGGAAGATTCGTCTGCAGATTCAGATTGGTGATCTTCGAACTATGGTAACTTTCTATGTTATCAATTCAGACCTATCCTACAATATTTTTCTTGGAAGACCGTGGATTCATGAGCACAATATTATGCCTTCAACTCTTCACCAATGTTTCAAGTATGTGGACTCCCAAGGAGTTGTGAAAACTGAGTTTGCTGATATTAATCCATTCAAGGGTGTCGAAGCCTACTTCTCTGATTCAAGGCTTTATAAACAAGAGCATGTGAAAGAAATATCAGACATGGCTGAAGATCAATCATCATCTGAGGATCAGTCTATTAATGAAGATCCGCCAAAGGAGCAACCTTTGAAGATCATAGTCAAGGGACGAATCCAATCCTAACCTGTCAATGATCAACCTTTGGTAATCAAAGTTAAAAGAAGAACTCAAACTTCATCTGAGGAATCAATAAATATTCCTACTAAGAGCCAAGTTCAACCTTTTATGATCAAGGTCAAAAGGCGTACTTCTTGTACGAATGATCCAGAATTACCATTAATTATCAATCTTGGCAAATCTACGCAGAAGATGGATGATGGTCCACTGTTGATTAATCCGAAGTGTAGTAATCAGATTGTAAATGATGTAAATATTGATCATTCTGTACTTTTTGATATCAATGAAGATTTCCTTTTCGAGTATATGGCTGTCAAGTTATTGAGAGAATAACTTTATCTTCTGATAATCAAAGTCATCAATATAAAGACAACATAGAACCGGAAGAAATTTTATACATTGATCATAAGGAGAATTCTTTTCCTCCTCATGTCGATGTCGGACCTTATGCTCAAAAGTTCTTGACATCTTCTCCCTATCTGCTTCCTGTAGCTGCTTCATCACAAGCTTGCATAACTTTTAGACGTCACGAAGAATCCTATTTCATGGTCCCGTCTGATAAAAAAAACAAACGCCAAATTGTGTTTGGCCTGGCTAGAAATATTCCTGTTACTCAGACAGATGATCTGAAGGACAAAGATAAAGGAAGAATCCGAATTGACAAATATAGTCAACAATCTATCAAGATTATCCAGAATATGGGATATGATTTGAAGACTATGCAAGGTCTTAATCAAGGCAAGGGTAGACGACTACCATTATGCGGTGATTCATTTTACCAGAAGACTCGTCAGGGGTTGGGATATGATCCGTCCCACATGTTTAATGACGACATATAAGAAGAATTCTCTTCTAGCTCTTCGCAATCATCAGATTCGGAAGAAATTCTATTTATCGAATCCGATATGTCTCGTTCCTTATATTGTGAATCTGGGCAAATATTTTCAGTCAATATGGTTCAAGCCGATGATGAATCAGAGCCATTTGAGAATGATCCTTGGGCTCAACAGATGGATACTCAATGGGAACTTCGTTTTGAACAGCGACAGCTACCTACAGAAGATGAGGTTATCCAGATTGATATTGGAGATAGAATTACGTCCAAACCAATATTCATCAGTAAGAATCTTTTTGAAGATAAAAAGGAAGAGCTGATAAAACTTATCAAAGATTACATTGACATCTTTGCATGGAGTTATGAGGATATGCCAGGGCTAGATCCTAAAGTTGCTAGTCATAAACTTAATATTTTGCCTAATGTCAAGCCTGTAAAACAACAGCAACGGCACTTTAGACCAGATATGATGGATACAATTGAAGCAGAAGTCAAAAAGCTGATTACATGTGGCTTTGTTCGTGAAGAACAACACCCAGATTGGGTGGCCAATATTGTTCCTGTTATGAAGAAGAATAGAAAAGTCCGAGTTTGTATAGATTACCGAGATTTTAATACGGCTTGTCCAAAGGACGAATTTCCACTTCCCATTACTGATGTCATGATAGACAATACATGCGGTTTTGAACGTATGTCTTTCATGGACGGATTCTCAGGATACAATCAGATCAAGATGCATCCAGAAGATGAGAAGCATACATCTTTTCGAACACCCCTTGGGGTTTACTGCTATACGGTTATGTCGTTTGGTCTTAAAAATGCCGGTGCCACATATCAACGGGCTATGAGCAATATCTTTCAAGAACATCTACAGAAAATAGTTGAATGCTACGTAGATGACATTGCTGTTAAAAGTCGGTCAAAGAATGATCATATTCAGGACTTGAAGACAGTATTTGAATTGATGCGCCAACATCAATTGAAAATGAACCCTACTAAGTCTTTCTTAGGGGTTTCTAGTGGCAAGTTTTTAGGATTTGTCATTACCTCTCAAGGTATCCATGTTGATCCTGATAAGGTTAAAGCAATTCTTGAAATGCGTCCTCCTCGTAATCTAAAAGAACTCCGTGGCTTTCAGGGTCGTATTGCTTATATCAGAAGATTTATATCTAATCTTTCTGGGAGATGTCAACCTTTCTCCAGTCTATTAAAGAAAGGGGTATCTTTCGTCTGGGATGAAGCGTGTCAAAAACCTTCAATGACATTAAGCAATATCTTATAAACCCGCCTGTTCTGGTACCTCCGGTGATAGAAAGACCATTTTTGCTATATGTTCGAGCCTTGGATCATTCACTTGGCGCTCTTCTGGCACAGAAAAGTGATATGGGTCATAAACAAGCAATATATTATCTGAGCAGAATGATGGTCAGAGCTGAACACAGATATACTCCTGTGGAAAAGGAATGTCTAGCTTTGGTTTTTGCCGTCCAAAAGATAAGGCATTATGTCACTGGACAGACTATTCATGTCATCTCCAGAATAAATCCCATTCGGGTATTGATGAGAAAACCGAGCATTCTTAATTCCAGGTAAGCTACCTGGGCGATGTTGCTCACTCCTTATGACATGGTTTATGTGCCTCAAAAATCAGTGAAGGACCAAGCGTTAGCTGATTTCTTAGCTGCTCATCCTATACCTGAAACTTCGAAGTTATATGAAGACATTCCAGACGAAGTAGTGGATTGTAACATGACTTTGAAGAATGATATATAGCAATTATATTTTGATGGAGCATCACGAGTGGGACCTAAAGGCAATATTGTCTCTGGGGTAGGAATTGTCTTGGTTTCTCCTGACAAAATGGTCATATACCGTGCCTATTCTCTTAACGAGTCATGCTCTAACAATGTAGCAGAATATAATGCTCTATTGATTGGTCTCCAAGTAGCAAAACAATTGGATATTAAATTCTTAGAGGCTTATGGAGATTCTCAATTGATCGTTAATCAAGTTAGAGGGACTTATGAAGTCAGAAATCCTGATCTCATCCCCTATCATCAGGTGGTAGTCGAGTTGGTCCTATCGTTCAAAGGATTCTTCATTGAATTTGTACCACGTTCTTAGAATATGGAGGCTGATGCTCTTGCCAGCTTAGCTACAGACTTGGCTGTCCCAATCCGAAGGCAAAATACAATTACTTTGTTGGACCGAGACTTGTTCTGTGTGAAGAGTAATCTGCATATTGAACAAAGTTATGTTACAGAGGCAAGTTCCCAGCAGAAAGATTGGAGAACTCCATTCATTGATTATGCAGTTCATGGGATTTTGCCTAAAGATCCTAAAGAAGCTGCATCAATTAAGAGACGATCGTTTCGATTCTATTATGATTCGTCTTTACATATGCTATATCGTCGTTCATATGACGGACTCTTGCTGCGCTGTCTTTCAGAAAGTGAAGCCAAACGAACACTGCGTGAGGCTCATGATGGTGTCTGTGGTGCTCATCAACCGGGTCCAAAGTTGCAAGATCGCATTCGAAGAATAGGGTATTATTGGCCTTCTATGATAGCAGATGCTGTAGACTATGCCAGAAGATGTAAAGCATGTCAGATTTATGCTGATTTTATTCATCAGCCGTCTGAATTTCTATATCCTACAGCAGCCTCCTGGCCCTTCGAAGCTTGGGGTATGGACATCATTGGTCCTATTAACCCTCCTTCTGTCAAAGGACATCGGTTTATACTAGCTATAACCGATTACTTTTCGAAGTGGGCAGAAGCAGTTCCCCTTGCTGAAGTGAAAACATCTAATGTAATCAGCTTCATTAAACATCATATCATTTATCGCTTCGGGAATCCTCGACGAATAATTCATGACAATGGACCACAATTTGCCAGTCAGGCATTTTATCGGTTCTGTGACAAAAATTGAATTCAAAATCTAGCTTCTACGGCTTATAATCCAGCTGCTAATGGTTTAGCTGAAGCCTTCAACAAAACGATCATCAAACTTCTCAAAAAATTTGTCTCTTCTAATAAAAGAGATTGGAATGAGAAGCTTGGAGAATGTTTATGGGCATATCGAACAACGGTCTGGACTCCTACTGGTTTTACACCATTTTTACTGGTTTATGGATGTGAAGCTGTCCTCCCATTAGAAATCCAGATCCCTTCTCTTCGAATTGCTATTGCTAATGAGCTAACTACAGAGAATAATGATCGCTTACGACTCCGAGAACTTGAAGGATTGGACGAGAAGCGTCTTCAAGCACAATAGCATATTGAGCTATATCAAGCCCGTATATCTCGAACTTTTAATCGTAAAGTCAAGGAGAGGGTATTCAAAGTTGGCGAGCTTGTATTAGCTGTTCGGAGACCAATGGTGATGACTCACAAAAGCAAAGGAAAATTCCAAGCGAAATGGGAAGGCCCGTATGTAATTGAGTCCGTGTTCTCCAATGGTGCCTATCGGTTGTCAAAACCTAATGGATATCTACTCATGCTGCCGATCAATGGCAAATTTCTTAAGAAATACTATGTATAAAAAGAGAAGACAGAACAAAAATAAAACTTCTTTTATTATTATTTTTGTTCAAGATAAAAGATTAAGGACGAGGGCCACTCCCTTCCTTATTGAATACATAGTCAGCCAATGCATAGAAGGCATCGTTTCCTGAACCCATAAAAATTTTACAGACGGTCATCCTCAATGCTTCTTCTTCAGGAGTTTTTCCTGGCTCTACTAAGAAAGCAAAGATGTCTTGGGGTGGCTTGGGCGTAGAAGAACTGTTGTCTACTTCGGTCGGACCCGTCACTATTGGCTCAGCAGGGCATGTCTCAATGACGTCCTCAATGTTCCTGAAGACTTCATTCTTTTGCTGTACATCCTCGGAAGACATTTCCAATAGAGGAGTAGAAATAAGAATGAAATGATTATAGAGAATTCTCACCTATTTATAGAGGAGGATTACTAATGAACTGGTCTCTGAAATTGAAAATGACTTTTCATTTCCGAAAAGATTCATCCGTTCATGTTACCAGGTTCATCCATTTAATTATAGAATTGAATCGTCCTTTCTGTTCCCAAGAAATACGTTGATTCGTCTACCGTTTTGACGTATATGCTCACAATATCTGTCTTCTTATTCCCCAGCTACCAAGGTTTGGTTAAGCTGACTTCTTGTCTCTTGGGAGAGGGATTTTAAATCTTCTATCAATTGATTAAAAAGTGGGATTCGTTATTTATCATGTTTTCATAACCTCTGGATAAATGCTAAATCTACCTACTTATCTATTATTTTCCATTTGACCTCTGCATAGAAATTAATCTAATTTTCTTTTGAGTTCTCATACACTGTCATGTCCATATTACCTCTGATAGTATTGTGTACTCTAAATCAGAAAAGAAGGTTTCATTATCTATCATGTCCATATTACATCCAGATAGATACAAATCATTGAGCATAGAAGAATTATCATTTCCACTCTCATATCACCATAAAAGTCTATTACATTTCTTAGACTTTTCTTTACAATGGAAATCTATTATATCTAGGATTTTCATTCTATACACACAACGATAACCTAATGGAGATCTATTTCTTCTTCGGATCTTCTTTGTCGGATTCGTTGTTGGTGTTAATTCCTTACTGTCTGAGCCCCAGTGGCAACCAGGACAGTAGGAATCAAACTCTGGTCTTCTCTCTCAGAAAAGAGGAGAACCCCAGAGTATGGCAGCCCAAAGGCGTGTTGTTGCCAATACAACTGGTGGATTAAGGGCGGCCTCTCAAAGGAGATAGGAATGTATCCAGCATTGGGATACAATTCCTAGTTCTGCCGTGAAAGGAACTCTACTACCCGATTTCTCGGGGTAGAGTTGACTCCACCATCCAACTCTCCGTGTATAAAGGCTCTTCCTACCAACAGAGGAAGACCCTTCTATTCCACGAAGAGTTCTGAGTTGTCTGATTTGCGCGTCAAAAGCGCATGAGCTCCCTGATGTTGATGTCAGAAGAACGCTCTTCACAGCGTCAAAGTCACCAATGCCAGTTCTGAAAAAACTCTTCAGCCAAGCTTCTGCAGAAAATAACGAAGAAAAAGTGTTTTAGACAGAAGTATCATCAGATGCGTATTAAACGCTAACTAAAAACAGATGGCAAGGCTTTCACGCCAGTGCTTCAACAAAGCTTTTACGCCATTGCTTCAGCAAGGCTTTTACACTGGTGCTTCACAAAGGCTTTTACGTTATTGCTTCAGCAAGGCTTTTACGTCGGTGCTTCATAAAGGCTTTTACGCCATTTGCTTCAGCAAGACTTTTTACGCCGGTGCTTCAGCAAGGTTTTTTACACCAGTGCTTCAGCAAGGCTTTACGCTCGTAAAATAGCTGTTTTCAAACAAAAAAATTCGAAGACAGATATTTGCTTACGATCGGACTTACCACTTGAGTCGAATGGTTTGGCTCTAATGGTGGTTAAATCTGCGTCTAATGACTGGGCATACAAAATAACGCCGTTGGAAAGCTTTGCTATTGTCATTTGTTGAAGAACAACATCGCAGAAAGTTATCTTCAGAGGAATGAGTACGAGAGTATATGAAACATTCTCGGCTATTTATAAAGAGTAAAAAAAACTGTTAGGATAAGTCTATTTCGGGAGAAGATCCTATTTAAAGGCTCTCGTAACCACAAGACAAATGCCACGTGTTGGTTTGTTTCTTGGGAATTAACAACCACAGAAGCAATCAAAAGAAGTGCATAAACAAGTACGCGTTAATAGATGAGGTTAACAGCAAAATTTTATTTATAAAGGGGGAAGTGGACCCCTATAGATAAAAGATTTGCAATACATAAAAACGTCATTTTTCCTCTCCTTCGTTGGGCTGACGAAGGGAGATACCTGGTTCATGCCTATTGTGAATCCCGGAGCGGCGCATCAGATTAAGAAACGCTTCGGCATCTCCTGGCCCTTCGTACGCAGTTGGGGGACCACCATCAATGCGACTAAAGACTGCAGGAGTCACTCCAAAACACTCTAAAAGGTTGCACGCTCGCTCGAAATCAAGCCTGGAGCTCGAAGCCTCTTTGTTGGTAATCTCATTCTTCGGCGCCATGACAAAACAAGGATGAATGTCAAGAATAAAGAATTTGTCCTTATTTATACAAACCAAAGCAACTCTTCACATTCCTCGTTGGAAACTACTTACTCGGGAAGATGAAGAGACATTCAAAAGTTTCGAGAAAGAAATTTATTGTGATGGTTAATTATTGACCGACATTAATTTTCTTTTGAAAAATACGCCGACTGTTGGATATCCCCGCTTTTACGCGGATGACTATTACGTATCCCGAATTTTACGCTGACTGATCAAATCTCAACTTTTACGCTTCTGTTCAAAGTGTTTCAAATTTTGGAGATATTTGAAAACTTTGAAGGGGGTCTTGTAGGAGCGTAAAAAGTGCTTCACAGAAAGAGCCAAAGTGATAGATCATTCTACTCAAAGTTGATCTACTTTACACCACAGAGAGGCTAGTATCTTTACGCCTAAGACAAGGCTAATCGATTTTTACGCCTAAAGCAGGTTGATCACTTTACTCTCGGGTCAACACCCATCATTTTACGCCCAGGACAAGCTAGCCACTTTTACGCTGGACAAAGCTGTCAAGTCTTGCATTTAATGCAAACTCTGACATGAAGATATTAATGATGGCATATATCACAGAACTCAAAGGAATTTGTTTTATACAGAGACCAATGTTGTCGTTTAGTATGTGGATTGAGCTACTTTATGCTCACAATATGGCTTCTTTTACGCACGAGGACTATACGAGCTTTTACGCTCAACAGTTGACGTGTGCATAAAGTCTATTTGAGCTATCTTTTACGCTCAAGGTTACTTAACAACCACTTTACGCGGGAAGTCTATGTCGGGGCAACTTTACGCCCAATCTACTGCTTTACGCTCAGAGTACATTGGGCTATTTTTACGCCCTATTCTCTTCCACCAGTTTGGAACGTGGTTTGCTTACGTGGCTTTCATGCCACTCTTCTCAAAGAACGTGTGTACATGCATCCTATCCTTACTGAAGTGATGGGACACACGTCAACATATACAGAGGATGACTTTGATCGTGGGTGGCGGTTGTTAGCGTAAAGGCAGAACTTTTGCTGAGTTTTTACGCACCAGAGCCCAAGTCTATAAATAGACTTATTTTTCTCATCAGACAGGAGCAGAGAGACAGAAGAGAATACAGAGATCAGAACTTCGAGATTTTGATTCTCTAGAGCATTCTTCTTCAACCTTTCTTTCAGAACAGAGTGAAGCAAAGCAGGAAAGCATTCGGCCTCGCCATCAGTGCCCAAGTGCGTCGATACCTTTCTGGTGACTTAGTTCTTCCAAGTTGTTCTACTTCAAGCAGTGATCTTCATCATCATAATATGGTCCAAGGAACAAAGTGATCATTTACAGATCAGACTTCCATAGCAATACTTTTCCAGAATCAAATTTGTACTTTTTGTACTTTTTCTCGTTTTATTTTCAAAAGCCAACTTTTGGTTTGGCATTTTGTTAAGTGAAACAATGTCCTTCTGGAACATTTATTTGTTTATTATCCTTCTCTACCCTTTATTGTCTGTGATTGAGTATTTTACTATAACATTTAACTACTCATTTATATTGCTTGAATTGTTGGATGTTAGTCTAGACAGCGATCTACCACCGTCTTTGCAGCGTAGGTTGGATGTACCCACGACTCATGCCCAAATCTTTTGGGTGCGAGTCGTAACACATTTTTGTGGTGGCCCATGCAGGTCATCTTCATAATTAGTACGAAGTCGTAGTAGTACTTACGGTTATAGTACTATTATGAGCTTGCTATAGGATATAAGAATATTAGGAAAGAGAGAGCACTCAATCACACTTAGGAAGGATTTCAATCTTGATTGAACTTACTGACTTTTGTTCAAATCTTGATAACTTGACATATTTCAGTTGTTGTCCTTCTTTGAATATCATCTTAATCTTATGCCATATTGTTGACTTCTGGTTGTTTTCCAACTTTTCAAAATGGCACCAGAGACCAGAGCTCATGGTTCAATACCCAATGGTGCTCGGGAAGCAGAATCAGCTTCACCTAAGGGCCTTCCTCCTCCACCTCTGGTACTACCAACTACTGGAGGTGTGCCTACTATTGGGGAGCGTCTGTTTGAGATCCTCAGGGGGGATAATAGAGACCTAGAGAATGCAGACGAAGATCAATATGAACTGGTATAGAGAATGCTTAATAATTACCTTAGCAGCCATGGAGAGGGTTGCTCCTCAGCAGCAACCACAGCCCGCACAACTTGCTCAGCCGAAGGTAGGAGACATCTTAGACTTCAAGAAGATGAACCTGTGGGAGTTTAAGGGGACTGAAGGAATCCTCTATGCTGATAAGTGGCTCGAGGATATCGAGCAGATCATGCGAATGTCTAGGATACCAGAGGACCATTTTAATGAACCCAGGCTTGTAGATCCAGATCTGACCTGGGACTATTTTAAAGACCTCTTCAAGAAGAAGTTCTTTCCTGCTGTAGCCAAAGGTGTTCTGGAGAAGTAATTCCAGAAATCTGGAGCAAGAAAGTCTATCTGTGGACGAGTACATAGCAGAGTTTGGTAGGCTGAGCCAATTTGCTGAGTACATAGTCTAGGATCTAGAGGATCAAACCCGAAGGTTTCGACAGGGCTTGGCCATGGAGATTAGGGTTCTTATTTCTTCAAGCATCACAACCTTTACTAGGATTATTGCTGAAGCCCAGAGGATCGAGGTGGAGATGGACTTCAGGCCCAAGAGCGATCATGATTCAGCTGGAGGTAGCAACAATTTAGGACCAAAAAAATGTTCCCAGTTCCAGCAGAAGAACTTTCAGCCCCAACTGTACCAGGTCCTAGCTAGAGCTCAGCAGCAGCAACAGCAGAGACCGCTACAATAGGCCCTTCCGTGTGCTTTTGGTAGGAAGCTTCGACATACTTCGGAGATCTGCAGGAAGAGGCTCGAAGTGCATCTATATTGCGGCTCAGCTAGACATCAGATAAGGGAGTGTCATAAATTTTGCCTAGCTCAAGGTGCAGCTCTTGCTCAGAGAGGACCAGCTAGACCACCAGTGGCACACCAACAGAGGCGACCTCCACTTCCAACCCAACAACAAAGCTTTTTCCAGCATCAGCAGAGGGTAGATCCTTAGCAGGACAGAGCTTTTGTTATGGCGGCCGAGGAGACCGAGCCTACCGGTGACGTTATAGCATATTCTATTTTTTTAGTTATATTCCAGCCTTAGCATTATTTGATTTGGTGCATCTCATAGTTTATATAGGTATCATATGTGCTTAAGCATAGTTTAGCATCAGAACCTTTGGGTAGAAATTTCAAGTCACGACTGGCGGAAGTATAATCCTAGTCAATGTTGTTTGTAAGGGGTAGAGTATTTCCTCAGGAGGCCGAACACTAAGTGATAGTCTACTTATAATGCCACTTTCGGGGTACAATATTGTACTCGGGATGGATTAGTTGAGTAAGAATTTTGCTAGCATAGATTGTCATGGGGGTCGAGTTTTATTTTGTCATCCAGGAGTGCCGAAGTTTGAGTTTGCTAGGGAAGCTGCAGATAAGATGGCAGGGATCATCTGTGGAGCTATGGTAGAAAAGAATGAATTACCTCATCCTCTTTTAGCAGAGTTTCTGGATGTGTTTTCTTAGGAGTTGTTGGGGTTGCCATCGGATAGAGATGTTGAATTCTCTATAGACTTGGTGCCATAGTTGAGCCAGTGTCAAAGCATGTCTACAGGATCAACAACAGCAAATTGGTAGAGCTGAAGAAGCATGTGGATGAGTTATAGAACAAATGATTCATCAGATCGAGTTCATCGTCTTGGGGAGCTTCGGTATTATTTATACCGAAGAAGAATAAATACGGATGTGTACCGATTATCGAGCTTTGAACAACCTCATAATTAAGAATAAATATTTGTTGTCGAGAATTGATGAACTCTTTGATCAGTTGAGCAGCACGAAGGTATTTTAGAATATTGACTTGAGGTCTGGCTATCACCAGGTGAAGGTGAAGAAGGAGAACATTCTGAAGACTGCTTTTCGGACGAGGTACTGCTAGTATGAGTTTTTGGTGATGTCGTTTGGGTTAACTAATGCCCCGGCAATTTTCATAAATTTGATGAATAAGGTATCCCGTAAATATCTTGACCAGTTTGTGGTGTGTTCATCGTTGACATACTCATCTACTCGAAGACACCAGAGGAGCATGAGAAGCATCTGAGGATAGTCCTTGAGACTCTCAAGAAGGAGAAGCTCTATAAAAAACTCTTAAAATATGAGTTTTTCCTAGACAATGTATAGTTCCTTAGGCATGTGGTGACTAGGATGGAATATATGTTGATCCTAAGAAAATTGTTGTTGTAGAGTCTTGGACTACTCCGAGTTCTGTTGCGAAAATCAGCAGGTTCTTGGGATTGGATATTATAGGAAGTTCATGAAGGATTTCCCTTGGATAGCAGAGCCAATAACCAAACTTACTCGGAAGGATGTAGAGTTCGTATGGACGAAGAGTGTCAGGCTACATTTGATGAGTTGAAGAAAAGATTGACTATGGGTCCTATCTTGATGTTTCCATCAGGATCAGGTGGTTTTGCTATCTACAATGATGCTTCAAGGAAGTGTTGTTTGCAAGAACAAAAGTCCTTATTACAAACTTAGAAAAAAAAGAGTACAAGAGTACAATTGATTTTTGGAGAAGTACAACTATAGGAATCTGATCAGAAGATGATCACTTTATCCCTTGGACGATGTGATATCGGAGACACGAGCCTCTTGAGAATGCAACAGCACTTTAGCAGGGTAGTTATTCTGGCTTGCGCGTGCTTCAGGTTGTGCGCCTCCTGTTCACTTGCGTGAACGGTTGCACTAATTATTGTGGACGCGTGGCATCATTTGATTGAGATGCGTGTGATCGTGGGCAGTATAATTGATACGTTCTGCAAAGTTAGTGGCTTGCGTGCCACGTCACTCTGTTCTGAACACTGTTTAATCACCTTGCGTGAGCTTCATCAGGTTGCACGTGGGCGCAATGTAGCAACCTGTACGAGAGGTTGCACCAACTACTGTAGATGTGTGGCATCATTTGATTGAGATGCGCATGGTCATGGGCAGTATAGTGGGCAAGCTCTGCGAAGTTGGTGGCTTGTGTGCCACGTCACCCTGCTTTAAAATAAGAGTTGATCAAGGGGTGCCAACTAGCCAGGCTGCACATGGGCGTAACTCAAAGACTGGCGCCTTTGACTAGGTCTTCTGTATTGTACTGATTAATTCTCGTGCCAGACAATGACTTACGAGAACCAACTGTCAGCATTAATTACATGCTGACAAAATTTTCTCGAGCGCCATGTTGCACGGGATTCGAATGGATTTTCCTTAATCTATGTACTATCAGCTGTCAAGCAATGATGATACCGTTACAGCTTCTCGAGGAAGTGCACCACATGGCGCTCGCGCAACCTGACTCCTATTTAACCAGATGTTGGCACAACCTGATATTGTGCAACTTGATGATTTGGCACAATATAATAATTTGGCGCCATCTGATGATCGAACACTTTAATTGATGGTACAGCTCGATTTTTAGCCTCTACAAGACCCCCTTCAAAGTTTTTGAAACTTGAAAAATACTTCAAAGTTTTGAAATACTTTGAATCATGCTAGTTTTGTCTAGATTGTGCCAATCAACTCGAGCCGATTCTTCAGCATAAATTGCGTAAATGTTTGGGATATAAATAGCCGTACACTTTTGGAGTTTTTTTTATTCTTTACATCATTTGGGATGGCTCGAGAGAAACCCTATCTTCTTCTCCTTCTTCTCGATCTTTGAGAGCTTCGATAGACAGTAATGGTACCCAAGCACTCCACTGTTGAGAAAGGAAAGACTGTGGCCGAGCCATCCACGCGAGCCCTGCCTTCGTCACGCCAAGAGACGACCAACCCGGCCCTAGAGGGTAAGTGTTTGACCATAAAACCGATCATCGATCACCCACTTCAGGGTTCGGCTCGACTCTGACAACGTGCGCCCGCTCTTTTTAAAATTGGCACACTCCATAACTTGCGCCTCCCTCATCAGGGTTTGGGTTGATGTCCAGACAGTGTTGCACGTCGTTCCGAGAGTTGCGCTTTCTTTTGGACGCAACTTGACATATTGTGCAGCGAAAATGTGGCGTAACCTGAATGCTGTGCAATATGAGGGTCGCGCAATCCGAGTAATGCGCAACATGAGTGTCACGCAATCTGACTGTTGTGCAACATGAGTATCACGCAACATAAAGTCACGCGTTTATTAACCAAAAAAGATCATTAAGTGTCCAGTTCATTCTCGACGATGAACCTATTTATGGGGGTGTTTATTTTTCGAAACGAATTTCTCTTGTTCTTCCTCGTTTCAAGTTTTTCTTTAAATGCAACCCGCTTTTTTCATGGGAATCTGAAGAGTCGGTGGGGGATGATCTTCACTGTATATATATGGGCATGATGTCCAGCCTCCATCTTCATTCACTCTTATGGCTTCCAAAGAGAACATGAAGCAGGAGATGAACATCAATATCAATGGCAAATCTTCTGAGGAGAAAACACACTCTGTGCCTATGGCGTATTTGTTGGAAGCTGACCCATCCTTGAGGGCGGAGAACTTTCTAGAGTGTTTTGGCCTGACCCAACAGTCTTCGCTCGTTCCAGTAGTGGGCCATCGTCTTCTTCCGAAGAGCGTGGTGCATTAGAATAGAGGGAAGGGTTCCTCTGTATGATGCACCTCTCGGGTATCCACAACATGGAGGAGTTAAATGTTGCTTTGCGTCAGACTGATGACGGAAAGAAGAAGTGACGTGATATGAGAGCGTCATTTTTCATAATGGCCATAGCGCCTACGTCTTTAGTGTCTGTCCTCTTTTTCCATTAAAAATAAAAAAGTTTGGCTATATTAAATCCTGGCACGTTTAAGTTTTCTTGTGTAACTTGTTTTGACATATTATCAACTTCCGAACAACACGTAGCATTTCTTCCGAAATATACGCCTACGGACGTACATAACGTTTCAACTCCAATTACATATAAATAGTTACGAGAAGAAAAGAACATTTACAGTATTCTCTTCTTCTTTATGATGTTTGCAGGGGACCAACTGACGAAAATTCCCAGAACCGGTATCGGTGATTTTGGATGTTATAAAGTTGAACCACTTTGACACACACATCAAAGAGCTCAGAACTCTTCATGCTTAAAAGGGCTTCCTTGAGATGGTAGGAAGGGACTTTACACATGAAAGTTGGACGGTGGAGACACAGAATTAGGAATCGTATCACAAGGGTGATCTCATTCCTACTTCTCATGAAGGGTCGTCTCTTCTCCACCAGTTGTATTGACAGCAACTTTTCTTCGAGCTGCTGTACTCTGTGGTTCTCCTCTCGTCTTTCTGGGAGAGAAGACAAGAGTTGATTCTGTTGCCTTGCTCGCTGCTTCAGGTCGAGTCGACAAGGAACTGGCACCAACAAGAAGATCCAAAGATGTAATAGACCTTCATTTGTTAAATTTAGAATGAAAATCCGAGATGTAATAGATTTCCATTAAGATGTATCTATGTTTTTAAAGAAGGAATAAATAATAGTTTTTTTCTCTTCTTTATGATTTGATTTGATGTGATGATATAGAAAATAGAATCCAGATGTAATGTGGACGTGAACTCATTTTTCTATTAATGACCTTCAAGTCCGCTGGGACTTAAAGACAGAATATCGTGTCTAAAAAGACAATATCTATGATAATACGGATTTATCATAAAGAAAAGACATCATTTAAAACAGCCGGATTTCAAACGACAGAATTGATGATTCGAACAGGGTCCACAGGGGATTTTGAGTTTTTATTATCTTGTGGCTTTATATACGAAAAAGTAATAAACGATAATAAATGTAGGCCCATTCACGAAATAAAATAGAGATGAAAAGACTGATGAATAAGCATGCCTTTTCAAGGAAAGGTCGCTTCGGTTCTCGAGACAGAATGTTTGGCTTTTCTGTCTATAAATAGTGTAGAACTTTTCTGAGAGCATCATTCACCCCTTTTCTTTCCTTTACAAATGTCTTCAGAAGATATGCCTAAGGAGGCGGAAGTTATCCCGAAGATCGAAGCCGCCCTCGACACTCCTTCCGACGAGCTTCAACCGCCTACTTAGCCAGAAGTCGGAGAAAGCTCGGCTGTCCCTGGACAGAAGCAGGACATTCTTGCCAAACTGGTGGAGCCTGGGAGTACTGCCGAGGAAGAAGCTCTAAGAAAAGCTGCATGTTAATTGTTGGTGTCATCCAACAATAATGTATTCGAGCTCCTTGCAAAATTTGTCTTCGATCAGGAGGGCTCTGGTCCTTATCAATTTTATGTATTTCCTTCCATCTGAGATATGCAATAAAATGAATTTTGTTTACATTTTGAGTCTCTGTGTTGATATCTCTTTGTCTTTAAACATAATATTTCTTGAGAAACTTGCCATTGATAGGCATCATGGCGACTCGACCATCCATACCAGTCAATTGATAAGCTCCGTTGGAGAAAACTTTGCTTACAATGTAGGGTCCTTCCCACTTTGCTTCGAATTTGCCTTTGCTCATGTGCGTCATAGTCATAGGACGTCTGACGGTTAGAACTAGTTCTCCTTTCTGAAATTTACGGACTTTGACTTTGCGGTTGAAGGCTTTTGATAGACGAGCTTGGTATAACTCAATATGTTGTTGAGCTAGGAGCCGTTTCTCGTCAAGCGCTTCAAGCTCTTGAAGTCTCAGACAATCATTGTTTTCGGTTGTGAGTTCATTGGCAATGGCAATCCTTCGGGAAGGGATCTGGATTTCCAATGGTAAGATGTCACGACCCGTTACCCAAATTGTTGGGTCGGGCCGAGCCATGTCCAGCCTACGCTTGTTAAAGTGTAGTAAGCTGTTCTAAGAATAGACAATAAAGGATCTAAGCTACTAACAGTTCTAATATCACATTTAAAGGTTCATCACAACACAGCATCTATAAGCGAAAGTAAACAAGTACAGACTTAATAATATACTTCCAAAGTATCTAACTGGAGACAAAGTCCAGTATCCAAATATAAGTTCAAAACAAAGTCTAAGTCTCAAAACACATGAAAAATAACTAAGCAAGGTTCCTCGCTGGGGCCTCTTCTGGAGCTAAGGCCAGGTCCTCAAAATCAGTGCCATAATATGTAACACATAGCATTTCCTCCTCGAAAAGTGAACCTACAATGTTATCCTGTCAGGACGGGAGCAAGTACAACCTCTACAACTAAAGTACTGAATATATAATGAAAGTGATGTACAACAAGAAACATAGTGTGATAAGTCTATAAAACAGGAAATACTGGAAACATGGCATCATGGTACAACTGGGATCATAGTATCATAGTAACATAGGGAACATGGCATATCTGGAATCATGGTATGACTGGAATCACGGTAAAATACATTTGTCAAGATGACACATGTATATCTAATGTTTAAAACTGGAGCAGGTACATGATCGGTCAATAGGTGCACCAGTGCTGGGGGCACATGTAATAAAATGTACTTCCGTACAAGTCAAAAGCGATAGATGTATATACGCACAAATCCGTAGGGTAGGCCTACGACAAGATATGCATATAAAATGCTACCTTACTCGGTACATACGTCACGGTAGAAGGGGCATGATCACGTACTCAACTATCAGTTTTCCCATAACCCATATTCTATCATGTGAGAGATACGAGAACAGTAAAAACATGTGAGAGATACTGGGAGTAGTATAAGCATGGCAGGTATTGGAAGCAGTATGAAACATGTGAATACTTCGAGTAGTATAAATCATAATAAAATATGTACTGAGAACCAGTAAGAAGCATGTGAAGATATAAGAACTGTCCTAAGCATGGTAGGTACTGAAAGTAATACAACATGTGAAGATTTAACTTGCTACCTCAAGGATCAGTATTTTAACATGGTTAATACATGTTCTAGCATTAAAAGACAGTAAATGAGTTTGCAGATGTACTTGCCTCGAACAAAGCAAGAATACTGGTACGAAGATATTGATGTCCGGTATCCTGTCAATAATGATATACAAACTCAGTTCTAAGTTATGTTCAATATTACACTAGTGGTGAGACACGACTCCTAACTGGACATTAACTAAGTGGGGACCTAGCATAAAAGTCTAATGTGGAGTGACACTATATCCAAACTAATTTTCTAGGGTCTTTACACTAGTGTAGGGGGTGGTCCAATACTACAATAACTCAAAACAACACAAAATATTGAAAGTCGTAATTATTCAATAAATAAATCAAACTGTACCCTATGTTCCAATAATTTTTGAGATAGAAAAAAAGCTCAATTATATATAAAATAAAGTACCAAAATGATCCTTGTTAATTATAGAAATTTATACTAATTTTTCTGGGATTTATAAATCTTCATAGATATTTATTAAAAATCAGCAAACACATGTATCCTAAAAATGAGTTCTGTTTTCCCATTTTTATAAAATACCAAAATTACTTATTAAATGCTGGAAAAATTATATTAAATTAGATATATTGACATAGTATTCAAATACAATTTTTTCCAGATTTTTACAGCAATTAAAATATATATAAAAATTCAAAAACAGAAAGTAACAATTTCTGAAAAAATAATTAATTACAAATTAAGGATAATACATAAGCAAAATCTACAGATGTTGTCGGATGATAAAATAAATATCACCAACGTGTCCAGAACGGTCAAATTAGCTAGGATAGCCTACCCATAAGTCCAATTTAGACACAGGGGCAAAACGGTAATTTCGGGTCAAAATGATGTCCGCTGTTGGACACATTTTGCACCGAAAAATGTGTCGAGATAGAAGTCTACAAAACCTAGCAAATTATATGTCCACGAATCCAGAATGATGATACGAACCCAACGACATGTCCGAAATAGGATTTTGATGTGCCGATCTCAAAATGACACGTTGACGCAGACATTTAGAATCCGATTTGCACCGAAATGCGTGTCAGAGCAAATGTCTTCAAAACTCAGCAAATTATATGTCAACGAGTCCAGAATGACGATACGAACTCAACGGTATATCCGGAATTGGATTCCGATGAGCCGATCTCAAAGTGACCCGTTGACTCAGAATATGGGACCCGCTTTGCACCAAAATACGTGTCAGGGCCCACGTTCTCTAAATCAAGCAAACTTTATATGAACACATGCCAGAACGATGCCACGGGTCTACTGGTGGTGTCAGAAATTGAATCTGGAGTCCCGAATTCAAAAATGGAATTTAACAAGTGTAAATTAAAGAATTCGGACGGCCAACTTTGGCGTCGAATTCGACCAACCAAATGTACTTATAATGAAACAAAACTTAAAGAAGGCAGGAAGAGGGTTATATCAGCTGCGGACAGGAACAAGTAGCACACCAACCGGAGCTGCGACGACGGAGTTACGAGCTGACGAAGTCGGCTCCTCAAAACTGTCCAAAAATAGTTCAATTTAAAGTGTCAACTTGGTGGCCAGTTTTGAGGTATCAAACGACGAAATTAACGGACGAAAATTGAGGGGATTGAAGTACTATATACCGAGATTGCGACGGGGCAAAGAGTTTGCCGATCCAACGGTCGAATCTCTCAGAAAACACAAGCGAAGTCGCTGCGACGGGGCGTCATTTCAACTTTGTTTCCGAGCTCGTCACGACGGGAACCCGTGCCAAACGCACGAATCGGCTATACGTCGTGCCGGGGAGGGAGGCGACGCACCCAGGGGGGTCGCCTGAGTTCACCGGAGACATAGGGAGCTTGCGGGGGTGGGCCAGCCACGTGGTGGCGCACGGCCACCGCGGCAGCGCACGTTTGTGCGCGCGCGCATGCGCACTGCTGCTGCTGCCGCTTGCTGTTTGCAGCTGCTGCTGCAGCGGTGGCACAGCCTGGCACGACGACAGGCTAGGCTGGGGCACGACGGACGGTGGTGGTGGTTCGGGTGGATGATGATGATATTGGTGATGGAGATGGTGATAAAGAATAGAGGAGGAGGAGGAGAAGGTGGTGGCTGTGGGTGGTGGAGTTCGGCTGCCATGGGGGAGGTCGACTGTGGTGGTGGTGTTGTGTGTGTTGTGTTTAAATAAGAGAGAGAAAGATGTATGTACATATATAATATATATAGAAAGAGTGAGAGAGAGTGTTAGAATAGTGAGAGAGTGAGATATTTGAATGAGAGGGAGAGAGGAAAAGAGGTCGGTCCAAAGGGGGGTGTGTGCTGTTATGGGGAGTGAGGGGGTGAGGTGTGTAAAGTGATATATATATATATATATATATATATATATATATATATATATATATATATATATATATAGGATATTTGTAAACTAGAGAGAGAAAGTGATATTTCCAAAATAGGAAAAAGAAAAATATTGTGTGGGGTATTTGGGCAGTCATGAGAGTACAACATGGAGCTTGGGTTCGGGTTCGGTCGAGCCGGGTCGGGTCAAAATCGGACAGGGTGAAATAATGAAATTAAATACGTATTTATGATCACGGGTAAATAAATAATATGCGGGGACTCCAATAAATGGGACACAAGCATCATGTGGGTAGTAGGCTTCATGTGGGCCACGTCCAAACTTTGGGTCGACTAGGTTGGATCAATATCGGGTCCCGAAATTAAATTGGAAATTAAATCAGGTTTTACGGTAGATAATTAATTGGCCTAAATTGAACCGAAAGTTGTGCGAAGGAAATGAAGCACAAAATGGAGTGTCTGAGTGGGACACGAAGGTCATGGGTGAAGAGCGTCTCGAGTAGATCATTCATGAGAAGTTGGTTCTGAGAAAACGACTGGTCTGGTGCTCCTAAATTAAAAGTCACGGTAACGTGTAAACGATGATCAAAGATAAAAGTGGGAATAATTATTCAACGATTAATTGGTCTAAGTTGACCCGAAGTTGCGCGATACGAAAAGAGCACAACGGAACGAGTTTAAGTGGGACATGATATATCAAACGAAGATAATTTTATCTACTTCAAAACCCATAAAGAGAGTTTACAGAGATTGGCATCCCTGACGCTTCAGAAGTCAAAGTCACGGGAAGGAACATTAATGATCACAAATATTTAAATAATAAAATATTTATCGAAAATAATTCATTCAGAAAATTTAAAATAAACCCTAAAATTCAGGGGGCTTACATAAGATGGCCTCGCATCCATATACCAAAGAGAAAGGTGTGCAGCCTGTAGGAGTACGTATAGTAGTACGGTAAGCCTACTGACACTCTCCAAGCTTTTCACTCCAGTTCCGTTTGTTGGTAGAAACAAACTTCTTGAGGAGTTTGATGATGGTCTTATTAAATGCTTCTGCCAACCCGTTAGTTGCAGGATTGTAAGCTGTAGAAGCAATATTATTGATCATGTTGTCATCGCAGAATCGAGTGAACTTCTGACTGATGAATTATGGCCCATTATCATGAATGATTCGCCGAGGAACACCGAATCTGTAGGTCACATTAGGCTTAATAAAATTGATAATGGTCCTTGTTTTGACCTCAGCTAGGGGTATAGCTTCAGCCCACTTTGAGAAGTAATCAGTTATGGCCAATATGAACCGATGTCCTCGAGACGAGGGAGGGTTAATAGGACCAATGACATCCATTCCCCAAGCTTCAAAGGGCCATGATGCTGCCGTCGGGTGAAGAAATTATAATGGTTGATGGATGAAGTCAGCATGGATTTGACATGCTCGGCACTTTCTTGCATACTCGATTGCATCAGATACCATTGAGGGCCAATAGTAGCCTATACGATGAATACGATCATGTAGTTTAGGACCAGGTTGATGTGTGCCACAAACACCATCATGAGCCTCACGAAGTATTTGTTTTGCTTCTACTCCCTTGAGATAGCATAAAAGTAAGCCGTCAAATGTTCGTCGGTAGAGTGTCTTTGAAGCATGATTATAATAGAATCTGAATGACTGCCGACGAATTGTTGTAGCCTCCTTAGGATCTTTGGGTAAAATATCGTGGACCACGAAGTCAATGAAAGGAGTCATCCAGTCTTCACTGATGGCACAAATTTCAACTAAATTGTTGAATTCCATGTTTGAGTTGTTGACTTCAATATTTAAGTTATTCTCGACACAAAATAACTCTCTATTAGTGATGACAATCATTTATTGTCTTCTTACTGGAATTGCTAATACTACTACAAAATTAGCGAGTGCATCAGCTTCCGTATTACATGCTCGGCGTATATGATCGATGAAGAAGCCTTTGAATGAAGTAGTCATCATGATCGCCGTACCATGATGTGGGACCAGATCTTGATGTCAAACTTCGTACGTGCCTCTAGCTTGGTTGACAATTAGTTTGGAATCTTCGTAAACTTTAAGATACTCAATATCTATTTATTTAGCCAATTGGAGACCAATGAGCATAGCTTTGTATTCAGCCACATTTTTGGAATACGACTAATCTAAAGAATAAGCTCTTTGAATAGCTAACCCTTCTGGCGAGACGAGGACGATTCCGACTCCAACAAAATAGCACCTTTTGGTCCGATTCTGGATGCACCATCAAAGAATAGATGTCAGGTAAGAATTTCTTCTGAAATCATGTTGGACTCCAAAGTTTTGTCTGGAATCTCGTCGTAGAGTTTAGACGTTTTGGTAATTGGATGAGCTGCCAGAAAGTCAGCAAGGGCTTGACCTTTAACAAACTTTTGAGGAACATAAACCATATCATATTGTGCTAACAATATGGCCCATATTTCAAGCCTGGAATTGAGTGTACTGGGCTTCTTCATCAGGACCCTGAGAGGGTTAACTCTAGAAATAACATGAATAGTTTGGCCAGTGATATAATGTCTCGTCTTTTGAACAGCAAACATCAAAGCTAAACATTTTTTTCCACTGGAGTGTATCGATGCTCAGCTCTAATCATTGTACAGCTAAGGTAATAGATAGCCTGTTTATGACCTTCTTTATTCTTCTGAGCTAATAAAGCACCTAGGGAATGGTCCATTGCTCGAACATATATCAGAAAGGTATTTCTGACACTGGAGGCACTAGAAGTAAAGGGTTCATCAAGTATTGCTTTATGTCTTCAAATGCTTGTTGACATTCTTCAGCCCAAATAAAAGACACACCTTTCTTTATGAGTTGAATGAATGGTCTACAGCGTCCAGAGAAATTTGAGATGAATCTCCTGAAATACGCAAGCCGTCCCTAGAATCCTCGTAGCTCTTTTAGGTTGCGTGGAGGATGCATCTCTTTAATGGCTTTGATTTTCTCAGGGTCAACGTGTATACCTTTAGAGGTAATAACAAATCCAAGAAATTTGCCACTAGAGACTCCCAGGAATGACTTGCTGGGATTCATCTTGAGTTGATGCTAGCATATTAGATCAAAAATAGTTCTCAAGTCTTGAATGTGGTCTTCTTTTAGACGACTTTTGATAACAATATCGTCAACATAGCATTCAATAATCTTTTGTAAATGATCACGAAAGATAGTACTCATGGCTCGCTGATAAGTTGCACTAACGTTCTTAAGACCAAATGGCATGACAGTATAGCAATAGACTCCAAGAGGAGTACGAAAAGATGTATGTTTTTCATCTTTTGGGTGCATCTTGATTTAATTATATCCTAAAAATCTATCCATAAAGGACATATATTCAAATCCGAAGTATTGTCGATCATGACATCAGTGATTGGAAGAGGAAATTCGTCTTTGGGACAAGCTTCATTAAGGTCTCTAAAGTCGATGCAGACTCGAACTTTCCTTACTTTCTTCAAAACTGGAACAATATTAGCCACCCAGTCCGGATGTCGTTCTTCTCTGACGAAACCGCAGGCGATGAGTTTCTTGACTTTAGCTTCTATGGCATCCATCATGTCGAGCCGAAATCGATATTGTTGCTGCTTGACTGGCTTCGCATTTGGTAGAATATTGAGCTTATGGGTAGTGATCTGAGGATCCAATCCCGGCATGTCTTCATAGCTCCAAGCGAATACATCAATATATTTTCTAATGAGCTGGATCAGTTCTTCTTTATCTGTTTTGGGGAGGCTTTTGCTGACAAATATCGGTTTTGGAAAAGTTTCATCTCCAATATTGACTTGAACCAACTGATCTTCGGTAGGTGGCTCACGTTGCTCAAAGCGAAGCTCCCATTGAGTATCCATCCTTTGTGCCCAAGGATCAGATTTGGAGGCTTCGACAAAATCTTCGTCATCTTTCGAGAACTCGGCTGTTACCATATTGGAAGATAGAGTCACTCGATGGACGTGCCCACACTGGTGTCTGAATCCCATGAGATAGAATCAGAAGAGTTAGATCGTTCTTCTTTATTGGATTCGAAGGCTTCTTGAGTCAGAATTGGCGAAGTATAACCCAATCCCCGCTTTGTTTTGTTGTAGTATTATTGTAATTTTCCTTTCGGAGCAGGAATATGAATAGGAGTTCGCCTTCCTTTGCCGCTATTGAGACCAGCTTTAAAATTATAGCCCATCTTTTGAATGATATCTTTTGATTGCTGACTATAACGACATAGTTGAAGTCTTCCATTATCGTGATTTTCTTCTTCACTATCGGGCGTGATCTTCTGTTCTGTTACTTTACTAAAAAGTATAGGAAGTTCATCTTTCTTTCTGGAAGGAACTAAGAAGAAGGAGTCATACATTGGCTCGAGCAATACTTCATTTTGGGAAGCTTCAACTGCTCCTATGGTAAGTGGTTCAAAGTTATCTAACATATTTAAATAACATCGAGTATAATAAAGAATACCAGTATACTGTAAAGGAGATGCTACTTTATTGATTTGTACATCAACATTTACAACATGATTATTAGCCTTAACAGAAGGCTTAGTAAGGTTGATAACCAAAAGAGGAGAAGGAGAAGGAGAAGGTGAAGGTTTGTTACGATGAAGGTCGATAACAAGAGGCTCAGAAGAGGTGAGCTCCCTGTGTTCCCTTTCTACAGTAGGAGGCTGTTTGTTATAAGAGGAAAGATATATAGTCAATGTCTGAGAAGAAGAGGGACGAGTAGTACGTCCTTTGACGGGGATCATAAGAACATCTTTTAAAGTATCTTTCTGATCTTCCTCACTATCCATCGCCAATACAACTTTCATGAACTCCTCTTTGTACATCCGAGAGCCCGTATAATACGCTTTAATGTCCCTGAAAGGATTTAGGTCGACTACTTTCTTTTGGACTTCTCCATTGACGTCCATATATTTGAAGTATTGATATAAAGTAGATGGTACAATGTTATGCTCATGCAGAAAGGGTCTTCCCAGTAAAGCATTATAAGAGCCATGATTATCGATCACGTAGAAAGTAACCTTCGTACGAAGATTGCCTATTTGAACTTTCAGGCGAATCTTTTCCAAAGGTTTACTTCTTCCAGAATTGAATCCCAAGATTGTCGTGATGGTTGTTGAAAGATTGTGTACAGGAATCTTTAATGCATCTAGAAGAGTCTTTGGCATGATGCTAAGTGCAGACCCAGGATCGATCAAAATGCGATCAACCTTCGTAGTATCGACATATCCCGTGAAGTAGAGGGGTCGGTCATGACGATTATCTTCCAACAGCATAGTGTCTTGTGTAAAGGTGATGTTTGGCATCAGCTCCATCACACTATGACAATAAAGGCATGTTATAGGCTCTTTCTCTTGCTTCTTGAGGAATATTAGACAAGTATCAGCATGCATCAAAGCTTCACTCAATGTTTCCCGAGTTTCCTTCGAAAGACGGAGTAGCTCAAAAATTGACAATCTTGCCGGGGCATTAGCTAGCTGAGCCAGTATATCAAAGTTATACAGCTTCTCAAGTCCCAAAGTTGGAGTCTTCTTCAATACTTTATCAAAACGGACATGCTATTTTCCTTTGTCGGCTGTCATCGGTTTCGAAAAAGTTGGCTCTATTGGAGGTGATGAAGCTGATGGACTATTGACAGCAGGAGAAGATGGTGCTTGAGGAGCCTCCAGAGCTGGAGTAGGATTTTCTTGACCTTCTGAATATTTTCTTAGGTAAGATTTCCAAGACCTTGTACCAGTTAAGACTTCTTCTTTGGATACAGGTTCGAAGGATACCATATTGCAACTCTTTGCCTGGATCTTATTTCTGGAAGGTTTCTTTTGGTAAGATGGAGAGTTTGTCCAGTAACCCAAACCAACCCAAGATTGGTTGTGAGAAAGACATAGGAAAAGAGGTACAGGAGATCCCTTTCCATGGTTCAAACCAGAGGCCTTTTGTAGATCATATCCCATTTTCGTCATTAGTTTACGAGACTATGGACTATACAGATGGAAAGCTGGTTGGTATTTGGCTTCTAACTTTAACAATGTTGTCTTAACGGGGGAAGAAGAAGAAGAAGAATTATCTGCTGCCGAGATGAAGGTGACAGTTAGGGGTGGAAGACAATGTTCACCAAATAAAATCATATGACATAATTTATTTTTAGTGGCCTTCTTAGACTTGGTGGAAGAAGATGGTGTTTCGAAGTCCGCCACTAAATCTGGATGGATCCATATAATTTCTCATTTATCAATAGATAGAGGAACAAGACCATCAATTCGTGCAGGTGGAAGATTAACAATCTCCAGAGTAGTTCTCGGGATGGGGATGACACCGTCCTGCACAAGTTGAGCCAAAAAATCTCCAAAATATAAAGAAACGACGTTAGCCGTTACAGTTTTCTCGTCTTGTTGGAGAGTGATTGCACCGGAATTGACCATCTCCTGAATTTTACCCTTGAGCACATAGCACGCTCGAGTTGGATGTCCAATAAATCTATGGTAAATACAATATTTAGGATGGTCAGTCTTACCAACTTTCTTTGGCCGTTTTGGTTCTGGCAATTGAAGTTTATTGCTCTTGATGAGACAATCAAAGATACTCATGATATCATCTTCATCAAAAGAGTATTCTTCTTTTGGACGTGGTGCCCGTTGTGGTGGTGCTGTTGGGGTAGATGTTAGCTGATTTACATTGATAGCTAGGGCTTCTTTGCCTTTGAAATTAATGGCCAAAGTCTCCTTGCTCTTGCGATTGTTCTGATGGCCACTATTATTTGGTATAGTGTGTTCATCTTTGTCAAGATTAGGCATTTGAATACCTAATTGCTTGAACTTGTCAGCGCTCTCTTCTGTTGCTTTGGCGTTCACTATGAAGGAAGGCCAGTCCTGGAATTATGTTGATCCCGTCCACATGTTAATTATAGGCAACATGATTGATTTGCAAGTGTCTATAGTCAAAGCATCTGGAGTTCCAAGAGGCATTTTGAGTGCTTCACGGCAGAATCGTTCAATGAAACGTTTAGTAGTTTTATTATGTCATTGTTTGATTTTGATGAGAGCAGACATAGTCATGTCGTTGGTTCCCTCATAAAATCGTTCCAAGAACATTTGTTTGAAGCTAGCGAAAGAGGTTATACAACCATCTGGTAAACTACGATACCAGTCATATGCTACACCAGCTAAACAGCCGACAAATACTCTAGTAAGAAGAGCACCATTTGGTTGAAGTTGATCAGTTATTACTTCAAAGTGATTGAGGTATTGACTTGGAGACGTGCTGCCATCAAACAACATAATAGTAGGGGGTTTGTATTTAGGAGGAAATTGGACCTCTTTCCATTCTATGGGATAGGGCTGTTTGATCCTAAATTTTTGCAGGCCATCTTTCTGTTTGAAAGCTTCAAATTGAGTACGTAAAAGTTTTACGGCCTCATTGGTATCTCCTGTTGATTGTGGAGGAGTGGATTGATTTGATATGTTAGGAGGGGTACCGCATGATAAGTACCACCCCTGGCACTATTTGTAAAAAAACAAAAAGTTCTTTTTATTTCACAAACTTTGTAAGAAGATTACAATTGAATTCTGGAAAAGTACAACTATAGGAATCTGATCTGAAGACGATCGCTTTATCCCTTGGACGATGTGAACTTTGAAGACGGTAGCCTCTAAAGAATGCAGCAGCACTTGGACAAGAACTCCTGATCTCTGTGATGATCTTGAATGATCTGATCTTGATAATAAAGGACTTGAAACTCTATTTATAGAGTTCTGGAAAATAACTAATTAGTAGTTATTTTTGGATTGCGCAGACTGGATTGCGCATGCATTGGACTGCACAAACAGCGAACTGCGCTAGCAGTTACTCGATCGTAGCTCAACTGTATTAGACGCGTGGCATTGTTTGATTGAAATGCGCATGGTCGTGTACAGACGGTTGCCACGTGGTGAGCAATTAATGGCATATAGGCCACGTATAAAATGTCAGTTATCTTGATAGATTGCGCCGCTTGAACTGCGCTAGCTTCAGACTGCGCTGGTATCGAACTGTGCTGAAGAGGATCTGGCAGACTGCGCTTCAGTTGGGCTGGCAGACTGCACTGGGAGTTGACAGCTGGACCGCGCTAACAGCTATCATAGAATGTGATGCGGCTCGAGAAACGAACAGACTCCTCGCTTTTCGGGATGTCAGTTGTCAGAAAATCTAATTTTGTGTCAGGTAATGATGATGTTACCACGTCAGCATTGCACGCTTGGATCTTGGCTCAGTTCGGCCTTGCGTAGTTGATTTGTTGCGCAGTCTGTCTCCTGCACAGTTCATTTGAATGGTGCACAATTTGATTTTCATTGCTTTTTTGATGGGTGCAACTTGATTTTTAGGACCTACAAGACCCCCTTCAAAGTTTTCGAAATTTGAAAATATTCAAAGTTTCGAATACTTTGAATTTCGAATTTAAAATCAAGTTGCGCAAGTGGCGCTTTGACTGCGCGTTTGGAGGAATCAGCTCCGACTTTTGTGGCACAATCTGTGGTGACTGTTACACTTCTGAAAACTATAAATAGTTTCCATTCTCATTTTGTCAAGCTTTACTTGCTTTCGATTTTCTGAAGAGATAAAAGATTCCCTCCTACTCCGACTTCTTTCTTCTTCTTTCCGCCGTCGATTGCAATGGCACCCAAGCGTACTACCACCGAGAAGGGCAAGGCCCTCGCCGAGACCTCGACTCGGGTTGCGCCCCGAATCTTTCGTCATAAAATTGGCCACCCAGCGCTGCAAGGTGGATGACAAACTCGATCGAAACCCTTTTTAGGGTTCTTGACATTTTCGAACCTTCATACCTGTCTCTTTTTAGAGATTGATGGTATTGTGCCGCCCTGTTTAGGGTTTCGGTTGCACACATAATAGTTTTCATTTTTATGAAAACTATATTCTTGCGCAATCGGTTGGAAAGCGCTGGCAGATGTTTGGCGCAATCCATCGATTTGTGCAAGTCAGTTGAGCCAGCGTAAACTGATGCCTTGCGCAAGTGGGTTAGCGCAACCTGATGTCTTGCGCAAGTGGATGTGTTGGCGTAATTGGATACTTTGCGCATGTGAGCTGCATTGGCGCAATCTGATGCTTTGCACATAGCGCAATTTGATGAACTCTTTTTAGAGAAACTTTGTGATTTTGCATGTACTGATCTTTATCTCTTTATTTGATGCAGTTAACCTCAGGGAAGATCCCAATTATGAGGTCTTTGTAGGGACTTTGTCTGAACCTGAATTCAAGGAGGATCTTTCTCATGTGACATATCCTCAATATGCCCTGCCGTCATCACGGCAAGCCATCCTGATGGCTCAAGACAATGAAACTCTGCTGTGTTTTATGAACGGACAGCCACTCCAAACTGCAGACACAGTCACTCACAAGAAGCCTCTATTTTTGTTCGGTGAGGCTTTTGACAAGAACTCTCAGCCCAGGCCTCGTATGGAACAGAGACTTTTTCAAAGGGGTGAGAAGATAATACTTCTACCGGAGATTTCCAGATGCCTTCCCCTGTTTCGTTATGCTTTTGCGAGTTATCCCAGAAGGATGGAATGGGTTATAACTCCACTTTAGCAAGCCCGAACGGGAAATATTTGTGTAAAGAAGGGGCCAAACAGCAAAGACATGTTCTACAGTTCCTCTGAGCGTCACAGCTTCCTACTCAGAGGACTGAAACTCGGTTGCATCCTACCGGAAAACTCTTCCCTGCTGCTACCAGTCAGAACTCCGTTATTCGCAAATAAGTTTGCGAAGGTTGAGGGGAGGTATCTAGATCAAGATATTCGATTGACAGGTCTTATGAATCCAGATAACAAGAGATGGATTTGTATAGCCAATTGGATATTGGCTCAATTTGAAGACAGGCTCAAGGAGATTGAGCTGTACCAAGCGGTGTATGCCACCGTTTATTGTTTTCCGCCTAATCCGCATCTATTTCTTGCATTGGCGGAGAGATACAACTACAGAACGGGGACTTTTATGACACCATACGGAGAGATCGGATTGGCTTTACATGAGATAAAGTACATCTCCAGCCTGCCAATGGAGGATATCCCCTATGAAGAATTTGTCCCGACCAATGATGAGTTGGACAAATTACGCCAAGAGAATGCTGAAATGGTAGCTGTGTTTGACTAGCTACTAAGCCACTACAAGATCTGCTCCTTGTACTACAAGAGTGGCACAGCTGGCACCAGTTACTCGACGAAATGGTTGCCATATCTCTTCCTCAACCATATCATAGAAAAGAAGACCAAGGAGCATGACAACTGCAAACCTACCTTCTTCAGACCACTTAGCGATAGCAAAGTAATAAAGTTGATGGAGGAGCACAGTGACATGGATATCCTGGTTGAGGATGATCTTGCATATCCTCCTTTCAAGGAAGGAGATATTATTGAAAGCTACATGAGGATGGGTTACAGGCCCATGTCGAAGGAAGCCCAGCTGGCGGGTTTTCTCACTTATTGGCTTCAACGATACGTCGTCCCTGGAGCCAGTGCCGTCGATCGCTTTAATCGCGGTGTGCCGTTTGCTGCTGTCCGCTTAGTCTTTGGATACCGGATGGATCTATTGTCAGTGATGACTTGTAGAGTGAATGCTGGCCTCCGCCTTTTTGTCGATCAAATGCTTCGAGGAAAGGGCGAGAAAGGAAGCTTTCCTCGGCTGGAGCTACCCTACACATATCTGTTCGGATGGCTACTTCTGTACTATCCTTCACTGATGAACCCCGATATAGGGACGGTGAGCGGCAGCTTCTTGAGGAGATTCTCCAAAAGCAAGTGCATTTATACCACTTTAAGAGATTGTAGGCGTGTTCTGAACCTCGGAAAGGGATGGAACTTCTATTGTGTTCCCCCTCTAGCTGGCTACGAGCATATGTCCACCAACCTTGTCGACTCTGGAAGGGCACAGCCTCTGGGCCACACAACTTTTGACTAGTTGAAAATGATCCGGCCATCTCACTTGGTGTACCGGTTTGAAGATGAGTGCTATCTGGAGCCTTATCTCCCCAGCCGCTTTGCATGCCAATTCGGCTATGACCAGTTTTATGTAGGTAACTCCATAACGTGCCTACAGAGAAAAGGTTATCTGATCGATGGAACCCGGGCCTGGGCTTACTATAATGCTCGGGACACGAGGACGACGTTCTCGATGCCGCTAAGGAGCGATCATGGTCCTCGCATGCTATATACGTATTCACTCTTCTATACATCAGCGAATACCTTTGCTGAGAATTTCAACTTAGCAGATAGCTTTGCGACAGCAATGCGATTAAAGAAGGGAGCATCTGTTGTGTTGACTTCTGCTAATGATGAAGAGGATGAGCCAGTTGATGCACCGCTGGAAGCTTCGAGGGAAGCCAACTTCCCTGAAGAAGTCAACGAGCCGCTGCGCGTCTCCTTAAATGTTGTCAGATCTCCAATCAAGGAGAGAAAGAAGTGGAAGGCGGAAGAACCTTCTTCTCCGGTTTCTAAGAGGAAGCTTGTCTTAGAATCCTCAGAAAGGGTCACTACCCGATCGTAATCTCGACAGCAGGCTGAGTCGACTCAGAGAGAAGAGGCGACAACTCCGACCTCTCTTCAGAGACAAGTAGATATTATAGACGTAGAGAGTCCGAAGAGACCTTTACGCAGAAAGAAAATAGTTTTCAGAAGAAAAGTGGCCACTCCTCCAAGACCTATCCTGTCATCGGTCGTGACCAGTGTTGTCGCCGGAGTCATGATGTCGTCTCCTACACCTGCCCTTGAACCTAGGCAGGAAACTTTCAGTCTAGAGAAAAGGGACGAGGTTGTAGAGACCAGGGAGGAAATCGCGGAGACAGCAGATGAAGCTGCGAAGTCAAATGAGCCAGAAACATCTCCCAAAGCACTGCAATCTCCAACACTTGTAACAGAAACCGCCCATCTTCCAGCTTCTCCTCGATCACTACGTGCCGAAGAAGATAAGTTAATGATTGAGTCACTGGAAGGCTATGACTTTGGCTTGCACGATGATGTAGATCCAGTTGCCGTAACTGATAGTGAAGAAGCACGAGAAGAGAGTGCAAGTGATGAAGATACATCAGCAGAGGCTGTTGATGACACTCTAAATCCAGAAGAGGATGCTGATGTACATACATCCCTAGAGAAGAATGCGGTTAAAGAAGTAGCACTGGAGGGAGCTACTGTCACCCATCGAGGAGTTATTGGTATTGACTGATATTAATACCCTTCTTTTATGGATTAAATGGCTGATATCTTAATTTTTATCCATGCAAAAATTCAACTTTCTCCGATTCCTCCAAAATGTACTGATATAGTACCAATAAAAGCGATAGCCAGCAGTAGCCATCATTTATCAGACGGCTCTGAAGCGGGTAGTAGCTAGGCAGTAATGTCTGAAACAACTTCTGCGAGGCTACAACCCATGTCAGCAGATGACAAACTTGTCACTGGACCCAGCAATGGTAAGATTGTCCTTACTTTTGATCCTTTTTGATAGTTGCTAATGACAGCAAACTGATGGAGTTATTTAATTTCACAGAAAAACATCTGGGAGGAGCAACCAGCTCTACCATGGCTCCCTTGTCTAAAGAGACCTCAACTCACGTTCAAGAAGCTGAACGTCCACCTGTACAGGCACCTGCTGCTTCAACATCCATGGGAGTAGCTGCTACACCCGGTGCAATAGCTACTAACAAATTTATAATTGGCTCCTTCACCAACCTTTTCTTCAATTCATTGGGACCCTTAGTAGAAAGGGTAATAGAGAAAGAAGATGTTGGTTTCATCACTGTTAGAGGTCCAACCTCTTATCTAATCAGTGCCATCCAAAATCAAGGTGATGAAGCTCAAGCTGTTTATCTTGAACACATCCTGGATGAGCTGGAGGAATCAGTTAAGATCTACAAAGATCTTAATCGGGAGACGGTGGAACCCTTGGTAAATATTGAGTTTGAGAGGATGTCTCGAGAGGCCGTAGTTACGAAAGCTGATTTCCAGGTTTTCTTGGATACTTTTGCTGCCAAGTCTTCAGAGTATAACTCCCAGATAGAAATAATAGCATCTGCTGCTGGGGAGAAGGAAAAAAAAGTTGCTGAGCTGAAAGCAGAGTTCGATCGACTTCAAGAAGAGTTGAGAATTGTTCAACTTGCTCTGGAAGAAGAGACCACTCAACATCATGCTACAGTCCAGCAACTGGACATCCTGACCCACGAAAGAAATGAGTATGTCAGGACTCATCAAGCTGAAATCTCCCGCCGACTAGTAACCTTGCCGACTTTTGATGATAATTCTGGAATGGAGAGGAAGCTAGAAGGCGGGTGATGGATTCTCGTGAGGAGCGACTTCAAATTTTATAGCAGCAGATGGCTAGTTTGATGACCCCGCCAGCTGAATAGGAAGACTTTTTGTATCTTCTATTTTATGACATGTCTTTTTGTAATGCCTTTTAATTTTGATCAATAAAAAGATATTTTCTTTGTGGCTCTATTATTTATTGTATATCTCATTCGGATATAAATAATAGCGATAGAAAATATATTCAGAGGTCCGGGACATGATACATTTCTTGATTTAGAAAACAATTATATTCATTATATCTGCTCAGAGGTAATGTGGACATGGCAGAATATAATTTGTTGAATATCATTATTTCAGTAGACAACTTAATCAAAGGTAACAAATACATGACAAGTTGCTGATGTGAATGAAATAGATGGAATGAACGGGTGAACCGTCTCGAATATATAGAATGAACGGATAAACCGTCGGATAGATGGAATGAACGGATGAACCGTCGGATGAATGTAATGAACGGGCGAACCGTCGGATGAATGTAATGAACGGGCAAACCGTCGAATGAATGTAATGAACGGGCGAACCGTCGAATGAATGTAGTGAACGGATAAACCGTCAGATGAATGGGATGAATGGGCGAACCGTCGGATGAATGTGTCGCTTCGTTGTTTCACAAATCTCTGTCTATAAATAGAACAGAAGATTAGATGAATTGATCACTTTCACTTTTCAACATAAAGATGATCCAAGAAGGCTGAGATCGCCCCGAAGGTTGAAACGGGCGCTGAGGAACATCCAATCAAGCCGACCCAGCCAAAACAGACAGAGGCGGGCGAAGGTTCGTCTGCACCCAAGCCGCTAAGGGACATCTTGGACTTCCTACTTGAACCAGGGACGACGGACGAAGAAGAGGCCATGAGGATGGCTGCTTGCAAGTTCCTGGTGGGTTCGAGCAAGGATGTTCTCGGCTCTTTTGTCAATTATGTTTTTGAAAAGGACGGCAGTGGTCCTCGTCCTGTATATAAAAAAGACGACAGTGATCCTCGTTTATGATATTATGTAACGTCATTCATGATGAAATAAAATCGAACTTTATTTATGAACTGTCTTGTTGTATTTACATGAAATCTTTGTTACATTCATACATAGTATTGCTTAAGAAATTTGCCATTGATAGGCATCATAGCAACTCGACCGTCCAGCTCTGAGAGTTGATAGGCTCCATTTGAGAAGACTTTGCTTACGATATATGGACCTTCCCACTTTGCGTCGAATTTGCCCTTGCTCATATGAGTCCTAGTCATGGGACGTCTGACGGTTAGCACTAGTTCTCCTTTCTGAAAAGCTCTGACCTTAACTTTGCGATTGAAAGCTTTTGAGATTCGAGCTTGATATAACTCAATATGTTGTTGAGCCAATAACCTTTTCTCATCGAGCACTTCTAATTCTTGAAGTCGAAGGAGATCGTTGTTCTCTGTAGTGAGCTCGTGGGCGATGGCAATCCTCAGGGATGGGATCTGAAGTTCCAAAGGTAGAACTGCTTCGCAACCGTATACCAGAGAGAAGGGTATACATCCTGTAGGGTTGCGGACCGTAGTACGGTAGGCCCATAGACATTCTTCGAGTTTTTTACTCCAGTTCTGTTTGTTAGTAGATACAAACTTCTTAAGGAGCTTGATGATAGTCTTGTTGAATGCTTCAGCTAAACCATTAGCAGCAGGATTGTAAGTTGTCGAAGCGATATTGTCAATTCGATGATCGTCACAAAATCTGGTAAACTTTTGACTAATGAACTAAGGTCCGTTGTCATGAATGATCCGTCGAGGTACACCAAACCTATAGATGACATGGTGTTTGACGAAGTTGATAACGCTACTGGTCTTGACTTCAGTCAGAGGTATAGCTTCAGCCCATTTGGAGAAGTAGTCGGTTATTGCTAGTATGAACCGATGTCCTCTAGAAGAAGGAGGGTTGATAGGATCTATAATATCCATGCCCCAAGCTTCGAAAGGCCAGGAAGCAGCAGTCGGATGAAGGAATTCCGACGGTTGATGGATAAAATCTGCGTGAATTTGACAAGCTCGAGAATTTTCTTGTATATTCGATGGCATCAGATACCATAGAGGGCCAGTAATAACCCATACGTCGGATACGATCTTGTAGTTTAGGACCGGGTTGATGTGCTCCGCAAACACCATCGTGAGCTTCACGCAATACTTGCTTTGCTTCATCACCAGCAAGACAGCGTAAGAGAAGACCATCATAAGTCCGTCGATAGAGAGTCTTGATGGTCTAATTGTAGTAGAACCGAAGAGACCGTCGACAAATACTCGTAGCCTCCTTAGGATCTGCAGGGAGTATATCATGAACCACAAAGTCGATGAAAGGAGTTCTCTAATCTTCACTGATAACATTGACTTCAATAAGATTACTGAACTCAATATTACGATTGTTTTCGATGCAGAATAATTCCCGATTGGAAACAACCACCACCTGCTGTCTTTTGATAGGGATGGCTAAGACTGCTGTAAGATTGGCCAAAACATCTGTCTCAGTATTGCAAGCTCGGCGGACATATTCGATGAAGAAGGCTTGCAAAGATGTAGCCATGTTGATTGCCGCTTCATGATAAGGCACTAGATCGTGATGATGAACTTCATAGGTTCCTCTAACCTGGTTAACAACCAGCCTGGAGTCGCCGTAGACTTCAAGATATTCGACGTCCAGTTGCTTAGCTAATTGAAGGCTAATGAGTAGAGCATTGTATTCTGCCACGTTGTTGGAGCAAGGTTTATCTAGGAAGTAGGCTCTTTGAATAGTTGACCCGTCTGGAGAAACAAGAACAACCCCAACTCCTGCGACAATGGCACCATTTGGTCCGATCCTAGATGCACCGTCGAAGAACAGATGCCAGGTAGGAAATTCTTCGAAGACCATATTTGATTCCAGTGTCTCGTCTGGAATTTCATCATAAAGCTTAGATGTCTCCGGAATAGGATGAGCTGCTAAAAAGTCAGCCAGTGCTTGACCTTTGACAGACTTTTATGGAACATATACCATGTTATATTGGGCTAGCAGAATGGCCCATGTAGCTAATCGAGAGTTAAGTGTGCTGGGCTTCTTCATTAATACTCGAAGAGGATTAACTCAAAATATGACATGAATAGTTTGGCCAATGATGTAATGCCTTATCTTTTGAACAGCAAACATAAGAGCTAATCATTCTTTTTCGACCGGACTATAATGGTGTCGGCACCAATCATAGTACGACTAAGATAGTAGATGGCATGTTCATGACCTTCTTTGTTCTTTCGGGCAAGTAAAGTACCGAATGAGTGATCCATAGAACGGACATACATTAAGAATGGTATGCCTGAGATCGGTGGCACCAAGACTGGTGGGTTTATGAGATATTGCTTTATGTCATCGAATGCTTGTTGACATTCTTCGGTCCAAATGAAAGATACACCCTTCTCTATTAGCTGAGTAAATGGTCTGCAGCGTCCAGACAGATTCGAAATGAACCTCCTGATGTACGCAAGTCGACCTTGGAATCCTCGTAGCTCTTTTAGGTTGCGTGGAGGACGCATCTCTTGAATGGCTTTGATCTTCTCGGGATCCACGTGTATATCTTTAGAGGTAATGACGAAGCCAAGAAATTTGCCATTAGAGACACCCAAGAATGACTTGGTGGGATTCATTTTGAGTTGATGTTGGCGCATCAGATTGAAGATTGTTCTTAAGTCTTAGATGTGATCTTCCTTTAGACGACTCTTGACGGCAATATCGTCAACATAGCATTCGACAGTTTTGCGCAGATGATCTCGAAAGATAGTACTCATGGCTCGTTGGTAAGTTGCACCCGCGTTCTTGAGACCAAATGGTATCACGGTATAGCAGTAGACTCTGCGAGGAGTACGGAAAGAAGTATGTTTTTCATCTTCAGGATTCATCCGAATCTGATTGTATCCGGAGAATCCGTCCATAAAGGATATTCGCTCGAACCCACAAGTATTATCGATCATGACATCTGTGATAGGGAGAGGAAACTCATCTTTTGGACAGACTTCATTAAGATCCCGGAAGTCGATGCAAACTCGAACTTTGCCAGTTTTCTTCAAGACTGGGACAACATTGGCTACCCAATCTGGATGTTGTTCTTCTCGAATAAAGCCACAAGTTATAAGCTTTTTGACTTCATCATCAATAGCGTCTATCATTTCTGTCTTGAATCGCCTTTGATGTTGTTTAACTGGCTTTGCATTAGGCAAGATATTTAATTTATGAGTAGCAACTTTGGGATCTAAACCTGGTATGTCTTCATAACTCTAAGCAAAGACATCAATATATTCTCGAATAAGAAGAATTAATTCTTGCTTATCTGCCTTTGGAAGGTTCTTGCTGATGAATATTGGACGAGGCGACCCGCTTTCTCCTACATCAATTTGAACCAATTGATCTTCGATAGGAGGTTCTCATTGTTCGAATTGGAGTTCCCATTGGGTATCCATTCGTTGAGCCCAAGGATCTGTTTCGGGACTTTCTTCGATGTCTTTATCATAGTCTCATAGAAGTTCGGCGGAGACCATGTTAGAAGATACGATTAACCGATAAACCTGACCAATGCTGGTGTCAGAGTCCCATGATCTGAAATCAGAAGAGTTAGAGCGCTCCTCACTATCGAATTCGGAGACTTCCGAAGATAATACCGGAGGTGAAGCATATCCAAGACCTCTTTTTGTCCTGCTGTAGTGCATCTCTGAGTTTCCTTTCGAAACAACCGTACGGATAGGAGTTCTTCTACCCTTACCGTAGTTGAGGCCATTGTTGAAGTTATAACCCATCTTTCGGGTGATGTCTTTTGATTGTTGACTATAACGACGAAGTTGGAGACGTCCTGTATCATTGTTTTTGCTATCATCCGTATAGCTAATTTTTTGTTCTGGTCCTTTACTAAAAAGTATCGGACTTTTGCCTCTTTTTCGAGAAGGGACAACAAAGTATGAATCATCTGGGTGTTCGAGTAAGACCTCTGTTTGAAGAGACTGTACAACTCCCATTATAAATGACTGAAAGCTATCTAACATATCCAAATAGCACTTAGCATGATAAATGACATCAGTATACTGGAAAGGAGATGCTTTTTCATTGATTTGTACATCTGTATTTACAACAGGACCTTTAGCCTTAGCAGGCTTGGTCAGATTGATTACAAGAGAGGGAGAAGAAGAACGTGGAGGAGGCTTGCTACGACGAAGGTCAATAACAAGTGGCTCAGAAGAGGTGAGCTCCCTTTTATCCTTGTTACGAGATAAATCAATAACAAGTGGCTCAGAAGAGGTGAGCTGCCTTTTATCCTTGTTACGACGTAGGTCGATAACAAGTGGCTCAGAAGAGGTGAGCTCCCTTTGATCTTGACCACCATCGGTTGATTGCTTCTGGACTGGCAAGTGAATAGCCAGTGGTTTGGAGGACTGAGGATAAGAAACACGCCCTTTGACAGGTATGATGAGGGTGTCATTGGGCACTGCTTCTTGTTCTTCTTCAGTATCTAGAGCCAGTACTACCTTCATGAACTCATCTTTATACATGCGAGCATCGTTACAATATGCTTCGACACCTTTAAAAGGATAGAGATCTGTAACCTCTTTTTGAACCTCTCCATTGTCATCAACGTATTTGAAATATTGATGGAGAGTCGAAGGAACAATATTGTGTTCATGTAGGAATGGTCTCCCCAAAAGAGGGTTGTAAGAGCAACCATGGTTGTCTATGATGTAGAAGGTTACCTTTGTGCGGAGATTGTCTATTTGAAGTTTTAGGCGAATCTTGCCCAGAGGCTCACTTCTTCCCTGGTTAAACCCCAAGATGGTGGTGATTGTGCCAGAAAGACTATGTACTGGGATCTTCAGTGCATCTAGCATTGTCTTTGGCATGATGCTGAGTGCTGACCCTAGATCTATCAGAATACGATCGACTTTCATCGAGTCGACATATCCTGTATAGTATAGAGGACGGTCATGCCTATTGTCTTCTAACAGCATATCATCCTGTGTGAAGGTAATGTTTGGAATTAATTCCAACATACTGTGACAATGGAGGCAAGAGACAGGCTCTGCTTTCGGCTTTTTTAGAAGGGTTAGGCAAGTTTCTGCCTGCATTAGAGCTTCACTCAGAGTTTCTCGAGTCTCTTTGGAGAGGCGCAAGAGCTCGAAGATTGACAGCCTGGCCGGTGTATTGGCTAGTTGGGCTAAAATATCAAAGTTATATGGCTTCTCAAGTCCAGAAGGAGATGACTTCTTCAAAGGTTTGTCGAAGTGGACTTGTTATTTGCCTTTGTCGGCTGCCGTCGACTTAGGGGGAGGAATGGGTTCTACAACCGGTGAGGACGCAGCAGGGATGCCCTCAGTAGAAGTAGGTTACACTAGAGCGGACTCAGAAAAAGAAGCAGGGTTTTCGAGATTCTTGGGAAGTTTCCGTAAGTAGGCTTTTCCTGACCTGGTGCCTAGCAGGATTTCCTCTTCAACTATGGGGTCAAAAGACACCATATTACAGATCTTTGTTCTGCCCTTGGAGCGGTCTCTTTGCTTAGAAAGAGCCTCGAAGTCAGCAATAAGGTCCAGGTGGATCCACATAATTTTGTCGTTATCAAGAGATAGGGGAACGAGACCTTCACTCCGTGGAAGAGGGAGATTCTCGATCTCAAGGGTGGCCTTGAGAATAGGGATGACACCATGTTGTACCATCTGGGAAGGAAAGTTACCGAACTGTATTGAGACCATGTTCACGGTAACAGTCTTCTCATCTTGTTGAAGAGTGACAACACCAGCGTTGACGAGCTCTTGAATTTTGCCTTTGAGCACATAACATGCTCGAGTGGGATGCCCAATGAACCTGTGATAAACACAATATTTGGGATGATCGGTCTTACCGACCTCATCAGGCTTCTTCGGGTCTGGGAGTTGGAGCTTATTGCTTTTGGTCAAGCATTCAAAGATGCTCACTGTGTCATTCTCGTCAAATGAGTACTCTACTTTCGGACGAGGTTCCCTTGGTGGAGGGGCAGAAGGAGTAGAAGTAGACGTAGGTGGAGCTACGTTAACAGCCAGAGATTCTTTGTTCTTCAAATTGATGTTCAAAGTCTCTTTACCTTTGCGGTTGTTCTGGCGATTACCACTATTAGATGTCGCGTGTTCATCCCGGTCGGGGTTAGACATATGTACCCCCAACTGCTTGAACTTGTCAGCGCTAACTTCAGCTGCTTTAGCATTGACAATGAATGATGGCCAGTCTTGAAATTGGGTTGACCCTGTCCACATGCTGATAATAGGCAAAAGATTTTGTAATGCCTGTGGTTCGTATTACGTATTTCTGGAATATGTGTACGTATTTATTCTTGTATTGCATGATTTCCTTACTTAATTTCCTTCCTGGGCTGGTTTATTCTTGGTTTGGGTTGGCTTGGTTTGGTTTGGGATTGCTCTTGGTTCATCATGAACCAAGGGGTGAACCACCTACCTACCACCACCACTCATATTTATTACCTATTCTTCTTCTCTCTCTTCATTAATCTCTTCTTCTTCCATTTACTCCCTTCACCTACCAGAGAGAGAAGAGAGAGGTCTAGGCAAGTACAACTTGCTTCCACAAGAGAGCCCATTTTTATTGTTCCATTAGCTTTTCCTCATGTTTCTAAGACACATTAGAACTTGTCATTTTCCATTTTGAGGCTTTAATTTTTGTAGATCTAGAAATTAGTTATTTTTGGATTTTGGTGGTTTTGATCTATCAAACTTCTTTATTTTCAAGTTTTGATGGTTCCATGTTGTAGAGAATTTTATTCTACCCAATTTTGACCTTTGAAAAGTTAGATTTGGACTTATTTTGACCAAGTTATGGACTTTTGAAGCTTTGGGTTCAAACCATGGAGTTCTTGCTGATTTGGAGAAGACAGTGAGCAGTACGCGAGCTTTTTAGCTTGCGCCACTGAGTTGCACGCGCTCTTTAGCACAGCGCAGTCTAACGTATACGCTGCCTTTTGGAAGCGTATGTTTTGCATACGCTGCCTTGATGAGGAGTCGTATGGACCTCATACGCTGCCTTGACAAGGAGTCGTATGGACCTCATACGCTGCCTTGATGAGGAGTCGTATGGAGTACATACGCTGTCTTTTTGAGCGTATGTCTTGCATACGCTGCCTTGATAAGGAGTCGTATGGACCTCATACGTTGCCTTGACAAGGAGTCGTATGGACCTCATACGCTGCCTTGATGAGGAGTCGTATGGAGTACATATGCTGCCTTTTGGAGACGTATGTCTTGAGCGTAGCCTGACTTGAGCGTAGCCTGACTTGAGCGTAGCCTGACTTGAGCGCAGCCTGACTTGAGCGCAGTCTGACTCAGGCGCAACCTGATGTTTAGGCGCAACTGGACCTGACCCTACTTACCCTGGATCTTCTATAGCCCTGTATATTGATATTTTATTAGATATTTAACGTCCATTTTTCATCCTTACGCCTTTTGTCCTGAACTTGATAATCACGAATTTACTTGATATGTTTGGAATTGATAATTGAGCATGACGTGATAGTGACCCGTAGTGGTGCACTCCTGACATAATAACCTGACATGACCTGATAGTGGCCCGTCGTGGCGCACTCCTGACAAGTACACTTGGCATGATAACCTGACATGATTATCTCGAATAGCTGTTGCGACGGCTACCTGACATGACGTAACCTGTATAATTAATCTGGACACCGTGGGCGATTGTGTTTGTATAAATAAACCAGTCCTGTCTTGCATCATGTCTAGGACAGGGACTCCTGAGTACCACGGTCGGGAGTACCTACTAAAATGGACTAAGGCTAATAACTAGATTAATACATTAGTCATGACGAGATTTCCCAGCTACAGGTAATCCCGTTACCTGGGCACGCCTTGGGATCTGTAGCCTGCCGTCGAGTAGGGCATATTTCCAGCACACTGTCATGTGTTGTACCCTTCAAGCTACCTAAGGGTACATTCGTTTCCTGGACGATGTACCCACCTGAATTCAACTCTAATCTTTTAACCCGGGTAACCTGGATGGTCTGCAGGGCTTGTGGCTGTAGAATAATCTTACTGTATCTTGTTAGTAATTAGGCTTGTGACAACCCTAGTTAGTTAAAGTATCAAGCCGTAATTCTTGCTTGGCCGTGAAGTGATTGGACGGAGTCTAACCAGTCTAGTCTTGCCCTGATCATGTTCCAGATTATTGAATGACCAGAATGCTTGTATTTATTTTACCGATAAATGGTGAGAATTCCAAGTTCTGTTCAGACGAAGGATTACAACCCCGGTCCTTGTTTGGTTTATGGGTTGTAACCTGGTTATCTGAATAGTTCCATGGTTATCTCGTCGTATATCATCCTGGTGTATTTTTTTTATTTCCAGTTCTTACTTTTATTTATATCTTGTGCTGATTGCTGGTTTTAGTTCTTAAGTTAAGCCTCCTTTGTGGCACTTGCTCTTTCTGGGGTCTGACCCAGCTGGTTTTGTGTGGCCAGATTTTGGAACAGCTCCAGAGGATCTACCGACCTTCCAGCCAGATGGTGGCCACTAGACGGAACCCTGGCAACGAGTGGGTTATTTTTGGCTCTCCCACTCTATTGTAAAAATATTCTTTTGAGGCGTTTAGCCGACGAGCACCTGTTTAGCTCGATTGCACTTACTTACTGTCTGCCTACGGGCTGTAACATGATTAACAGATCCTAGGGTTGATCATGTATGACTAAACTCTTGCTAGTCCTGACATTTTGTAACGACTAGCTTCATGATCAACTGAATATGTAATGTTTGGGACGCCTTACTATTGTATATTTAATGATCATACATCTTGCGACTTTTACTTACTTGCTTGTGATTGAGACACTAGGCTTGTTCATGACCTTAAGAGACTGTTGGCTTGTAGATAAACCCTCATGTATCAAGACAGCCGTAACCATATAGCGAGATGGATTCTATTTCATATACGTAGCTGGCTATGTCTGCCCCCGCTCTCCAGTATTCTGGTTCTGGGGCGTGACATGGTTTAAGTGGTGGCCCATACAGGTCTTGTAAATCAAGATATGTGAGGGTTTACCGAATAGATGTCTCAATCAGTATTTGTCCTTGATCTCTGCTCATATCTTCTGAATCCCTGAATTCTTGTCCTGATCATATGCTTGTATCGTTGATCTGTCCTGGTCCTTCCTTATTGTTCCCTATGTCATCTTCTTCAGCGGTATTGTTCGTGGTCCTACCGACCAGCAAGGCGGAGCACCTCCCGTGGACCAGCAGCAACCTGGAGATCAAGCCCAGCATTCCGGAGTAGCCTCCAGAGTCGTACCTTCTGGCGGAGAGCCACCAGTCCAGCCAGTTCAACCTGTAGAACATGATGACGGCACTTTGGTAGGACTCGTCAGGACCTTGATAGCTTCCCAAGACCGGCGTGGAGATGCCTTGTACCAGGCAGTGACGGATGCTTTGACCCGGGGTGGTCATCAGGGTAACAGCGCGGCCAACAGCTTCAAGCGCTTGAACCCTCCATTCTTCGACGGCAGTGAAGATGCTATCGCAGCAGATACATGGCTTCAGGACACAGAGGTGATTCTAGAAGCAGCCAGGACCCCAGAGAACGAGAAGGTGGCCTTTGTGCGCCTGCAGTTGTTAGATCTTGTCCGCAGCTGGTGGGCAGTGCAGGCCGTTGGATTAGCTGCACCCATTGCTTGGGCAGTATTCAGAGAGAGATTCCAGACCAAGTATTTCGATGCCGTGGCTCGGTATGATCTGCAGACGAGGTTTACCAATCTGAAGCAAGGAGGCAGGACGGTCGACGGATATGCGGCCGAGTTTTCCAGACTCAGTCGGTTTGCTCCCACTTTGGTGGCAACCGAGTATGATAGAGCTCAGCGGTTCCAGCAGGGACTTCACCTGGAGATCTTGTTGGCAGTTGAGCAGTTTGAGCATCAGACTTTTGATGCAGTCTTGAGAGCAGCCCGGAGGCATGAGTATACCTCCCAGAGGATTGTGGATAGGGCCGGAGGTCAGAAGAGATCTCACGGCCAGATGAATCAGTCTTCAGCACCGGCCCCGGCAGCCAGGACTTTGACTATTGGAGCTCCGAGGCGAGCGGCCTCAGTAACGTCGGTTCAGCATTCAACTTCGATGCACCCTCAGCAGCAGAAGCAGAAGCAATCTTCCGCAGTGGGTTGTTCTCATTGTGGGAAGCCAGGCCATGTGGTGGCAGAATATCACAGGGTACAGGGATTGTGTCTGACTTGTGGAGCACCATACCATAGGGTTGGATCCTGCCCGAATAGGGGTAGTTCATCATCGTCCAACCTTTCTAGCTCTTCGGTGAGAGGACCAGCTCCGGTCCAGCAGCAGCAGTATCCATTGCCGAGGCCCTTGCCGCCTCAGACCCAAGTGTTCCAGCAGCAGAACCCCCAGCAATATGTACAAGTCCAAGCCCAGAGTCAGAGCAGGCAGCGAGGATTTCAGCAGAGGGGACCAGCACCCCGAGGGCACGGTCAGGCTATGGTGATGACCGTGGAGGAAGGATTGGCACCAGGAGAGGTAGTGGCAGGTACTATTCTCGTCAGCTCCTTTCCAGCTTCAGCTTTATTTGATTCTGGTGCATCACATTCATGTATGTCTGCACGATTCGCGACACGGGTAGGATTGGAGCTCGAGTCATTATCAGTAGGGCTTAATATACTTACTGGTAACGGACTTGTGGGAGTAGATAGAGTGTTTTCCTCGTGTCGGATCGTAGTTAGCGGTAGAGAATTCCCCGCTAGATTGATAGAGTTCCCGATGGCCGATTATGATGTGGTCCTAGGGATGGATTGGTTGAGGAAACAGTATGCTAGGATAGACTACCACATTGGCAGGGTTGTTTTTAGCATTCCAGGCGAGCCGGAGTTTTCTTTCTCCCGAGGCAAAGTTGAGTCATCTCCTCCAGTATTGCGGATGGCAGTAGCAGCAGTTCAGTTGCCCAGGATAGTCGAGGAGTTTCCAGATGTTTTCTCAGAAGAACTTCCAAGTATGCCTCCGGAGCGGGAGATCGAGTTCACTATAGACTTGATTCCCGAGACAGCCCCAGTGTCAGAGAGAGTCTACAGGATGGCGCCGTCAGAATTGGAGATATTGTACAAGATGATTGAAGAACTCAGAACCAAGGGATTCATTCGTGCTAGTCGATCGCCTTGGGAAGCCCCGATGCTTCTTATGAAAAGAAGGATGGTACGTCCAGGTTATGTGTTGATTATCGTACCTTGAACTTAGTGACAATCAAGAACAGATACCCTCTTCCGAGGATAGATGACTTGTTTGATCAACACAAGGGGGCATCAGTATTCTCGAAGACCGACTTGCGCTCAGGTTATCATCAGATCAGAGTCAGAGAGCAGGACATCCCGAAGATAGCTTTTAGATTAAGATATGGGCATTAGGAATTCCTTGTTATGCCTTTTGGAGCAACCAATGTGCCGGCAGTATTCATGGACCTCATGAATCGCATCTTCATGCCTTACTTGGATCAGTTTGTGATTGTGTTCTTGGATGACATTCTGGTCTACAGCAAGAGTGAGGCGGAGCATGAGCAGCATCTCCGTATAGTTCTTCAGATCCTCAGAGAGCACCAGTTATATGCCAAGTTCAGTAAATGCAAGTTCTGGCTCGATCGCATTTCGTACTTGGGTCATATCATCACTCGAGGAGGAGTAGAAGTGGATCCACAGAAGATTGTGGCTATTGAGTCATGGCCAGTGCCCAGCACAGTTGCAGAGGTTTGTAGTTTTCTTGGATTGGCCGGCTACTACCGGCGGTTTGTTTCAGATTTTGCTCGAATTTTAGCGCCATTGACGCAGTTGACCCGCAAGGATGCACAGTTTGCTTGGACAGCAGAGTGTCAGAGTTCTTTTGAGCAGTTGAAGCGAGGCCTGATAACAGCTCCTATTCTCACGCTTCCAGATGGGACCGAAGGATTCTCAGTGTACTGTGATGCTTCAGGCATAGGTTTAGGATGTGTTCTGATGCAGCATGGGAAGGTAATAGCTTATGCATCACGACAACTTCGTGATCATGAGAGGAATTACCCAACCCATGACTTGGAGCTGGCAGCAGTGGTGTTTGTATTTAAGTTGTGGAGGCACTACTTGTATGGAGACAGGGTGGAGATTTTCACCGACCATAAGAGCCTGAAGTATGTTTTCACCCAGAAGGATCTTAACATGCGTCAGAGAAGGTGGCTGGAGCTTCTTGTGGATTATGATGTCAACCTGCAGTATCATCCTGGGAAGGCCAATGTTGTTGCGGATGCATTGAGCAGGAGAGCGGAAGTTTATTTTCTAACAGCGCAACCAGAGCTGTTAGCAGATCTTCAGAAGATGGGTATTGAAGTTGTTCTCCCTTCCAGTGTGGCCTTGATGGCCAGTATACAAGTTCAGTCCATTATAGTCGAGAGGATCTGGATGGCGCAGTCGGCAGATTCCATGCTTCAGCGACCCAGAGCAGAGTGTGAGGCAGGACGAAGACCAGAGTTATGCATGCATGAGGATGGTACACTTCGACATGGTAAGTGTCTTTGTGTACCCAGCGGAGATATCCGGCAGGAGATCATGTCAGAAGCGCACAGTTTGCAGTATTCCATCCATCCCGGCAGTACGAAGATGTACCGTGATATCCGGCAACATTTCTGGTGGAATGGCATGAAGCGGGAGATAGCTCGGTTTGTCTCTCGGTGTTTGGTTTGCCAACAAGTTAAAGCCGAACATCAGAGACCGGCTGGACTTCTTCAGCCCTTACCGATTCCAGAATGGAAGTGGGAGCATGTGACCATGGATTTTGTGACTGGACTACCTAGATCCCCAGCTGGTAGAGATGCTATCTGGGTTATAGTTGACAGGCTCACGAAAGTGGCTCACTTTCTTCCATTCAGAGTTGGTCAGTCGACGGCTCAGTTAGCAGAGATGTACCTCAGGCAGATTGTCAGATTACACGGTGTGCCAGTCAGGATCATATTGGACTGAGATTCAAGATTTACGTCGCACTTTTGGTGTAGCTTGCAAGAGAGTTTGGGAACACATCTCCAGTTCAGTTCAGCATATCACCCGCAGACAGATGGCCAGTCGGAGCGCACGATCCAGACTCTTGAAGACATGTTGCGGTCTTGCACACTTGACTTCGGTGGTTCATGGGAAGATCACTTGCACCTGGTAGAATTCTCGTACAACAACAGTTTCCAGGCCAATATCCAGATGGCACCGTTCGAGACACTGTATGGTAGAAAGTGCAGATTCCCGCTAGCCTGGGATGATGTTGGAGAGAGACAGATGCTCGGTCCAGAAATGATTGCCCAGACAGTTGAAGTGGTCAGGCGAGTCAGAGATCATCTTCGAGTTGCCCAAGATCGCCAGCGCCATTGGGCCGATTCTCATCGGCGCCCTCTCGAGTTTTCGGTCGACGATCATGTATTCCTGAGGATTTCGCCTAACCGTGGCATCATTCGTTTCGGCATACGGGGCAAACTTAGTCCTAGGTATATAGGACCGTTTGATATTCTAGAGCGAGTAGGAGATGTATCCTATCGTCTCGCTCTTCTACCGTCGCTAAGCGAGGTACAGGATGTGCTCCATGTATCACAATTACGACGGTATATCCCGGACCCGAGCCACATCCTGGATCATTCGGAATTGGTTGTTGGTACCAACCTTTCGTATGAGGAGAGACCCGTGTCTATATTGGACCGGAGAGAGAAGATCCTCAAGAGCAAGACTATCAAGTTAGTCCGAGTTGCTTGGGGTCATCACTCTTTGGGGGAGTCAACGTGGGAGCGTGAGGATGATATCCGATCGCGATATCCTGACCTGTTTGACTCGTGAGGTATAATGTCTTTCTTATGCCTCATGCCTTCGATTCCTTGCTTGAATGAGTGATTGTCTGCCTAATCATAGCTTACATGTGATTAATGTAGCTTGTCATTGCTCCTCTAGCCTCTTGATTAAATTCCGAGGACGGAATTCTTTTAAGGTGGGTAGAGTTGTAATGCCTGTGGTTCGTATTATGTATTTTTGGAATACGTGTACGTATTTATTCTTGTATTGCATGATTTCTTTGCTTAATTTTTTCCCTGGGCTGGTTTATTCTTGGTTTGGGTTGGCTTGGTTTGGTTTGGGATTGCTCTTGGTTCATCATGAACCAAGGGGTGAACCCCCTACCTACCACCACCACTCATATTTATTACCTATTCTTCTTCTCTCTATTCATTAATCTCTTCTTCTTCTTCCATTTACTCCCTTCACCTACCAGAGAGAGAAGAGAGAGGTCCAGGCAAGTGCAACTTGCTTCCACAAGAGAGCCCATTTTTATTGTTCCATTAGCTTCTCCTCGTGTTTCTAAGACACATTAGAACTTGTCATTTTTCATTTTGAGGCTTTAATTTTTGTAGATCTAGAAATTAGTTATTTTCGGATTTTGGTGGTTTTGATCTATCAAACTTCTTTGTTTTCAAGTTTTGATGGTTCCATATTGTAGAGAATTTTATTCTACCCAATTTTGACCTTTGAAAAGTTGGATTTGGACTTATTTTGACCAAGTTATGGACTTTTGAAGCTTTGGGTTCAAACCATAGAGTTCTTGCTGATTTGGAGAAGACAGTGAGTAGTGCGTGAGCTTTTTAGCTTGTGCCACTGAGTTGCACGCGCTCTTTAGCACAGCACAGTCTAACGCATACGCTGCCTTTTGGAAGCATATGTCTTGCATACGCTGCCTTGATGAGGAGTCGTATGGACCTCATACGCTGCCTTGACATGGAGTCGTATGGACCTCATACGCTGCCTTGACAAGGAGTCGTATGGACCTCATACGCTGCCTTGATAAGAAGTCGTATGGAGTACATACGCTGCCTTTTTGAGCGTATGTCTTGCATACGCTGCCTTGATGAGGAGTCGTATGGACCTCATACGCTGCCTTGACAAGGAGTCGTATGGACCTCATACGCTGCCTTGATGAGGAGTCGTATGGAGTACATACGCTGCCTTTTGGAGACGTATGTCTTGAGCGTAGCCTGACTTGAGCGTAGCCTGACTTGAGCGTAGCCTGACTTAAGCGTAGCCTGACTTGCGCGTAGCCTGACTTGAGCGCAGCCTGACTTGAGCGCAGTCTGACTCAGGCGCAACCTGATGTTTAGGCGCAACTGGACCTGACCCTACTTACCCTGGATCTTCTATAGCCCTGTATATTGATATTTTATTAGATATTTAAGGTCCATTTTATATCCTTACGCCTTTTGTCCTGAACTTGATCATCACGAATTTACTTGATATGTTTGGAATTGATAATTGAGCATGACGTGATAGTGACCCGTAGTGGTGCACTCCTGACATAATAACCTGACATGACCTGATAGTGGCCCATCGTGGCGCACTCCTGACAAGTACACTTGGCATGATAACCTGACATGATTATCTCGAATAGCTGTTGCGACGGCTACCTGACATGACGTGACCTGTATAATTAATCTGGACATCGTGGGCGATTGTGTTTGTATAAATAAACCAGTCCTGTCTTGCATCATGTCTAGGACAGGGACTCCTGAGTACCACGGTCGGGAGTACCTACTAAAATGGACTAAGGCTAATAACTAGATTTATACATTAATCATGACGAGATTTCCCAGCTACAGGCAATCCCGTTACCTGGGCACGCCTTGGGATCTGTAGCCTGCCGTCGAGTAGGGCACATTTCCAGCACACTGTCATGTGTTGCACCCTTCAAGCTACCTAAGGGTATATTCGTTTCCTGGACGATGTACCCACCTGAATTCAACTCTAATCTTTTAACCCGGGTAACCTGGATGGTTTGCATGGCTTGTGGCTATGGAATAATCTTACTGCATCTTGTTAGTAATTAGGCTTATGACAACCCTAGTTAGTTAAAGTATCAAGCCGTAATTCTTGCTTGGCCGTGAAGTGATTGGACGGAGTCTAACCAGTCTAGTCTTGCCCTGATCCTGTTCCAGATTATTGAATGACCAGAATGCTTATATTTATTTTACCGATAAATGGTGAGAATTCCAAGTTCTGTTCAGACGAAGGGTTACAACCCCGGTCCTTGTTTGGTTTACGGGTTATAACCTGGTTATCTGAATAGTTCCATGGTTATCTCGTCGTATATCATCCTGGTATATTTTCTTTATTTCCAGTTCTTACTTTTATTTATATCTTGTGCTGATTGCTGGTTTTAGTTCTTAAGTGAAGCCTCCTTTGTGGCACTTTCTCTTTCTGGGGTCTGACCCAGCTGGTTTTGTGTGGCCAGATTTCGGAGCAGCTCCAGAGGATCTACCGACCTTCCAGCCAGATGGTGGCCACTAGACGGAACCCTGGCAACGAGTGGGTTATTTTTGGCTCTCCCACTCTATTGTAAAATATTCTTTTGAGGCGTTTAGCCGACGAGCACCTGTTTAGCTCGATTGCACTTACTTACTGTCTGCCTACGGGCTGTAACATGATTAACAGATCCTAGGGTTGATCATGTATGACTAAACTCTTGCTAGTCCTGACATTTTGTAACGACTAGCTTCATGATCAACTGAATATGTAATGTTTGGGATGCCTTACTATTGTATATTTAATGATCATACATCTTGTGACTTTTACTTACTTGCTTGTGATTGAGACACTAGGCTTGTTCATGACCTTAAGAGACTGTTGGCTTGTAGATAAACCCTCATGTATCTAGACAGCCGTGACCGTATAGCGAGATGGATTACATTTCATATACGTAGCTGGCTATGTCTGCCCCCGCTCTCCAGTATTCTGGTTCTGGGGCGTGACAGATTTGCCTTGCAAGTATCTATAGTGACAGCGGCCGGAGTTCCAGGAGGCATCTTTAAAGCTTTTCGGCAAAATCTTTCAATAAAACTCTCAGCGGTTTCATTATGCCTTTGTTTGATCTTGTTGAGGGCTGACATGGTCATGTCGTTGATTCTCTCATAGAATCGTTCTAAGAAGATTTGTTTAAGACCCGAGAAAGAAGTGATACAACCATCAGGCAAGCTTCTATACCAATCGTATGCTACACCGGCTAAACAGTCGATGAATACCCTGGTAAGAAGAGCGTCATTTGGCTGAAGTTGAACAGTCATTACCTCAAAGTGGTTAATGAACTGACTCGGAGAAGTGCTGCCGTCAAACAGCAAAATTGTAGGAATCTTATACTTTGGAGGAAATGGGACTTCCTTTCATTCAACCGGATAGGGCTGTTTAATCCCCAATCTTTGTAAATTGTCCTTCTCTTTAAAGGCCTCGAATTGAGTGCGCAAGAGTTTGACAGCTTCATTAGCATCTTCCGATAATGAAGAAGGGACAGGCTGAATTATAGTGTTAGGGGGAGGAACAGCGTGGTAAGTACTACCCCCAGCTCCTGACTGACTGAGTGTGGGTTGAATTTGTACAGGGGGTATTTGAGGAGATACTACCCCCAGACCTACATTAACAAGTACCGACGATGCTATAATTTCTGGATTTGCAGCAGGTACAATCGGTGGTACTGTATGTTGGGCCACGATGACAGAATGCATACTTGCGACCATTTCAGCCACGATCTTCAGCTTATCCTCCAGTGCAGCTATTCGTTGTTCTTGATTTGCTGAACTAGAAGCATCTGGGTCTTCAGTGACAACATAAGCTGTCACTTCTCTAGGTACAGTAGAGGATACTGTTTGTTCAGAACTTTCACTGTATGCATCATAATCAGATAAGGAATCATCTCCTAAATGAGAAATAGGACGATGACCAAAAGGTTCTTGGAGAAGATTCTTTTGACCGATGGTGTCTCGGCTTCGGGATCTGGTGTGTTGAAATACTCCTTCAGAAAATTCTTGGAGTAAATCCAAGTACCGCTGGCTGGGTTTACGGGGCTTGTCGTATTTGGAGCACTTTCTACCCCCAGTGTCTCGAGAAGCCATGTTGACAGAAGCATACAATACTTCGTCTTCATCTTCTGACATAGGTTCAGTAGTTGCAAAATTCAGACGATCGAAGACAGACCATTTTGTTGTCTGGCAACAGCACTTGATGACAACCTTGTGATTACAATGGTGTTCAAGTGGTTGAACTGGAGGTGTTGAGATATTGTCCTGCTTTTGTCTGAGGTGCTCTCGTAGGTCAGAAACAATGACGGAACGAGAAGAAGTCTGAGGGATATGTTCTTTGACCACATTCGGAACATGATTCATGTTCTTCAGATGTTTTGTCTCGTGAGTATACAGGGAAGTACTCACTTCATTAGCATAGGTATCAGGATTTTTCATCCTGGAAGTTTACTTCTGATGCAGGTTCATCTTCGGCATTGGCTGCTTGCGTTTTGCTGAAGTTGATGTAGACTGAGGTCTATTGAGATAATCCCGTAGATCAGCAAACTCACCCCAGGGGTTTCTGTCTGGGATACCAATAATTTTCCTTACTGTGAGCGGGATATCCGGAGAGTTGGGAGATCTTGGAATTCAGCTACCGGAGTAGGCAGAATACCTCTTTGATCAGTACATTTCCCTTTGGCAGGGAGAGAAGAACTCTTGTTTGAGAGAGTTCTTGTACTGATTGGTGCCGAGGCACGTTCAGATTGATCTTCCGAGTTAAAGACCTGAGAAGACTGAGAAAAGACCAAAGGACCTTTTCCCTTGTTTAGTGAAGAAGGGTTGGCTAAAGAGCGTTTCCCTCTATTGTCTTCCAAGTCATGGAACGAGAAAGTTTGAGAAAAGACCAACGAGCCTTTTTCTTTGTTCTGAGGAGGATGAGGAACAGTCAACAGACTACCCCCAGTGGATTGCGCTGGAGCAACAGGGTGCTTGGGAAGAGAAGCTGAGTTTTTCCCCTTGCTGTGAGAAGAAGGGAGATTAGCCAAAGGGCTATCCCTATTAGACTGCGCTGGAACAACTTGCGCAGAGGTTGATTGCGCCTGGGGAGCTTTGACAGATGACCTTTTGGCCACAGAAACTGTAGTTTGCGCAGTAGGAGTGCTGGCTTCAGTGGATTACGCAGGAGGGAAGGAGGTCACCAACTGCGCCAGGGGGAGAGGAGTCTTGGACTTTGCCATAGCAGCATAGGAAGTGGCTTGCGCGGCAGCAAGAGGAGCAGTACACTGCACAGGAGCTCTGGCTTGCGCTTTGGTAGCGCGGGTGGTGTTTTGCGCAGGAGCAGAAGTGGCCAGTGGCTCCTTAGCAGCAGAGACAGCAGGTTGCACAGATGATTGCACAGAGGACTGCGTAGAGGACTTTGGAGTCCACACTGAATGAACCTTGCGCTTGGCAGAGGTTACAGTGCGACGAGTAGCCCCGGAGTTGATCATCGCCTCGTAGGCAGTCTGGTTGACCTTTACAACCAGCATCTTTTGCGTCTTTCTGAGAGATGCAACGTCACATTGAGTTGTCACTTCCTCGTCGGAGGAGAAAGTCGTCCCCAGCAGAGTCGCCATTTTGTTTGCAAAAAAATAAAAAGTTCTTTTTATTTTACAAACTTTGTAAGAAGATTACAATTGAATTCTGGGAAAGTACAACTATAGGAATCCGATCTGAAGACGATCGCTTTATCCCTTGGACGATGTGAACTTTAAAGACGGTAGCCTCTGAAGAATGCAGCAGCACTTGGACAAGAACTCCTGATCTCTGTGATGATCTTGAATGATCTGATCTTGATAATGAAGGACTTGAAACTCTATTTATAGAGTTTTGGAAAATAACTAATTAGTAGTTATTTCTGGATTGCGCAGGCTGGATTGCGCATGCATTGGACTGCACAAACAGTGAACTGCGCTAGCAGTTACTCGATCGTGGCTCAACTGTATTAGACGTGTGGCATTATTTGATTGAAATACGCATGGTCGTGTACAGACGGTTGCCACGTGGTGAGCAATTAATGGCATGTAGGCCACGTATAAAATGTCAGTTATCTTGATGGATTGCGCCGCTTGAACTGCGCTAGCTCCAGACTGCGCTGGTATCGAACTGCGCTAAAGAGGATCTGGCAGACTGCGCTTCAGTTGGGCTGGCAGACTGCGCTGGGAGTGGACAGCTGGACCGCGCTAACAGCTGTCATAGAATGCGGCGCGGCTCGAGAAACGAACAGACTCCTCACTTTTCGGGCTGTCAGTTGTCAGAAAATCTAATTTTGTGTCAGGTAATGATGACGTTGCCACGTCAGCATTGCGCGCTTGGATCTTGGCACGGTTCGGCCTTGCACAGTTGATTTGTTGTGCAGTCTGTCTCCTGCACAATTCATTTGAAGGGTGCACAATTTGATTTTTATTACTTTTTTGATGGGTACAACTTGATTTTTAGGACCTACAGGCACCAGATTGACTTGGAATAGCCTGCACAGGAATGGAAGCGGTGTGAGGAGACTGTACCCCAGGTCAATATTGATGGAAGCTGATGTTGTTACAGGTTCCTGAGTCGGAATCAGATTTGCGATCGCTGAAACTGTATATTGTGCCATAATCATAACATGCATGTCTGTCATCATCTCAGCCATGTTCTTTAAACTAGCCTCCAAAGCAGCAATTCTCTGCTCTTGACTGTTAGAACTGGAAGTATCTTGATCTTCTGTGATATAAGCAGTCACTTCTCTAGTCCTTGAAGACGAGCTAGTGGAAAGGGTGATCCTTTCAGAACTTTCACTGTCAGCATCAAAGTCATATAAAGAACTACCCCTAGAATAAATGATAGGGATGTCTTTTTGACTGAGGAATCTTGGTTAGAATCAAGAAGATTCCTTTGACCGATTGTGTCTTGGTCGAAAAGAAAATTCCTTTGACCGATTATTTCTCTGCTTCTTGATCTAGTTTATTGGTATACTCCTTCGCCAGATTCATGAATCCGATCTAAGTATTGTTGACTGGGATTGCGGGATGCATTACGTCTTGGACGTTTTCCACCCCCAGTTCTTCGAGATGCCATGTTGACAGGAGCATAGAGTAATTCATCTTCGTCCACTGGGATTGGTTTAGGAGTCTGAACATAATTCAAACGGTCAAAGATGGACTGCTTGACTGACTGACAGCAGCATTTGATGACAACTTCATGGTGGTGATTGCAATGATGTTCTTTCTATTGGTTCACCGTTAGATGGGATGGATTTACAACCTTCCGCTTCTATATTAAAAGTTCACGGAGGTCATTAACAGGACGAGAAGAAGTCGCAGGAATGTAGTCCTTGACGATATTCAGGACATGGTTCCTGTTCCTGAGGTGTCTCGTACCTTTAGTGTACAAGGACGTGCTAAGCTGGTTAGCATAAGTCATAGGATGTTTCACCTCAACATTCTTCCTCTGGTGCAAGTTAGCAACTGGTGCAAGTTGTACTTGATACATTTTGTGTTTTCTCGAGGTTGACTCTGATTGGCTCCAGTTGATATAGGTGCGCAAGTCTGACAGGGGAGCTACTTGTGCATCTACTTGAGATACTAGCAGTTTGCCTTGTCAGGATCTTGAGATACATAGGGTTGGTAGATCCTGCCCTTACCGCTTTGGAGTAGACATAATACCCTTTTGTGTGGAAAGTTTATTCTGAATAGAACCCATCTTTCTGACAGAGATTTGGTTCTCTCTGTTAAGGAGAATAGAATTCCTATCTGAATTAGCAGTACTTTCCACCCAGTCAACGACTCGAGCAGAATGAGGAAAAGCTAAAGAGCGTTTTCCTTGATTTAGTGATTTTTTACTAAACTTCTGGTTTGGTGGCAAAGAGGGAGCCACTAAACAGTATTTCTCTTTATGTTACGCTAGTGCAGAAGTATATGCAGGTTGCGTCAGAGCATGAATAGACATAGGTTGCGCCAGAGCATGAATAGGCATAGGTTGCATCAGAGCATGAACATGCGCAAGTTGAGCCATAGCAGGAACACGCGCAGGTTGAGCCAGAGAGGAAAAGGCCAAAGGGTGCCTTCCTTTGTTTTGTCCAGCAGTGTATCGGGACGAAGTTTCTTTCAATTTCAGAGTCAGGGAAGTAGAGGGGTTAGCCCAAAGGCTGTTTCCCTTAGGTTGCACCAAGGCAGTGATGGGCGCAAGTTACGCAGAAGTAAGAACAGGTGCAGGTTGCCCCAGGGAAGTAAAGGCCAAAGGGCATTTTCCTTTGTTTTGGACAGCTGTATGTCGAGATGAAGTCTCCTTCGATTTCAGAATCGAAGAAGCGGAGGGATTAGCCAAAAGACTGTTTTCCTTAGATTGTGCCAAGGCAGTGATAGGCACAAATTGCACAGAGGCAGGAGATTGTGCCGTCGAGGACTTAGGAGTCCAAACAGAGCGCGTCTTGCTCTTAATAGCGGCAGCAGTGCACTTGGCACCCCCAGCATTGATCATAGCCTCGTAGGCTGTATGGTCGACTTGAACGACCAGGGTCTTCTGCGTCTTGTCGATTGACGCGGTATCCCATTGAGTTGTCACTTTCTCGTCGGAGGAGAAAGTCGTCTCCAGCAGAGTCGCCATTTTGTTTGCAAGAACAAAAGTCTTTATTACAAACTTAGAAAAAAAAGAGTACAAGAGTACAGTTGATTTCTGGGAAAGTACAACTATAGGAATCTGATCAGAAGATGATCACTTTATTCCTTGGACGATGTAATATCGAAGACACAAGCCTCTGGAGAATGCAACAACACTTTAGCAGAAGATTATGATCATTCTTGATGCTTTGAGATTGATTTGAAACTCTATTTATAGAGTTCTTGAAATAACTGTTTAGTAGTTATTCTGGATTGCGTGCGCTTCAGGTTGCGCGCCTCCTGTTCACTTGCGTGAACGGTTGCACTAACTGTTATGGACGTATGGCATCGTTTGATTGAGACGCACGTGGTCATGGGTAGTGTAGTGGGCACGTTCTGCAAAGTTAGTGGCTTGTGCGCCACATCACTCAGTTTTGAATACTATTTAATCACCTTGCACGAGCTTCATCAGGTTGCGCGTGGGCACAATATAGCAACCTGCGCGAGGGGTTGTACCAACTGCTGTGGATGTGTGGCATCGTTTGATTGAGATGCGCGTGGTCGTGGGCAGTGTAGTAGGCACGCTCTGTAAAGTTGGTGGCTTACACGCCACGTCACCCTACTTTAAAATAAGAGTTGATCAAGGGGCGCCAACTAGCCAGGCTGCGCATGGACGCAACTCAACAACTAGCGCCTTTGACTAGGTCTTCTATGTTGTACTGATTAATTCTCACGCCACACAATGACTTGCGCGAACCAGCTGTCAGCATTAATTATATGCTGACAAAATCTTCTCGAGCACCGCATTGCACGGGATTCGAATGGATTTTCCTTAATCTTCGTGTTGTCAGCTGTCAGGTAATAATGATATCGTTACAGCTTCTCGAATAAGTACGCCACGTGGCGCTTGCACAACCTGACTCCTGCGAAACTAGATGTTGGCGCAACCTGATGCTGCACAACTTGATAATTTGGCGCAATGTAATGATTTGGAACCATCTGATTATCGAACACTTTAATGGGTGGCACAGCTTGATTTTTAGCCTCTACAAGTGTCTGGGATGTATTTTGGAGCAGAACAAGAAGGTGATTGCATATGCTTCTAGACAGTTGTGGCCACATGAAAAAAATTATCATATTCATGTGTTGGAGTTGGCTGCGGTAATATTCGCTCTAAAATTATGGAAATATTATTTTTACGGAGAGCGTATAGAGATCTTCACTGACCATAAAAGTTTGAAGTATGTTTTCACACAAAAAGAGTTGAATATGAAGCAACGTTGGTGGCTGAGACTGATGAAGCATTTTGATATATCCTTACAGTATTATCCATGAAAGGCCGACGTGGTTGCCGATGCCTTGAGCAGTTATCCAGTAGCTATGTATTTGATGACAGATCGACATTTGTTAGCAGACCTGGAGAGCTTGGGCATAGAAGTGATAGTTCTAGGGGTTGAAAAATAGATGATGAGCTTCCAGGTTCAGCCAGAGTTGATGGATAAGATCAAGCAGGAACGGTATCAGGACATGAGTCTAAGGAGTAGTAGAGCTCAGGTGCAGGAAGCATTGTTGGATGAGTTTGTCATTACTGGAGATGGTTTATTGTGGCACGGGAATAGACTGTGTGTGCCTAATGGGGATCTGCGAGAGGAGGTTATGTAGAAAGCACACTATTCTCAGTACACTATACATCATGGAGCTAACAAGATGTAAAAGGATCTGAGAGAACTTGTGTGGTGGTATGGCATAAAGTGGGAGGTGGCACGCTTTGTTTCTAAATGCTTGATATGTCAGCATGTCAAGGCAGAGAGGCAGAGACCTGGCGGTTTGCTTCAACCATTACCTATTCTAGAGTGAAAATGGGAACATACTACGATAGATTTTGTTTTCGTACTTCTACGTTCTCCAGGAAGAAAAGATGTGATTTTGGTCATCGTTGACAGGTTGACCAAATCAGTCCATTTTTGCCTTTTAATGTGGGTTTGTCTGTGGAGAAGCTTGTCGAGCTGTATGTGAGGCAGAACGTCAGGTTGTACGGAGATCCAGTGAGCATTGTATCAGACTGGGGTAGTAGATTTACATCTCATTTCTTGAGGAGTTTGCAAGCTAGTTTGGGTACATAACTCAAATTTAGCACCCTCAGACAGATGGACAGTCAGCGAGGACTATTCAGACGCTTAAGGATATGCTCCGGACTTGTATGTTAGACTGGAGGCTCTTGGGAGGATCATCTTTATCTGGTAGAGTTCTCATACAACAACAGCTACCAGGCCAACATAGGATGTCTTCTTTCGAGGCTCTATACGGTCGAAGGTGTCGTAGTCTATTATCTTGGGATGGCGTGGGCGAGAGAGCGCTTTTGGAAACGGAGATGGTAGTTGATGTTGTTGAGAAGATAAAGCATATCAGAGATAGACTTCGCATGGCACAGGACAGACAGAAGCACTAGGTTGATAGCCACCGGAGACTGCTAGAGTTTGAGGTATAGATTTCTTTCATTTAGATTGTTAATGTTTATAGTTGTGTGTTAAGGTATTATTTTGGTTCTAGGTTGGAGATTTGGTGTTCCTGAAAATTTCTCCGACACATGGTACGATTCGATTTAGAAAAGTCGGAAAGCTTAGTCCAAGGTTTATTGGACCCTTCCACATTCTCGAGAAGGTCGAAGTTGTAGCTTACCGACTATATTTACCGCCTACTCTGGATGGGGTACATAATGTATTTCACGTGTTGCAGTTGAGACGATACATGGCAGACCCCAACCACGTGTTGGATCACTCTAAGATTGAGGTTGGACCTACTCTCCCGTATCAGGAGCAGCCCTGGAGATATTGGATCGTAGAGAGAAGGTGTTGTGGAATCAGACGATTTCTCTGGTTCGTGTCGCTTGGCATCATCACTCTCCGGGTGAATCCACTTGGGGGGAGAGGATGAGATGCACGGTATCCTTATCATTTTGAACCTTGAGGTATTCTTTATTTTATTCTTTTCATGCCTATTTTAACATTTAAATTTCGATGACGATATTTTTCTAGGAGGTAGAATTTGTAACCATCTAATTCAAGAAGAGCGGTATTTTTGATGTTTACTATTATTTAATATTGTATTCATATAGTCCTAACTATATTGCTGTTAATTAGTATGCTGGTTAACATAATCAAATTAGGTATAAGTTAGTATAGATTAGTGCATTTGAAGATTTGCTAATTCCTTTTTTATAATGTTTTTATTTCAAATTAGTGAACAAAATTAGGCTAAAATAATTGTTTGATGAATTATCTACTATGTTATATATATATATATATATATATATATATATATATATATATAATATATATATATATATATATATATATATATATATATATATATATATATATATATATATATATATATTTTTTTATATATATATATATATATATATATATATATATATATATATATATATATATATATATATATTTTATATATATATATATATATATATATATATATATATATATATATATATATATATATATATATATGTGTGTGTGTGTGTGTGTGTGTGTGTGTGTGTGTGTGAGTACAAATATAGTTAGTATATTAATTATTGGTGATTATACAATCATGAAATAATGTGTCACACGTGTGTTAATATGGTTTAAATGCATTAAAAGGCACATACAATTCAGCCAACAATTAAAGGACCAATCCCTAGTTTAGACTAGTTTAAATCCATCAAATTAAATCCAAATGAAACCAAACTTGACCCAACTCTTCATGAATCATATTAGGGTCAAACCAAGTCTTAATTAGACCCAAACCATGCACACAAACATGTGTGCACAGACATCAAACCAAGCCAAACCTGGTTGCCCCTCATTCAGCCTCCCATTCCTTGTAGTTTCAATAACTTACACCCCACCACTCTGTTTCTCCTAATTCCAACGCCACAACACCATTAACTCACTCCCTTACAGCCCTATGATTCATTTCCACTTCTTTTAAATTAGCTTTCACACCATTAGAGGCCACAACCAGGTCCGGACTTAATATGAGGCCCATGAGGCTGTGGCCTCAGGCCCAAAATTTTAAAGGGGACCAAATTTATATATATATATATATATATATATATAGCTTACTCCACTGTAGATGACCATGGCCCAGCTGAGTTCTCTTCATTGTCCCACTATAGAGAAGAGCAGCAAATAACCTAACGAATTGCAACAAATGGTCCAACGGATCCGCAATGTTTTCTAGGTAAGGAATATATTTTCTTTTCTTTTTTTATGTTTTTTAGAGTATGTGGTCGGCTGCTTGGAGACTTTGGAGTTCTTTCTTTCTTTTTATTCCAATATTTGAACAGACTCATAAGTCACAAGTCTCACATAGGGTCGACAGCTCCATTTTTGAAGCAAGGAAAGGAATCATCCCTCCATTTCCCTCCACAACACAAGTGAGTCTTTCTTTCTTTCTTTTTCTATATAATAATATAAATTGTTGTAAGTTTTATAATTTATTAATTTAAGGTGAAGTATGTTCTAATTGTTTGTTTGTTTTTGTAATTTATTAATATATTTTTCCTCCAAAGATGTGTTCTAATTGTATTTTTTATAGGTTTTTATAGAGGAAACTCCTGTGGCCGGCTCCTGGAGTTCCTAAAAGATCTACAGTTCCCAGTCCCTCTACATAAGGTAAGATTTGTAATTTATTAATATATTTTTGTATAAAATGTTGTTGATTATCTTTAATTCTTTATTTGTGGTCGACTAATTTATTAAAAAAAATGTTTTAGCAATTTGATTACATAGTTATTCCTACTATGATTGAAATCAACTAATAGAGAAATTGAGAAAGAAAATATTTTTATATTTATGGTTGATTGTTTATCATTAATTATTATTATTTATTGAAAAAATTATGATAATGTCATTTGATTGCATGGTATTCGTATCCATATTATCAAATTGAAATGTCATGTGATATATTATTATAATAAGTTTCTTTTTTTCTATGCAATAACAACAATAAGAACAAAAAATTTATCTCAAAACTAATAAAAATAAAATTATGTCTAAATGTATTAATATATTATTTTATTTTTAATATTATTTAGTTTTCCAAAAACAAGAACTTGAATTTGTCAAAACCATTGGCACATGTACTTATTATTATAAGAAGTCTAAAATCGATTCGGCCTCTCTCATCTCTTATTCATTTATATTCTAGAAAAGAAAACATGCCTCCACAAGAAAACAATTTGGTAAATTTTTTATTAATATGAACATTAAGTTTTGTGGGCACCACTTTTAAAGTTCACCTCAGGCATCAAAAATCAAAAGTCCGGCACGGGCCACAAGGATAACATACTTTCAGCTTTGGCAATAGCAGGTTGCTGAATTTGCACCGACTTCAACAATGTTTTGTACCACCAAAATAGTAGGTAAGAGTCTCAAGTCCTTTACCAAAGTTCTTCCTCTACCTCTTAGATTTCATTTTTATTTCTTTGTGGAATCTGTCACGCCCCAGAGCCAGAATACTGGAGAGCGGGGGAATGACTCAGCCAGCTATGTATTACGGGTAGATGAATACTGTATAATACGATCAATGTTGTCTAACCAGACGAGGGGGTGCATACTACATGAAAGTCTTACTATGGTCACTTCACATCTATTGTCTCAATCATTCAAACAAGAAGCAAAAATAGAGAACATGTAAGATAAAGCAGTAAGACGTCCCAAACGCTTAGTCAAAATGTTCTTGAGATGTGGCTTTACAAAACATAGCCAGATGATATAATAACATATACACAATTGTTATCAGCTGCAGTCTGACTTAGTTACAATTATGTAAAAGTAAGTACAAGACAATTCGACTAACATGTCGGTGCCAAACGGCTAAGTATAAAGTAAATAACAAAACGAGCGGTGGAGTAAGGAACCCACTCGAGTCCTCCTGCGATCATTCCTCTAGTATTGACCATCTTGGAGGTGGAAGTAAGCTGAGTCCTCGGGAACCGGCTCTAAATCTGGCCATGCAAAACCAGAGAGGTTAGACCTCTAATAGCAAGTACCATAAGGAAGCACGATATGAAGGATTAAACCAGTAAGTAAGAGAATATAATAATAGATCTCTGCTTTCCACTAGGATTCACATAACATCACGACACTTCGAACCAACCTCCCAACCAAACAAGGACAGAAGTTGGCCCGTCATGTCCTGACATTCTGATCATCTCAGTTAGGTAACAGAGTAGGTACAGTACACAAACAAATTATCTTGAACGGCCAATCAACTCCTACGGCTTGCTATTGTGAGTCCCAAGTTATCCTGGAATTATACAAATAGGGATTCCTCAGTTCTTACTATGTGTGAGCAAGGCTAGTCTATCCAGTCAATCAATTACGCCAATCATGAATTAGACGAGTCCCAGCGGGATGCCCGTCATCAATATACAATATACAATAATATAACCAGATACCGCTCCCTGCCCGTGTGGCAGATTTGCAGTATCTGTGGGGACCAGCCGGCCTGTCGGGCACTACTAGTCCTAAGAGGGCTGCCATGTAAGAACTCGGGGATCCATTCTCTCCATGCAATCATTATTTTATTTAACTTAATAGTCTCTACGTTGAGTGAAATCCCATACCGTGGACCATGGTCATTCAAATGAGTACTTTCGTACGAGGTACGATATGCGCAACTCTATAACGATACCCGTGCGGCTAGGTTGTAGGTCTTACATAGCGTAATGCAACAATCAAATCTAACCACGGAGTAATCATGCCTTGACCATAAAGTACACATGCTGCTTTGTAGAAAAATAAATAAATTGAAGCCTGTACATGCCTGTATGTCAATATTCGGGATCGGCTAATCGATTACAATAGTTTATAACATGAACGTGTCTCATTCATTTAATTCAATAAGACGACTAGCCAGTCTCTTAGTTCCAACTAGGAACGCATGATCAATTTTAGTCAAGATAACCATTATTATCAATGGTGACAAGGCATGAAAGTCAATTAGTATTAAATGGGGTCGAGTCTATAACTCTCAGGTTTAAGTTCCAGTCTTACTGGGTATCCATAAACCAATCAAGACACAGGGCACGTTCTACACGACCATATATATTAAAAATATTAACATGCTAAGATTATCGAGTTCATAAAAAAGGCGTAAGGATATAATAGGAGAATTATCATGCCACCATTAAATGAATAAACTATAGAACAAATAGAAACACCCAGGTCAGGAAGTCACGCCAACAAGTCTATGCTAAGGCCAACAAGTCACGCCAACAAGTCTATGCTAAGGCCAACAAGTCACGCCAAGTCTAGTAGGTAGGAGTGAGCGTATAAACAGCGTGAGCATGAAAAGTGGTTCACGTTGGCACGCACAGCGTGAGCGTGAAGGGTAATTCACGCACGTACAGCGTGAGCGTGAAAAGTAATTCACGCACTCATAATGTAAGCGTGAAAAGTAACTTACGCACGCACAACGTGAGCGTGAAAAGTAACTCACGCACGCACAGCGTGAGCGTGAAAAGTAACTCAAAATTCACGCTGACACGTAAGGACGTGAGCGTGACTCAAAATTCACGCTAATACGTAAAGACGTGTGCGTGACAAAAAATCACGCTGGCACGTAAAGACGTGTGCGTGACTAAAAATTCACGCTAACACGTAAAGACGTATGCGTGACTAAAAATTCACGCTGGCACGTAAGAACGTGTGCGTAACTAAAAATTCACGCTGGCACGTAAGAACGTGTGCGTGACTAAAAATTCACGCTGGCACGTAAGACCGTGAGCGTGACTAAATCTTCCGAACTCCAATCTTATGGAACCTTCGTTCCAAGCCAGAATGAGGTTCCCATGGTTCAGAATGGTGTAGAAGGAGAAGCTCTACAACATGAACTATCAATTTCGAAAGCACGCCAGTTTAGTGGATCAAAACCCATGAACAACCGAGAATACAACAACTTAGATCTAGAAAAAACAAGCCAACGAAATCAAAAATGCTAAGTACTAAACTCTCTTAGGATCATGAGAGGAAGACAAATGATCCATAAAAATGGGTAAAGGAGAAGCAAGATGTACTTGCCTTCTCCTGGTAGGTGGAAGAGAGTGACGAGGAAGAAGAAGAAGTAATTGGTGAAGGAGAGTTTATGAAGAGAGAATGGAGATGGAGGCTTTAAATGGAAGGGGTGGTGGTAGGTGGGGGTTCGGTTCATGTGAACCACCATGAACCTGAGAAAAACCCTCCTAGGCCGAACCTAAAAGCAAGACTAAAAGCAAAGAATAACAGCAGGAAATAAAATGCAGATAATTAATTAACATGAAATTAAAGGAATTTAAATATAGGATAATACATGATAAATATTAAATAAATATATATGAGTTGTACATGTATAAAAATACGCATTCTGGGAACGGGGAGTGACAGAATCTATCATGGTGGTTTTGACCCTCAGATCGCTCTCACATGGAAACGTATCCAGAATAGGTGTTGTCCGGCATGACAGCGCAAAGAACGAGGCGTACCTCCCAAACCGCTAAGTAAAATGCTACAAAACTTTTTTTGTTGCATACCTCTGCTCATTCCTGTCATTATGATATATAATTGTCTATATGTTCTGTTCAAATTCACCTTGGTACAAGCATTTTTCGAAAGGGTGCGCGAGTTGAATCTCGCGATACGAAATTTGTCCACGTCCGTACATAGGTAAGTACTCTCATTTTTCGTCGAATATTTTTGTATGACATAGGGAATAACTATATATATCATCTACCTAGGTAGAAACCTTAATAAAATTGACGTAGAAATAGGAAAAAATCCCTATAAACACATACACATGAAATATTCATTCCAGAATTGTGACACATTTTTGTAGCTATTATTTTACGTGCATTTTCTTTGAATTTTCGGACGAAACTTCCGCAAACATTTTTCTAACTTGACCACCTACCATGCCATATAATTATTTCATGATAGATATATGTGAAATTTAGGTTAAAGCAGGATTTTTTGGCCATGATTATTTAATTCGAGAATTACATTACATGAGTATATGTTGTGTAATTGTATGTAGGAATATTTTTTGAAATATTGACCCTATTAGGCTGGAAAAATATAAATTTTCATAATAATTGTTATGTAATTTTGTGTTACATTAGTTTTATTTTCAGAACACAAATTAGTATTTAGAATTTTAATTTTTGGGTTCTTTAAGAATTAGAACCTAGCTAGTTTCACTTTGTAATATTATAACTTTATTATGTTATGTGATAAATTTATAGATATAAACAATTAATTTGTGATTTTAAAAAAATTATATTCTAATTTTTAAATGTTTAATTTGGGCCAACTTGGGCGACATGAAACAGTCGATTCAAGCTTAGAAATGACTACTTGACTAGTTTAAACCGAAACTCACCAAGACTTTGCCAATAATTTCCCATAAAAATATCTCAAAAACCATGTTATATACATTTTATATTCTGATTAAATATGAATTTTAGCGATATTTATGGTGGAATTCAACCCTTTGTTAGTGTAAGTTCATGCCTTAGAACCAAATTCCAGGGTTTACTTACCCTAAAATTATAATTTCTTGACTTCCAGAAAAAATATTTTAATATTATTAAATTCTTATTTTATAATTATGGTATTTAGTTTTTTTACCTTTGAAAACTACCTATGTGATTATAGAAATGTGTGTGTTGTGTGTGTTATATATATATAATATATATATATATATATATATATATATATATATATATATATAATATATATATATAGATATTTATTTAATATTATATATATATATAATAATCTATATATATATATATATTTATATATATATATATATATAAAAAAGTTTTATATATATATATATATTATATATATATAATATAATATATATATATTGGACTTGATACGGATTCTGCTATAACCCTCAGCTCAACAGCAAGGCAAGTACATTCACTGATGTTTTCAGTATAATGTTTTAGTAATGTTTATTGATTCTTGGCATGTATATTACACGAATTGATAATGCATGGATTCCTAATCAGAAGATGTTGTATTTTATATTATTGTTGTACGTGATCATTATGCATGTGTTTAGTGTATTGTGATTTACTCGTTGCAACGTGTCGTGATTTGGATCCATTTGTATAGTTGGGGTGGGAGAAATACTAGTTGATATGTGATCAATACCTTTAGATTCATGTGGTAGATTCATGTGGATAGCTAATCATACACTCACATATTAATAGCCGGACCTGATACTCCCTGATGTACCTAAGTCGGTCACATATCATGTAGTATTTTAAAACACCTACAAATAGTATGCATTTACCATGTTATATTGATTTCCTATTTTTCTATTTACTGCCATGATTCGTACTTATTTTACTATACATGTCATATGTGATTTTCAGTTGTCTTCTTTTATCATTTATTATATTTACTATATTTTTGTTTTATAATCTTTGTCATTTACCTAAAACTGCTTTCATTGATTCTTTGCTCAATCCTGACTGTATATTAATCTTTTAGAAGTTGACCTTTAGGACTGGTGTCCCACTTATTATGGGGCCCAGGAGGGTTTAGCTGAGTCTGGTCCTGCCTTTTCGGAGGGCCAGACGGAGGTTGCTATTGAGGTTCCAGATGACACTGCTTAGTATTATTAGACTAGATTTGTTATTATCGGATTTGTCTCCGATTAATTTATATTTGGCATGTATATATTTCCTTCTGGTTTAGATTTATGTCTTAGACTTGTGACTTCATGTCCTTCTAGATTTATTTGTTTATTATCTTTATCTACCTTTAGTGTATGTGATGAGTATTTTATTGTACATTTAAATGCTCATTTATATTGCTTGAGTTGTTGGATGTTAGTCTAGACAGCAACCTACCGCAAACTCTGCGGCATAGCTGGAGTACCCACAATCATGCCCAAATCTTCGGGTGCGGGTCGTGACATGTCGTTATATGATATCGGGTATCGACACTAGGCATGGCAGTTATTTTATTTGTGTTTCATTGACACGATATACCACAAGACATAGGCCACGAGCATGATAGTTGTTGTCATGACATATTCATGGTTTGGACTTTGTGATAGGATACATGCAGACTCGTTACTGTGCTTGAATTTATCATGTTGACATAACTTGCAGTACTAGAACATGAGGTGGGGAGGACATTACTGTTATATCAGGCTACCTTGACACGTTTGGCATGGTCTATATAACCGAACTTGGTTATTACCTGACACTTTGTCACTGTCTCATCCTCGGTTGGTGTTTTAACACGTTTGTGCAAGGTACCACGACACGGTGCCTTGGGTGTGAGTTGTTGAGGTGCTTGTGAGCCTCAGTAATTATAGCATGATATGGACTATGTTCTCACGTGCATATCACTTAAAATGAATACAGTAGATAATCGTAATCATATTTCTTTTACTGTTCATTGGTTTGTATATTATGTACCTTACATATCTCCTGAGGACATGGTGATCTCTCCATGTAGTCGTGTATGCAGAGTTAGTTTGTTGATCATGGAGGGTTGCTATTTATGATCCAGGTATTTATCATGATTTTATATTTCATCCATTACGCATTCTGCTCTTTAGCCTAGTTTTACAAGCTTTATCCTTTGTCACGAGCTTGTTCGGACAGATTACTAAGGTCTGGCCAACTGGGTACATTATGTATTTCTTTCCATTTTTATTCTTGTGGCATCGGTATACTGTTGGTCAGCATTGTACATTTGGTTCTCACTTGAGATGATTTTCTGTTGATTGAGATATAGTTGGCCTTGCTAGTTATAATTAGACTGGACCTCTAGACAGCTTATTGTATTCGAGTAGTGCTGGAGTCCACTTGATCGTAACGGGCATGTAGACTTATTCCAAGTCTACGTACTTTGGGATGGGATGTTACATCCAGACTACATTATATTTTTTAATATTAACTGTATAAAATATAAGTGTAAATTATAAATATATATAATATATATTTTTTAATATATAAAATAAAAGTGTAAAATAAGTAAATGTAATATATAATATATATTTATATTTTATAATATATATATATTAATATATATATTTATATCTATATATATATATATATATAGCTATATAAAATATTATAATATAAGATAGATATAATATATTTATTATTTATTTATTATTTATTTATATTATTTATATATATTTAATATATATTATATATAGTATATATTATATATAATATATTTATATATAGATATATATATATTCATTTAAAAAAAATAAAAAACAAATAATATATATATATAAGAAACTCATCTATATTTTCCCTTACAAGAACAATATTGGGAAGAACCCAAGCAGACCCACATCCTCTTATAAGGCAATTTTAAAGAAAAACAAACAAAATCAATCTAAAACCCGAACCCTAACCTGCCGACCCCGACCCTGTCCTGCGTGTGTGTGTCATTGCCCCGCCGCAGGCCACCCAAGTCGACCGATCGAGCAAATCGCAGCAGCAACCGCAATAACAAAAGCACTAGCAGCACCAACAGCAACTCCAGGTACGTCTATTCCTATTCCAACCACTTTCCCTCCTCCGTTCGCGATTTTTCAAATTGAAAAATCTACGTGTAGACAACCTATCTACCTATAAAATCCTCAAGTGATTTGTTAGTTCGTGATGTACACAAATAAAATCGAGCTCCAAAATAATAAAAATCATAATGTTGAGACACAGAACTGTCCCGAAGAGCTATTTTGGAAGTCATTTTTTAGACCGAATATCGAAGAATTCGAAGGTTCACCTGAAGGGACTTCTACATAACCAATACAAGATCAAAACCCGAATTTAGTTTTATTTTAAGTTTATTACATTTTGTTTAAAATCAGTTTGAAAAATGAAGAAAAATAATGTTTAGAAAATTTTAAAACTCCGATGCAGAGTCCGTCCCGACAAATTGGACGACTTGGTTGCGAACCAGTTGCATCAAAAGGTGCGCATGGACTTCGTGCACGCGTGGGATTTCACAGAACTCGAATTAGTTGCGTGTGCGTGAGAATTAGAGACGTATCCGACAAAAATTCATGTATCGATGATTTTCCAAATTAATCTAATATTCATGTACATGATGTGACAAAACTTGTTCCATGGACTCCTGGTATTTTCTGGTCCTGTGAGCCAAGTTTGGCCCGATTCTGAGATAGTTGACCAGACCGCCATATCGTGAGCTCCACGATCCGATTAAACGGACGATTTTGTGCACGTCTCGCGAATCCAAATTGGACATACCATTGAGTTTATATTTAAAAACTGGACATGTGGACATATAGTTTGCTGATTTTAGCGACCCTTAGATTTCTGGTCCAAAAGTGGACATCGTTTTGATCGAAACTACCGTTTTGCCTCTGTATTCAGAATTGCCTTAAAGGTAGTCGATCTTAAACATTTTCTTATTTCGAAATGTTGGTGATGTTTATTTCATCATCTGAAGGTGTTTGTGGAAGTTTATCTTTTGTTGCTATATTGTCTTGACGAGTTCGTCTGTTGGACGTCGTCAAAACATCGCCAACCTCCATGCAAGATACCTTGCCATATTAACTGTTTATTTACTTTTAGTTCAGCATGTGCATTCATGTTATTTATTATGTATTTTCTTTTATTAAAACTGCTTCCGAAATACTTGGGTGTTGTAACACCATTTTTCTAAATGAGGGTAATTTTGAACTTTTATAATTTTGATTATTCAATAGTAGATTTAATTCATGTTATGATTTTTAGTGATTTTTTAATCAATTTAAACTATTTAAATATTGAAATAGTTTTTGATAGTTAACTAGTGTAACCCTAGAATTGCTAAGCCTAGAGACTAACCATGACCATGGGAGCCTAGTCATGTGATTAGAATTTCAAACTACCACTTTTTAGCCTAAGGGTATTTTGGTCATTTTGATTTTTAATGAAAATGAATTATTAAATAAATATGTGCTATTTCTTTAGTTGAGACTTGACCTAGAATCTTAGCCTAACCTAGATTAGCCTTGAGCTTAGAATCTTGATTAGGATATCCTACTAAGTGACAAGTTAGCAATATCTAGATATTTCTAAGTAGGATTTTCTCTTAGATATTTGTAAAAAGAAAGCCTTATGACTAATTGAACCAATGAGAGGACTTGAAATTTGGTGGAGAAGCCTTAGCCACCATCTACATCTAAACCTAACCCTAATTCATATTGTGGCAACCACAAGTAGTAATTTCCCTCCTATAAAGTATCATTTAGTAGCCACTTGCCTCTTTTAACACCTACAAAGAAATCCTAAATTGTCTTCCCTAAATTCTCCCTTTTCATCCAAATAACTCCAAATTGGACCAAACCAATTGCATTGGACTCCCCTACCCTAGTGAATGCTAAGGGAGGCTAGCTAGCAAGGATTTGAAGTGATTGACCATTGCATTTGGAGAAGAACACCTTTCCTTTTTCATTTTTTATTGAGATTTCCTCTCAATAGGTAAATGCCATAAAATCTATTTAATTTTGTTTTCTTTTTATTGATGCATGCATATAGGTATACATAGCTGTAGAGTGAGTTTGGGCAAAATAGTATCCATGTCGTGTCCGTATTGGACACTCAGTCCCTATAAACCTAGGTTGATGTAATGCCTCTAAGAGTTTTATTTGTTATTTCAATTCTGTTTGAACAATGTAACACCCCTAAATTTTTGAAGTATTTTTTATATTATTTGACTAATTAGGATTTTATGGATTTTTGAGATTTTTAATTATTTAGTTATTATTAAATATGACCTTAGCCATTGTTGAGTTTAGAGCACAAGACGTCTAGGAATTGTGGCACAGAAGATGTAGCAGTGAGCCTTGACTAGTATATTAGCCATGCTATGGGAGGTCTAGCCATAGTGATGCCCGAACTAGGAAAACCAGGCCAAATTAGAAAAGACTCATTTAAATCATTTAATAGTTATTATTTAATAATTGATTTTTTTATGGCCCGGGTGTACCCAATCAGCCCGAACCAGACCCAAACCAATTCCAAGCCAATGTAGGCATGTAGTGGACCAAAGACGACCATGTAGGCTATTTTATGTGTAAGAATATTGCTTAAATTATTTTAGAATTTGATATTGTATTTCTAATTATTAAATATAGTACATATTGGTATTAATATTATTTAGGTGTTTGACAGTACTTTACGATTTATGAGCGAAATGAGGAGTGCGTAGGTTACGTTCACCAAACACTACCACTAGTTTATTTTTAGTATTATTAAGTTTTTTATTTTATTATTATTAAAGTGATTTTGTGATTAAATAATCATATTATTATTATTACTATTATTAATATTATTGAATGATTAATTGTAAATTAATTTATATAATATATATATTGATTATATATTTTATAGATATCAATTAAATTTTATTTGGATTTAAATAGCTTTATGGTGTATATACTATATATCATATACTTATATGTATATATATATATATATAATATATATATATATTATAATATATCTAAATATATATATATATCTATATATATATAAAAAGGGGAAAAAGAAGAAAAAAAAATTGTGAACAGTGCAATGCACTGTTCACTTCCTCCCCTCCCCGATCCCCTACCAAAACCGAGAGCTAACTCTCATTTTTTTGCTATTTGATTTGATCAAACCTGATCAATCTTGACCGAATCGATCCAAATCTTTCCAAATCTAATCCTAATCGAATTCTCTATAGGATTTCACGAAATCTTGGTTTGAATCTAGGTCGAATTTGGATTAAAGGAATCGATCCAAATCTTTCCCTTTTCTTATATATATATATATATATATATATTATATATATATATATATATATTATTATTTTTTTTTTTTTTTTTTTTTTTTTTTTTTTTTTTTTTTTTTTTTGCGCGACCTCACAGGGTGGCTCAGGATCGCGTACACAGGTCAACGAAGGCCGGGGTCGAGTTCTTGAGAAGCTTTCCTACCGCTATTTATATATATATATTTTATATATATATATATATATATATATATATATATTATATATATAGATATAGCGGTGGGAAAGCTTCTCAAGAACTCGACCCCGGCCTTCGTTGACCTGTGTACGCGATCCTGAGCCACCCCTGTGAGGTCGTGCACCGCCCGTCGCTTGCCCACGGTGGACCACCGGAGCACCGCCGTACGCCGCCGCACAACCGCGACCAAGCAACCCGCCGAAAACAACACAGCCGCAGGCAGGTACCCTTATTCGTACCATGTTTTCTTCCTCGATACTCGACCGTTTTACGAACCGTAATTTTTCCATGGAGCCTAGTTGACCCTCTTCCAAACGCAATAAATAGATTGTCTATTTTGGTCTGCACAGCACAGAAATCTCCTGGAAGTTTAGTAAAAACATGTCATGTTGACAGATTTTAACCCGAACACCACATGTTTGTCGTCACTTTGCAACTAGAATGATGTGAATCATTAAAATTGATTTGAACAGAACTAAAGACATCCTATACGAGATCGTATCCTTTTTGTAGAATTATTTTAAGGTGTTATACAGAAAATTATTCATGGTTAAAAATCAGGAAAAAAACTTAGAAAACTGTTTTCGAAAACTTTAAAATTCTCCCGAGCCAACGTGCATCCGCCAATCCGGGCGACGTGGTCGTGAACCGAAAGCATCGAAAGGTGTGTATCGACTTCGCGGACGTGTGGGCTTTGACGGAATTCAAATTGGTTGCGTGTGCGCGACGAATTTGATACGTATCCGTCAAAAATCACCGTATCGGCCTTTTTCGAAATTCTCCAATTACTTTGTGCACGATTCAATCGAGACGAAACTTGCGCCAACAGGACCATCGTTTTTCTGGTCTTATATGCCAAGTTTGGTCTGATTCTAAGACAGTTGATCGGATCGTCGTTTTGCGGGCTCCACGATCCGATTCAACGGGCGATTTTGTGCACGGCTCATCGGAATCCAAAATTGGACATACCGTTGGGTTCATATCATCAAAACAAATCTGTAACATATAGTTTGACGACTTTAGAGACCATTAACTTTGGCACGCTTTTCGGTGCAAAGCGGGTCCAACGGCGGACACCGCTTTGACCCGAAATTACAGTTTTCCCTGTGTCCAGAATTGAACTTATGGTAGCTATCCTAGCTATTTTGCTTATTCTGGACTGTTGGAAATGTTTGTTTCAGCATCCGGAGGTATTTACGGGAGTTCAGTTTTTGTGGCTCTTTAATTGCAGGACTTTTTGCTACTACCAGGCAAGTACACCTTGCCAAACTCTACAGTATTTACATGCATTTCTAGATTGATATTCTTTTTATGTCATACTTGATTCCATGTTTATCTTGCTTCCTGTCATGGTTATTTTCTAGTTTTACGTGCACGTAGATAATTACTTTTTTTTCCATGTTACTTTTTTATCTTTCTTATCTTTTTCCTGTCTAGTGATAGTATTGTTTTGTCCATGCCATAATCGCCTGACCTGTTTGACTTGGACTTGACCTTAGTCTAATTCGGTACCTGATTGACTTGACCCGGTCATGATCGTTTGATTTGACCCTGACCTGTTATTAGACGTGACTATACCTGACCACCTCTTCGTGAGCTCCCATCGAGTGCGGATGAGCCTTACTATAGTTAGAGATTCCCATCGGCTACTGACTATAGGACTGTGAGCTCCCATCGGGCTGCGGTTACCCCGACTTACTATTAGTCACGCTTGATAGTACCATCTTTGACCATTCTGTTTATACTTATTCTTTAGTCTCATATTGTTCCTTGTACCATTTCCTATTTTCTCGCATGTTATTTATTGTACGGTAGGCATATATTATGTGTCTTGCTAGTCCTCTGAGGACCTGGTGATCTCTCCAGGCTTAGTTAGAGACGAGGACTACCCGGAGGTATACGGTCCTGTAGTCGAGACTGGTGACACACCTTTGCAGGAGGACGAGATAGTGGCTGAAGACTTCTCTTGAGACATGTCTCTTCATTTATAGACTTGCTTTTATTTCTTTCTCTTAGTGGACATGTATTGTTTATTATTTCTTATTACTGTGGTTTCGGGATATCTTACCCGCACAGTTACTTTCATATTTCATGTTGGACAGATATTTCTCATTAGTATTATTTTTTGGACTTGATATCTTGTATCTCATTTTCTATGTGGATGAGATTAGCTGTGACCTGTGACTTGTATATACTCTGGGTTGTTATCATGAATTATAGCTTAAGCATTTCGCTAATGGGCTTATTATGAGGTTTGGCCCATTGGTGAAGTGTTGTTGGCATGTACCGTATCCTAGTCCTATACGTATTTTGGGACTGGGGCGTTACATGTTTTGTGGTGGCCCATTAAGGCCTACGTTAATCACTTCGGTTGCGTTACTGTACCGACGTGAGCCTGCGAATAGGATAGAAAGACCCTTAGGATCTCATCCACATCTTTATATTGTTTTACGTCCTTGAACTCTATATTTCGACTTCGAAATTATTTCCTTGAATGCATCCTGTTTGATATCCATTTTCCTTTAGCTTATAAGTTTCGTTCGAGTGCAGTAAAATGACCCGCAAGCCAGTGACGAGAACCCCGCCGTCACCCTGCAGGGCGCTATAGTGACTCATGTCGACACGACCCCGCCACCGGTTGGAGGTTCTTCAACCCAACCTGACGATCCAGCAGCTTCGCACCCACCAAGGGTTAGGAGAGATGACATCCTCCATGCCAGCACTGCCACCGATGCCACCGACGATGTTTCCCCAGCTTGACAGACGATGGATCCCAGCAGCTTTTCCAGACCATCTACGTGATAATGCAAGCACAATAACAAATTCAGATGGAGGCCCAGCAGAGACAAACGGAGCACATTGAGGATCGCATCGTGTCAGCACTAGAAAGATCCACTCCACCAGTTCCCCAGACACGACGGAACTATCGCAAACTTTCGCCAGTTGAAGCCAACAAGTTCTCGGGCAAGAGGAGCCCACCGAAGTTCATGAATGGCTCACCAACAATGAGCAACAATTGGAGGCAGCCGAGTTACCAAGAGATCGATGGATGATTGTCGTCAGGATGCAGCTGACCGGCAATGCGCACCACTGGTGGCTTACGGAGGGAAAAACTTGGACAGGATAAGGTCACTTGGGAGGAGTTCTTCAAACTCTTCCAAGAGATGTTTATCCCTGCCACTTTCAAAGCAGAGCTTCGAAGACAATTCTTGCACCTCGAGCAAGGCAGCAGGACCGTGGAAGAATACAACGCCGAGTTTCTACGACTGAGCCGCTTTGCACCTACTTTGATCCAGACTGAAGAGAAGGCCGAGAAATTCTACAAAGGACTGAGCTACAGACTACAGGAGGTTATTGGGGCTGTAGCACCTACCACTTACTCCGAAGTTCTTACTGCAGCACGACGTTTAGAGCGAGTCCATCGAAGGGAACCAGCGAGAAGCGACCACATCCAATAACACCATCAGCAAAAGCATCATCAGGAGGACCTGAAAGACGCGTCGTCGTACACCAGCAAGCAAGAGTCGCCCCATACCAAAACAAGATAACCCGACGTGCCAGTATTGTAATAGAAGAGGTCATACTCAACAAACTTATCGCAGAAGATTAGGCCAATGCCTAATGTGGTTCAACTCAACATCAGCTTCGAGATTGCCCAACAAGAGGCCTACCAACACCATCAGCACCAATAGTACCAGCTCAAGGAGGATACCGCGTGGACCACTTCCGACCAGGCAACGCAGTTTGAGCGGGCGACAACAGGCGGAAGCACCATGACCCGGACAGGCCTTTGCCATGAGAGTTGAAGCCGAAGCAGCAACCCAAGGAGCAAATGAAGGTAATAACTTGATTTTATGATAGTGATAGTAAGCAGAATAGTAGTTTGTGCTTGCTTGTTAAATGTTTAATTAGGAAAACTATAGAGACCCCTTAGAACCATTATCATACTTTCCTTCCCATAGAGAGTTATTTAATTTCGAGGACAAAATTCTTTTAAGGGGGTAGGATGTAACACCCCTAAATTTTGAAGTATTTTTATTATTTATTTGACTTAATTAGGATTTTATGGATTTTTATGAATATTTTTAATTATTTAGTTATTATTAAATATGACCTTAGCCATTGTTGAGTTTTGGAGCATAAGACGTCTAGGAATTGTGGCACAAAAGATGTAGCAGTGAGCCTTGACTGTATATTAGCCATGCTAGGGAGGTCTAGCCATAGTGATGCCCGAAGTAGGAAAACCAGGCCAAATTGTGAAAAGACTCATTTAAATTATTTATTAGTTATTATTTAATAATTGATTTTTTATGACCCGGGTGTACCCAATCAGCCCGAACCAGACCCAAACCAATTCCAAGCCCATGTAGGCATGTAGTGGACCAAAGACGACCATGTAGGCATATTTTATGGTCGAATATTGCTTAAATTATTTTAGAATTTGATATTGTATTTCTAATTTTAAATATTGTACAATATTGGTTTAATATTATTTAGGTGTTTGACAGTATTGTACGATTTTATGGAGCCAAATGAGGAGTGCGTAGGTTACGTTCACCAAACACTACCATGGTTTATTTTTAGTATTAAGTTTTATTATTTTATTATTATTAAAGTGATTTTTGTGATTAAATAAGCATTATTATTATACTATTATTATTATATTGAATTAATTTATTATAAATTTAATTATATATTATATATCTATGTATATATATATATATATATATATATATATTTGGATTTAAATATATATATAGATATATATATAGATCTTATATATATATATATATATATATTTTTTTTTTTTTTTTATATATTTGATAGAGATCAATTAAATTTTATTTGGATTTAAATAGCTTTATGGTGTATATACATGGATATATACATATACTTATATATGTATATATATATAGATATAATAAGAAAAGGGAAAAAAAAGAAGAAAAAAATTGTGAACAGTGCAATGCACTGTTCACTTCCTCCCCTCCCCGATCCCCTGTACCAAATCAGAGCTAACTATCTCATTTTTTTGCTATTTGATTTGATCAAACCTTGATCAAATATTGACCGAATCGATCCATATCTTCCTAATCTAATCCTAGTCGAATTCTCTACAGGATTCACGAAATCTTGGTTTTGAATCTAGTCGAATTTGGATTAAAGGATTCGGTTATAAACCTATATATATATATAGATATAATATATTATATAATATATATATATATATATATTATAATATAGCGGCGTGGGAAAGCTTCTCAAGAACTCGACCCTGGCCTTCGTTGACCTGTGTACGCGATCCTGAGCCACCCCTGTGAGGTCGCGCACCGCCCGTCGCCTGCCCACGGTGGACGACACCGGAGCACCGTCGTACGCCGCGCAACAGTGACAACAAGCAACCCGCGCGGGAAACATGGGACACAGCCGCAGCCAGGTACCCTTATTCGTTCCATGTTTTCTTCCTCGATACTCGACCGTTTTACGAACCGTAAATTTTTACATAGAGCCTAGTGACCCTCTTCCAAACGCAATAAATAGATTAGTCTATTTGGTTGGCACAGCACAGGAAATCTCCTGGAAGTTTAGTAAAAACATGTCATGTGACAGATTTAGAACCGAACACCACATGTTGTCGTCACTTTGCAACCAGAATGATGTGAATCGTTAAAAATTGATTTGAACAGAACTACAAACAACTATACGAGATCGTATCCTTTTTGTAGAATATATTTAAGATGTTATACAGAAAATTATTCATGGTTAAAAATCAGGAAAAAACTTAGAAAACTGTTTTCGAAAACTTTAAAATTCTCCCGAGCCAACGTGCGTCCCGCCAATCCGGCGACGTGGTCGCAAACCGAAAGCATCGAAAGGTGCGTATCGACTTCGCGGATGTGTGGGCTTTGACGGAATTCAAATGGTTGGTGTGCGCGACGAATTGATGCGTATCCGTCAAAAATCACCGTATCGGCCTTTTTTGAAATTCTCCAATTACTTTTGGCATGATCGTCAAATCGGGACGAACTTGCGCCAATAGGACCGTATCATTTCTGGCCTGATGCCAAGTTTGGTCCGATTCTGAGACAGTTGATCGGATCGCCGTTTTCCGGGCCCCACGATCCGATTCAACGGGCGATTTTGTGCACGGTCATCGGAATCCAAAATTGGACATACCGTTGGGTTGCGTATCATCAAAACAAATCCGTAGATATAGTTTGACAACTTTAGAGACCATTGACTTTGGCACGCTTTTCGGTGCAAAGCGGGTCCAACGGCGGACACCGCTTTGACCCGAAATTACAGTTTTGCCCTGTGTCCAGAATTGGACTTATGGGTAGCCTATCCTAGCTATTTTGCTTATTCTGGGACTGTTGTAAATGTTTGTTTCAACATCCGGGGTTTGCGGTAGTTCAGTTTTTGTGGCTCTTTAATTGCAGGACTTTTTGCTACCACAGGCAAGTACCTTGCCAAACTCTACAGTTTACATGCATTTCTAGATTGATATTCTTTTCTGTCATGCTTGATTCTATGTTTATCTTGCTTCCTGTCATGGTTATTTTCTAGTTTACGTGCACGTAGATGTTACTTTTTCTTTCCATGTTACTTGTTTATCTTTCTTATCTTTTTGTATGTCTAGTGATAGTATTTTTGTCCATGCCATGATCTCCTGATGCTTTGACTTGGACTTAACCTTAGTCTGAATTCTGATACCTGATTGACTTAACCCGGTCATGATCGTTTGATTTGACCCTGACCTGTTATTAGACATGACTATACCTGACCACCACGTTCGTGAGCTCCCATCGAGTACGGATGAGCCTTATAGTAGAGATTCTCCATCGGCTATGACTATAGGACTGTGAGCTCCATCGGGCTGCGGTTACCCTGACTACTATTAGTCACGCTTGATAGTACCATCTTGACCGTATTCTGTTTATACTTATTCTTTAGTCATATTGTTCCTTGACCATTTCATATTTTCTCGCATGTTATTTATTGTACAGTAGGCATGTATATTAGGTCTTGCTAGTCCTCTGAGGACCTGGTGCTCTTCAGGCTTAGTTAGAGCGAGGACTACCCGGAGGTATACGGTCCTGGAGTCGAGACTAGTGACGCACCTTCGCAGGAGGACGAAATAGTGGCTGAAGACTTCTCTTGAGACATGTCTCTTCATTCATAGACTTTCTATTTTATTTTCTTTCTCTTCAGTGGACATGTAGTGTATTATTTATTTCTTATTACTGTGGTTTCGGGATGTCTTACCCGCACAGTTACTTTCATATTCATGTTGGACATATATTTCTCATTAGTATTATTTTATTGGACTTCATATCTCGTATCTTATTTTCTGTGTGGATGAGATTAGCTGTGACCTGTGACTTGTATTATACTCTAGGTTGTTATCATGAATTACAGCTTAAGCATTTCGCTAATGGGCTTATTATGAGGTTTGGCCCATTGGTGAAGTGTTGCTGGCATGTACCGTATCCTAGTCCTATACGTATTTTGGGACTGGAGCATTACAAACAATAATGTAGCCTTATATGTATGCATCACGAACGCTAGCTCTGAGCTCATATCAAGCTGTGTCCGTGTCCAAAATGGACACGAACTCACTGCACGAGGACTCGGTCGAGTGCCCTGCTATCCGAGCCCAATTTCTCCCTGTGTAGGCTACGTGGACACGTGCCACTTGGCACAGAGGTGGGGCCCATCACTGACAGACCCTTCTCGAGTTTCACGACACCTCGTGTCGTGTCGAACATGAAAACATGAGTGTACTAAATTTGCACTGCACTGTTACGCGCGAACAGAGCTCCCTAATACGTACAACGTGTCCCACGTAGACACAACGTGGACACGATACAGGGACTCGAAACCCTAGCCCTATATCCCCTCTAACCCTAGACACGGCCACGTGGACACTTGAGCACTGTGTCGTGTCATTTTTGATAAGACATCTCTGTACGACACTGTTTTTCTGTTCTTCACTGATACTGCCACTTTGAGTTTTGACACCTCGTGTCCAGCAATGTGGACACGAGAACAACCCCCCTGACACGTATGCATGGTGACTCACCTCTGTTCGAAATGAATTTTGGGTTTAGCAAATTATTTTGGGTTCGATTTCATTAAAATTTGCATTTTACTGATACGGGGATAGAATTGAGTTTTGATTTTGTATTTAGGATGTTGATGTTGTTGGTACACTGAATGTAGTTGAGATTAGGTTTTGTAATGTTTTGATATATAAGTTATATTATATTTAACTGTTTTTCAAATCTAAGCACTGTCAATATTAAACTGAGAATGATACCATGTTAAAACTGAGAGGAAACCTGTGAATGAATAAGGTATAATCTGAGTTTCTATTAACTGAAAACCTGAGATGAATGTATGTATGTAAATATATATTTATTGTGTCATTAGATATTAATATATAGATGTATATATATGTTACTTTTTAGTTACTGATATGAGAACCTGGATTGAATGTTGAGATAAAACTGAGAACTTGAACTAGGATTTTGAAATGATATAAAAAACTGAGTTCTTTCCTTGTTATAAAAACTTGAGATTTTGAATAATAACTAAAGCCTGAGATTAGATATAGGATAACTATGAACTTGGGTTGCAAAACCTGAGATTCAATGGTTAGATACATGTAAACTAAAATTTATATGAGAATATAGGTTAACTGTTGGTCCGGGTTTTTGAATAAAAACTGAAAATGAGTTTGAATCTGAACACCCCTCACTCTTTCACTCTTCTAACTGATTTCTGTCCCCCTCTTTACAGCAGTCACACACACACCCTCTCACCTCCACTCTTTCACTATTAACTGCCACACACCTCACTGTCCAGCCCCCTCACACATCCCTATTTCTCACTCACACACATTCACACATATATGTAACACTAGTTAACCCCTTGCTATTCACTGTGACAGTTTGAACTTGACACACTATACACATGACTGCCTAATGCACTTGAAACCCCCCCTTTCACAACTGTACATCACGCACACACACACACACACACACACACACACATTTTGATCTCCCCTTCTCACTATATATATGAATGCAAAGTACATGATATATATGTAATGTATAATGTAATGTAAATGTGATATATGTGTATCCTATCTAATATACATGATACGCAAGTAACAATGTATGCAAGTTTATGTGTAATGTAGTAAAAGTGGAAGCAATGTATGAATGAATGCATGTACCAAAGTATGTATGCAAGTATGAATACATGTATATTATGAATGTAGAAATGCAATGTGTACCTATATATATAGGTTGCTTATATACATCCTATCATATATACTTGTATATTATGTACAATGTAACATGATGCAATATGATAATATAATGTATTGTAGATGCAATATAGTATGTGTATAGATGCCTTGGTGTGGTTCACATTGTTTTGCTTTGCTTGTGTCTATCCTTGATTGCCTAGAATAGCCTAGCAGACTTGGTTTGACCCAGAGTTGACCAAGAGATGACTTTGACCTAGATTGACCTAGAAATCATGTAGATTCATTTACACTTCATTTATAACCCCTTGTATACATCATGACTTGCGTTGCTCTAAATAGGACTCAGATACCTCGTTTCGGACAGTATATTCTCACAGACATTCAGATCGCAGGCGAGTACATTCTCTGATCGTTTCATACTTATCACGACTTATATTCTTGCTCTAGATCACTTTACTTGATGCTGTCACAATTGTTATCACGGATTAGTACTATATGGATCTTTTATGCGATGTTATTCCCTTATAGGATACATCGGGTATTTCGTGTTCGTGTACTTTATCATGGACATCGTGTACTCCTTGTGTTCGTGTTATTCGTGTACAAATCGTGTGAAATCGTTTACTCTCATATGCTCACATGATCATCTTGTACAACTATACATCGTGTGCAATAACATAACTTGACTGGATCCTTGTGTATTGATTGGGGAGGGTGAGTAGGAAATGGTTATGCGATCAAATCCTCTAATGTATAAAACATTGTATATGTCCATTGTTCCTTCGTATATAATGGAGTCCCGTTTTATTGTATAACCTAACCCGTTTACATAACCATATTGTGCTCTAAATTACTAGTCACTTACAGTTCATATTTATCATGTATATATTTCCAATTTACAAATATCTCTTATTTTCGTGTACATTTTCTTATAGTTCATGTATCTTACTCTTTTGCATGCTTTATATTTCCTGCCATGATATGAACTGCGTGAGATGTATTGTACTCGCTCCTGTCCTGACTGGACCTGTTGAAAATATTACAGATGATACCGAGGACTTCTACCCAACCTACTATGGAGCCCATCTAGACGACACATGCGAGTTGGACCCACAGGAGGATCCAGCTCTAGCTGAGGACGTCATCCCTACTACTTAGACTAGATTATCTAGGCCTTATCTTATTTTCATTATGTCATTTGTTTTGACTTTAGAGTTGTATTAATTCTGGATGTTTGTGATGTTGTGTCGTTTAGACACCTAGACTTTCTTTCTGTTTGTATGTTCTCTTTTGAGATTTCATATTTATCATATCATGCTATTTCCATCTCTAGATTTGTAGATTGAGTTGTATCTTATGTGATTTGTCCTCCGTTCGGAGAGTATATCATATTGTATTTAGTTTGTGATAGTGACCTAGGACATCGTTCTACCGCCGATACTGCGGGGTAGGCTGGACGTACCCACTTCTCGTGCCCCTACACTGAGTGCGGGCCATGACAGGTGCGAACGACGTGTTAGTCATTTTTTGTTGTTTTTCTTTATTTTATGCATATTAACCTAGTTTTAGCAAGCCATCTTATGTTTCTGAAGCATCATCATGTCTTCATTAGCCTTGACACATGTATGCCACGAGTTGTGAGTCGCATATAGAACTCGGACTTGCATATTGGTTGATCCCCAATACGTACAAACCGTACGATATGTATAACTGCTAATAGGTATACATATTAGAAGAGTTAGCAGTTATTATAGGTATGGTGTCATGGATATGACATAGATAGGTTCACGGGGTGGGGAGGACAGTTCCATAATTTATGGGCCACGTTTGCACATTTCCTTTTGTAACCTAAAAGCTCTACCGGAGATACGGGCGAGATTACCCTCTATGGTTGGCTACTTATAACCCCTTAAACCAAAAATTTCTTTTTAGTATAAAGTTTTAAATGCGTACACATTTAATCATTAGCAACTTTAATTTGGGTAATATGGAAAGATGGGTTAATGCAAAAACCCATTTGTCTAGAGACTTAAGTGCAAAGGGCATATTTGAATTCCCTTCCTAGCCGTAGGTCAGAAAACCCTGTATTCAAATTCAAAACATTTCACTTCTTGGCCGACTGGTTTAAATTCTAAGGGATTGGATTTTGTATCGAATTCAAATTCGATCTCTTCCAATCCTCTTAGACTTCGATGTATATCCATAGGTTAGGTATATATATTTAGAGGGTCAGCCAATCTTTTCCTCTCTATAAACCCTAGAAATATATATCCTCCATGTCGCAAGAACACTAAGGAAGAGGCCTAAGGAATCATTCAAACCCCTGCATTCGAAACATCAGGTATTTTTCCATGTCCTTACTTGCAACCCCTGCCATTTTACGCCAAGACATGTTTGATTCAATGACTGGGAAAGGAAGATGAGTATATATAACTCGAATTTACGGAGGGGAATAGACTGCTAGGTGTAGAACCAAATAATTACAGTATTAAGAACAGGAGGTTCTCTGTGAATGCATAAAATTGATAGCATCAATTTGTGCATAATATGTGCTACAAGAGATTGTAGACGATCTATATATAAGGGGGTGCCATAGGTTGATAAGAGTTGGACTAGAAATTGGGGTCGATACCAACAGTTGTAGGTATACAAGTATGCCAGGAAGAGAGTACAATGGTGTTTTCCATAAATAAATTCACTTTATTTATTGTGTTTTTGAGAAAATTACAACTATAGGAATCTAATCTAGAAGACGATTACTTTATCCCTTGGACGATGCGATGAAGAAAACTCGAACTTCGAAGAACTTGGACAGCAACTGGGCAATCTCTCTGTTCTCTCTGAATTGTCTGTAGTGTCTGATGAAGATGAAGAAACTCTCTTTTATAGAGTTCTGGATAACTGTTCTGAAGCATACGCTCAGTTAGTTACTTGACGTGTGCACAACTGCAGGGACGCGTGGCGAATTCTGATGAAGACACATTAGAGTACGGTTGAAAGTAGTGGAATATATCTAGGAGAGATTGATGGCATGGATGCCACGTTGCATAACTTCTGAATAAGTGGGTAACTTAGTACAGGACACGTGAGAACGTGTGTTGACTGTACGTTTAAAGTCATCCTGAATGCATTTGTTGTGATACGTTGTCTTTGTTGAAGAGGAGTCATACGCTAGCTTTTGAAGGCACATGTCTTGCATACGCTGACCTGGATCATATAAAACTGATACGCTCACTTTATTAACAAGGAGTCGTATGGAGTCCATACGCTCACTTAATTGATAAGGAGTTGTATGGAGTCTATACGCTCACTTGATTGATAAGGAGTCATATGGAGTCCATACGCTCGCTTGATTGATAAGGAGTCATACGCTCACTTGATTGGCAAGGAGTCGTATGGAGTCCATACGCTCGCTTGATTGGCAAGAAGTCGTAAGCATTGAGGGAGTAGACACGTGGCTGTCCTCAGTCTTCTCAAACATGCCATATCTTCAAATAACTGACAAATATCTCTCGAGCATCGTACTGCAGATATGATGGCCGACAGACTGTCAGAAATGACAGTAATGATGGCTATGCATTTATGATGGCTGATGAGCTGTCCTCGTAAGAGACAAAATCAATTCTCGAAAACCCATCCGACGGTTAATCTTTATAGGGCAGCTGTCTTTGCACGAAAGACGAAGTGTCAGATTCATCCTCCATTAAATGTATGCTGTGCTGTCATTCAAGAAATAATAAAATATTCTCTGAGCGTACGGTCTTTGGATGAGCGTATGGCTTTGGCTGAGCGTATGGCCTTGAGCGTACGGCTTTTGCTGAGCGTATGGCCTTGAGCGTATGGCTTTGGCTGAGTCTCATGTCAGCGTGTCATAATTTTTCACACCCTACAAGACCCCCTTCAAAGTTTTCGAACTTTATGAATTTCAAAAGTTCAAAATTACTTTGAACTTTAAAGTGGGAATAAGTCTTGACACGCTGGCATGAGTTTGTTTATTTTCCTCAATATCAGTGCAAATCTTTAGGGATTCTGTTTAAAGAACGGCCGCCGTTTGAACTTCTCTTTTCTTCTATAAATAGGTCTTTCAAAACCTAATTCATTTCTCTACTTCTGCATTTGTCTTCGAGAGAGAAAAAGCCCCAAAACTCAAACTTTTTTCTTCTTCGACTCAATCTTCATCAATGGCACCCAAGGTTGATACTGCTGCAAAGGGAAAGGGGAAGGCTCCTGCGGAGTCATCTCAACCTGCCGCCACTGCTACTAAGAAGACTGCTGATGAGCGTATTCGACAAAGTGAACACCCATTGAAGCCCCTCTATGGTGAGGATGGAGATGATAAACAGTAACTATCCCCTATTTAGGGCTCTGGTTAGAACAAAATCATAAAACGTATCCCCTTTTAGGGTCAATACGTCAGAAAATACGCTTCCCTCTTTAGGGTTTAGTCGTATTCCATATTTTTCGTTTATACGAAAAATATGTTTGGAGCGTATTCTGTAAGATACGCGTATCTTTGATAGAAATGTCAAAATACGCCGACTTGAAGGAATACGCTATGTCAAGTTGTTTCACTGAGATATACTAACTCCTTTGTTAGCGTATTTTTTATGAACATCTTGTCAACCATATGCTGATACGCTTAAGAAAAAGATCCAATCATCCTCTAATCTTTGAATAAAAGCTGAGCGTAAACTAAACTTTAAAATTTATCATACGCTTAGGATAGACTGAGCGTAAAAAGTGGTCTCTAAATCCGTCATACGCTTAGGATAGAGTGAGCGTATATTGATCTTTGAATCTGCCATACACTCAGGATAAAGTGAGCGTATGTTGAACTTTGAATCTGCCATACGCTTAGGATAGAGTGAGCGTATGTTGATCTTTGAATCTGTCATACGCTTAGGATAATCTGAGCGTATATTGGCCTTTATTATCTCTTTGTGTTGAAGATTTCTAACTTCTTATTCTTCTTTTGCAGTGGATATTCTGGCTCAAGATGCAGAATTTGAAGGATGTGTCGGGAACAACTATAAAAGTGACCTATCACATGTCTATTTTCCTTAATTTGATGGACCTTCCACAAGGATAGCTATTCTGACAAATCAGGAGAATGACACCCTGCTGAATTTGATGAGTGGACTGCCTCTACAGAGTGTGGATAGTGCTACTCACTCGAAGCCAGCATTTCTTTTTGGAGATGCTATTGATATAAACTCCCAGCCTGCTCTTGATAAAGTGTCATACTCATATTATAGAGATGGTGATGCGAATCAGCCAATGTATCTGACTGGTTTGTCCAAAAGCATCAACATATCTCGTTTATTCCACGCGAGTCATCAAATGCAAATGAAGTGGGATATCACTCCATCCCGTCAAGCAAAAGCCAGATGGATAGGATACCGTCAAGAAAGATTCCGCAGTGGTACTGAACCACATGTCTCAGCTTTGCGAGGACTGCTGCCAGCTACCATTCCTTCTGAGGACTCGGCACTTCTGAGGCCAGTTAGAGTCCCAATTTTTGCAAATGAATTTGTTCAGCTAGAAAATGTTGTTTACCCAAAATAGTCTATGAGGCTTACTGGTCTGGTGAACCCGGAGAATACCAGATGGACTGTTCTTGTAAGATGGATTCTGAAAAACTTTGGGGAACAGTTAAAGGTGATAGGCCTATATAATGCTATCAAGTGCACCGCTTATGGTTTTAGGCCAAACCCAGATTTGTTCTTGGCATTAACGGAAAGGTATAATTACCGTACTGGCACTTTCATGACTCCAAGAGGCGAGATAGGATTCGCCCTCCATAAGATGGCATATATTTCTCAACTGCCAACAGGAGATTTGCCATATGAAGAGTATATTCCTTTTATTGATGAAATGAATAAAATCTTCGATGCCAACCCACTGGTTCTTCATGTATTTGAAGAATTAATGTGCCATTACAGTATATGTAAGGCTTTTATAAGGCACAAGGTGGAGAGGGAGATTCCAACTGCTATTCTTCCAAGTGGATGGCCTATTTATTCCAAGGCCGTACTGACGAAGTTCAGAAGAAGAAGAAGACTGATCAATATGTCGGTAAATTTAAACCCCTGAGTCAAGCTGAGATTGACAAACTAATCTGGGACACCACTCATGACGACATCATCATTGAAGAAGACGAAGGCACCTACAAAGCTGGTGATAGGTTGGAGACCTATATAAAGCAAGGTAGCTGGGAATTATCTGCTGAAGGTCATCTGGCGGGATTTATATCCCTATGGCTGAGAAAATTTGTAGTACCCGGCACCTATTCAACAGACAGGATGCACAGAGGAGTTATTTTTGCAGCAGTCCGTCTGACTTTCGGGTATAAGATGGATTTGCTGACAGCAATGACATGCCGTCTGAATGTTGGCTTAAGGGCATATACAGACAGGATGTTTGAATTGGCGAAGAAGAAGCTCACAACTTTTCCCCGGATAGAAATGCCCTTTACATATTTATTTGGGTGGCTGCTTCTCCATTTCGAATCTCTCATGACTGTTGGAATGGCCAGACCAGACGATACCTTTTTGGAAAGATACCATCACACACCAAAGTGGAAGTATAACACTTTGACAGACTGTAGAACCATATTAAACAGGGGAGAATTATGGAGTTTTACTTGTGTTCCTCCACCTGTTGGTTATAAAACCATATCTGGGAAGTTGATTGATGGCATTGGTGCAAATGAGTTAGATGATATTCAACATGAATGGCTGAAGAGGATCAGGCCATCTCACTTAATCTGCCGCCGTGACAACGTCACCTATCTGGAGCCATATCTTCCGAGTAGGTTTGCTCGGCAATTTGGCTATGATCAGTTGCATGTGGGAAATGCAACGACATGTTTTGGCTACCAAGGCGGATTAATCGATGGTGCCAGAGCTTGGATATACTATATTGCTAAAGGTACCGGAGCTACCTTTTCCATGCCAGATCCGGTTACTCGTCGGAAAGGAGCTAGAATATTGGCATCTTATGCCAAATTCTATATATCGGCTAATACCTTTGATGAAAAATTCAGCATCTTAGGTAAAAGCTTCATCCATGTTGATAAGAGATCAACCAAATCAGCCTTGCCAAGAGATTGTCATGACCGAGAAGATCCTCTGGCTACTGATGAAGTTTATGATGAAGTTTTAGAGAATTTCTTCTCTGATGAACTTCATCAGCCATTACATGTACCCATTGGAAGTGCTGAAGAGAGTGTATCTGCCGACAGTACATCGAAAAGGAAGCGGGGCAAAGAAGCTTCTGGGCCTGCTCCAAAAAGGGTTACTCGGACAGAGGCTCGTAATCGTGGAAGATGAATCAGAGATACGGATGAAGCAGGTAGTGTCTCCAAAGATGATTATCCTACTATTCCACTAACAAAAAGAATATGAAGGAAAGTGTTTCAAAGACTAAATCCGTAATTTGTCTCGATGCAGAAAGTCCCACCAATCGTGCCGAGCGATTGGCTTTAGAAAAGCAAGCTGTCTTTGCTTTTTCTGTAAAGACAGAGCCTATTGAAGAAGATATGCCTGAACCTGCTGAACCATCTATGCCTTCTGATATGGAGTCGATTTTGCCAACGGCCGATGATGCGCAGGTGATTAGTCAACCCGCTGTAGAGGCCGAGAATCAGACTAAAACAGCTAATGACTTACTGATTTCGAAAGAATCAGTGAAGGAAGCCACTACTCTCAAGCCAATTGCTGAAGTTTCGGAGAGCAATAAGAGTGACGAGGAACAGGTTGACTATGAACCTTCGTCTCGTTCCTTTGAAGAAGAAGACATGGAGATAGACGATGAGTCACCATCTAAAACTCTAATTGATGTACTGAAGACAATTGGTCAACATTCAGGGTTGACTCCAGAGCCGGAGAAACATCTAGAAATAGAAGTTTAAGTTTCGAGTACTTTTGGGACGGGCAGCAGTGAAATAAATCCAGTGTCAGAAAGCACTCTGAACAGACTACGAGCTGGACTGAATGATCCAAAGGAAACAGAATACGAACCAGCTCCAGGTAATATTTTATTCAGCAAAGTTTTGTCTTTTCCTTGCTTTATTGTCTTTGTAATTTTGATCATGCTTCTTTAATTCCAACAGTTGTAGGAACTGCACCGGCAATGAGTTTGACTCAAGCCCCACTTGTCCAGACTGATATGGGTGAGGGGAGTTCCAATTTGCCTAGTTCCCTAAAAGCACCCACTTCAGCTCCCAGAATAGAGGCTCCTCCAGCTCCTTTCTTTACAGTTGCAGTGACTCCCGGTTTTGAAACAGGGATAGCAAAGGTCATGGGGATGTATTCAGATATTATTTATTCATACCTGGATACATTCTCAAGGCGACTTATGAAGGATGAAACTATGCCTTTTTCGAGTCTTCGAGCGGCGATTAATTTCCCGCTTTTAGCTTTGAGACAGGCTGGTTATGAGACCCAGTGTGTCTTCTTTGAGCATCTCCTGAATGATTTAGAAGCAACCATCCATAAATATTGGGAGATCAAAAAGGAGGATATTAAGTCTTTGACTGCAGCTGAGATTGCCCAATTGGAAAATGAAGCTCAAGCTCAGCACACTGCTTTGAAGGAATTCCTCGCTCTGTCTTCTGAAGAGTTAATGGCGAAAGATGAAGAAATAATAACCACTCGCCAGAATATGGAGCGTCTGGGAAAAGATGAAGCTTCAAAAGCTGAAGAGCTTAAGGAGTTGAAAGAGGAGCTGGCTCGTCTTCAGGAGCGAATTGCCTCCATGGAAAAAGAGCAATCGAAGATTGCCACTGCTCGTATATCTGAAGTTGAACGCTACCAACTTTTACAGCAAGAGCGGGAACTGATGCAGGCTAACCAGATTGAAGAAACAAACCGTCGTAGCTTTATTATCGCGGATTATGACCAACGAATGGTTGGAGTTGAAGCAGCAGAGCGAATCCACAAAGCTCATAAAGAAAAGATGAATAATGTAATTGTTCGTATTCAGGAGATAATTACTCCACCTAAATAGACCTTTTACATTTTTCATGTGTTGAATTTTTTATACCACTTATAACCAATATTTTGACTTTGATTGAAGAAATGAATATCTTGACTTGATTTCAATTCTGTGGATGATATTTTTGTAGAAAACATGTTCAGAGGTAAATAATACATGACATATTTCAATAGAATAGAATATACAAATGAACTTTGTAATTCTATGAAATGATATTAAACCAAAGATAATTTTAGTTTAATACTGATTAGAGAAAATAGAATTCAGATATAAAGATATCTTTAGACTCTATTTTCCATGATCTTTGAACTCGGAAATCAAAAGACTAGATATTATTTTCATAGAATAGAAAATATGATATTGAGATAGAAAATTCAGAGGTAATATGGACGTGATTTTCTATATAAGATCTTTATTAAATCTACTGGGGATCTAATAAGACAGAATATCAAATTCTCTGGGAAGATGATACGTGGTAGAATATCAGTTTCCGCTGGGGATAACAATATCGAGATAACTTTTGTAGAGAAGAATTAATTCTGTTTTATATTTGCTGGGGAATAATGAAAATATTATATATTGATGAAATTTATACATAATATTTCTTTAAGAATTTGCCATTGATAGTCATCATCGTGATTTTACCGTCCATAGAGGCAAGCTGATATGCTCCATTAGAGAAGACTTTGTTTACTACGAATGGGCCTTCCCATTTCGTATCGAATTTGCCTTTGCTCATATGCGTCATAGTCATAGGACGTCTGACGGTAAGGACCAGTTCTCCCTTCTGATATGCTCTGACTTTCACTTTCCGGTTAAAAGCTTTTGAAATTCGGGCCTGATACAGCTCGATATTTTGTTGAGCATACAATCGCTTTTCATCTAGAGCTTCCAACTCTTGAAGTCGAAGACGATCATTATTTTCTGTTGTAAGTTTATTGGAGATTGCGATTCTCAGAGAAGAAATCTGGATCTCAAGGGGAAGAACAGCTTCACACCCATATACCAAAGAGAAAGGTGTACATCCAGTCGCATTGCGAACTGTGGTGCAGTATGCCCATAAACATTCACCAAGCTTCTCGCTCCAGTTGCGTTTGTTGGAAGAAACAAATTTTTTCAAGATTTTGATGATCGTTTTATTGAAAGCTTCTGCCAATCCATTAGCTGCTGGATTATATGCTGTAGAAGCTAAATTATTGATTCGATGGTCGTCACAGAATCGAGTAAATTTCTGACTGACGAACTGCGGTCCGTTATCATGAATAATACGCCGAGGAACACCAAATCGATAAATGACATGATGTTTGACGAAGTTGATGACATTAGAAGTTTTGACTTCAGATAATGGGATTGCTTCAGCCTATTTAGAAAAGTAATCGGTTATTGCTAGAATAAACCGATGTCCTTTTGATGATGGTGGATTGATAGGACCAATGACGTCCATGCCCCAAGCCTCAAAGGGCCATGATGCCGCTGTTGGGTGTAAGAACTCTGACGGTTGATGGATAAAGTCTGCATGAATTTGACAGGCTTTACATTTCCGAGCATATTGAATAGCGTCAGCCACTATCGTGGGCCAATAATAACCCATACGTCGGATACGATCTTGAAGTTTAGGACCTGGTTGATGGGCTCCACAGACACCATCATGTGCTTCACGAATTATCTGTTGCGCTTCTTCACCAGCGATGCATCGGAGGAAAAGACCGTCATAGGACCGACGATATAGTGTCTTCGTTGTATGATTATAATAGAATCTGAGAGATCGACGCAGAATAGACGCTGCTTCGCTCGAATTATCGGGAAGTATGTCATACAACACAAAGTCTAAAAACGAACGTCTCCAGTCTTCAGTTATGGCTTCTGTTTTGTTAGAAAAGACATATTCCATAGTAGAATCGGAAGAAGACGAGGACACTCTGTCAAACTTTAATCCAGTATTAAAGTCAGAAGAAATTTCATCAAGGTTGAGAGAATTTTCATCTGGATTATGAGCTAAATTATTCTCAACGTAGAATAGTTCTCGGTTATGAACCACTATCACTTGCTGACGTCTGATTGGTATGGCTAACACAGCGGCAAGATTAGCCAAAGCATCGGCTTCTGCATTACAGGCTCGTAGAACATGTTCAATAAAGAAACCTTCAAAGGAGGATACCATAGAGAGTGCTGCTCGATGATAAGGTATTAAATCCTGATGACGGACTTCATACGTTCCTCTGATCTGATTGATGATAAGCTTGGAGTCTCCATAAACTTCTAAATATTGAATATCCAGATGTTTAGCAAGTTGAAGACCGATGAGCAACGTATTGTATTCGGCTACATTGTTTGAACATGATTGATCCAGAGAATAAGCCCTCTGAATAGTTAGTCCTTCTGGAGATACGAGAATAATCCCAACTCTAGCGACAATATCGCCATTAGGACCTATTCTAGATGCTCCATCAAAGAATAGACGCCAGGTAGGAGTTTCTTCAGAAATCAGATTTGAATCCAGAACTTCATCTGGAATCTCATCATATAATTTAGAATCTTCTGGAACCGCATGAGCTGCCAGAAAATCAGCAAGAGCCTGTCCTTTAACTGACTTCTGAGGGATATAATGCATGTCGTATTAAGCTAACAAGATTCCCCAATTAGCTAGTCTGGAGTTGAGAATACCGGGTTTCTTCATCATAATCCTGATGGGATTCACTCTGGAAATGACGTGAATCGTTTGACCAATAATATAATGTCGTATCTTCTGAACAGCAAACATTAATGCTAGGCATTCTTTTTCGATTGGAGAATAACGTGGTTCAGCACCTGTCATTGTGCGACTGAGATAATAAATAGCCTGTTCATGGCTATCTTTATTTTTCTGGGCGAGTAATGCACCGAGAGAATGATCCATGGCTCGAACATATAGAAGGAATGGTATTCCCGAGACGGGAGGTACCAAAACTGGAGGGTTCATGAGATACTGTTTGATATCGTCAAATGCTTTTTGACATTCTTTGTTCCAGACGAAAGATACACCTTTCTTCAGAAGTTTGTTGAATGGTCTGCAGCGTCCTGATAAGTTGGAAATAAATCTCCTGATATAAGCAATTCTTCCTTGAAATCCTCGTAGCTCTTTTAAGGTGCGTGGAGGACGCATCTCTTGAATGGCTTTGATCTTCTCGGGATCCATGTGTATACCTTTAGCGGTAATGACGAAGCCGAGAAATTTGCCACTAGAGACGCCTAGGAAGGACTTAGTAGGGTTCATTTTAAGTTGATGCTGACGCATTATATCAAAGATAGTCTTCAAATCTTGGATATGATCCTCCTTTCGTCGACTTTTGACTGTAATATCATCAACATAGCATTCGACTATTTTCTGGAGATGTTCGCGGAATATAGTACTCATTGCTCGCTGATATATTGCTCCTGCATTTTAGAGACCAAACGGCATCACTGTATAACAGTATGTACCGATCGGCATTCTGAAGGAAGTATGTTTCTCGTCATCTGGAAATATTTTGATTTGATTGTACCCCAAATACCCATCCATGAATGACATTCGTTCGAAACCACATGTGTTATCGATCATGACGTCGGTAATTGGAAGAGGAAACTCGTCTTTCGGACAAGCCGTATTGAGATCGCGAAAGTCTATACAGACTCGGATCTTGCCGGTCTTTTTGAGGACAGGAATGATGTTAGCCATCCATTCAGGATGTTATTCCTCTCGAATAAATTCGAAAGCCATAAGCTTGTTGACTTCAGCTTCAATTGCATCCATAATGTCTGGACGAAATCGTCGTTGTTGCTGTTTGACCGGTTTAGCATTTGGCATGATATTAAGTTTATGCGTCGCGATCTTCAGATCTAGTCCTGGCATATCCTCGTAGCTCCAGGCGAAGACATCGATATAATCATGAATAAGCTTGATCATGTCTTGCTTATCTGTTTCTGAAAGACTTTCGCTGATGAATATTGGTTTAGGGGACCCCTCTTTACCAACATCAATTTGGATCAATTTATCTTCAGTGGGAGGTTCTCTTTGCTCAAACATGAATTCCCATTGGTTGTCTAATCTTTGAGCCCATTGTTCTGATTCGGGTGATGTTTCAAAATCATTCTCATCTTCATCATTTTCTTGCGGGCCATCGGCAGAAACCATATTGATGGATAAAATAGAACGATGAAGATCGTCAATGCTTGTGTCAGAATTCCAAGAGAGGGAATCGGAAGATTCAGATCGTTCGTCTCCATCGGATTCTGAATCCTCATGGACTGCGTTGATAAAGGGGGTAGGAGCAATGTAACCTAAACCACATTTTGTCCTTCCGTATTTTAATGGAGGAATTCGAACAGGCATTCTTCTTCCTTTTCCATTATTGAGGCTGGTTCTGAAGTCATAACCCATATTCTTGATGATATTTTTGGACTGCTGACTATAACGACGTAGTTGTAATCTTCCAGTATCGTCGTTTTTGTCATCTTCTTCCAAGTTAGGAGGATTCTGGGGTCTTTTATAGAAGAATATTGGATTTTCTCCTAACTTTCTAATAGGGACCACGAAGTATGATCTTTGTATAGACTCTAATGATACTTCTGTGTGAAAAGTTTGAATAACTCCTATAGTTAGTGGCTCTAAGCTATCTAGCAATTGTAAATAACTTTGTACATGATTACAGACATCAATATACTGTAAAGGAGATGCTTCATTAATATTAGATGATGTATTTACAGAAGGAGGCTGAGCCTTATTAGACTTAGTCAAATTAATGACAAAAGGGGGAGAAGAGGAGTGATCAGAAGCTTTGTTTCGATTAAGATCGATAACAAAAGGCTCAGAAGAGGTGAGCTCCCTTGAAGAAGATCGTGGATAAGTAGTACGTCCACTGACTGGAATGACTAGAGTATCTGGTCTAGCCTGAGAAGATGGAGGGGGAATGGTGCATCCACTGACAGGAATTAGCAGCAAACTTTCTGGAACTTGGGAAGGTAATGAAGTGGTACATCCACTGACAGGAATTATCAGTGAACCTCCTTCAGATAATTTAGGAGACTGCGGATGAGTGATACGCCCTTTTACAGGAATAATAAAGGTGTCGACTTTTGATGTCTCATCGTCATCATCCATAGCTTGCAAGACTTTTGAGTATTCATCTTTGTACATACGAGAGTCATTGAAATAAGCTTCGACTCCTTTAAATGGATAGAGATCTACAACTTCCTTTTGAACCTCTCCATTATCATCAACATATTTGAAGCATTGATGAAGAGTCGAAGGAACAACATTATGTTCATGTAAGAATGGTCTCCCCAATAGAGCATTATATGAGCAACCATAATTGTCGATGATGTAGAAAGTAACCTTAGTGCGAAGATCGCCTATTTGAAATTTAAGGCGAATCTTGCCCAAAGGCTCACTTTTTCCTTGATTGAATCCCAAGATGGTAGTGATAGTACTGGAAAGACTATACACGGGTATTTTCAAAGCATCTAGCATAGTCTTCGGCATAATACTGAGAGCGGATCCTGGATCAATCAGTAGACGATCAACCTTCATAGAATCGACATATCCTGTATGATATAAAGGACGGTCATGTCGATTATCCTCTTACAGCATATCGTCCTGCGTAAAGGTAATGTTTGGAATTAATTCCAATACATTATGGAAATGAAGACGAGAGACATGTTCTGTTTCTGACTTTTTGAGGAAAGTCAGGCAGGTTTCTGCTTGCAATAGCGCTTTACTCAGAGTTTCTCGAATCTCTTTAGAGAGGCGTAAGAGCTCGAAGATTGACAATTTAGCTCGTGTATTGGCTAGTTGAGCCAATATATCAAAATTATAAGGTCTTTCAAGTCCTGTAGGAGATGACTTCTTCAATGGTTTGTCGAAGCGGACTTGTTGTTTGCCTTTGTCAGCTACTATTGGTTTAGAAGGAACCATCTCAATAGGAGCATTTGAAGGTCCTTCGTTAGAAATGGGTGCTGGAGCTACAACCGAAGGGACATCAAAAGTTTCTTCAGGAACTTCAGTATAATCTTTCAAATATGTTTTTCCTGACCGGGTTCCAGCAAGAACTTCGCCTTCAGGCTCAGGTTCAGGGTCTATTGAAACCATATTGCAATCCTTCGTTTTGTTCTTGTTTTTTTTGATGTTTAATAAGAGCTTCAGTCCAGAAACCGAGACCAACACGAGTTTGATTATGTCTCAAAGTGAGGGCTAGAGGTGCTCGGAGTCCTTTGCCGGAATTCAAACCAGGAGCAGTGGCTAGATCATAACCCATCTTCGCCATTAATTCACGAGATTGTGAACTATATAGATAGAATGCAGGCTTGTATCTATCTTCAAATTGAAGTGCAGTTTTTACCTCCGTAGGGGGTGAATTTCCTGCCAAGATAAAAGTAGGATTTAGAGAAAGATTGGGTGTGATACTAGAAGTCACATTGCATGACTTAGTCTTCCCAGGCTTCTTTTTAGACAAAGGAGTCTTCCGAGGAGAAGAGGAAGGCATCTCGAACTTCGTCATTAAATCCGGGTGAATCTACATGATCTCTCCCTTCTTAGTTGTAACAGGAACAAGTCCTTCATTCTGTGCTGGTGGGATATTCACAACTTCCAGAGTTGCTTTGGGGATAGGAACAATCCCACTTTCCACCATTAATGGAGGGAAGTCACCAAACTGTATTGAAATCACATTTGCTGTGACTGTCTTGTCTTTAGGTGTCAGTGTCACAGCTCTTGATTTAATCATTTCCTGGATCTTTCCTTTTAATACATAGCAAGACCGGATTGTATAACCCAGCATTCTATGATATGGACAGTATTTTGGATGATCCGTCTTGTTGGCTTCAGCAGGCTTTTTGATTTTAGCAATTGTATCTTGTTACCTTTGAGCAAGCATTCAAAGATACCCTGAACATCGTCATCGTCGAAAGAATACTCTTCCTTCGGTCGAGGAGGTCTCTGTTGTTGATTTGTTGGAGCTGGTGTAGCTTGGGTAGCCTTTGTCTCTTGACTATTGCTCTGGAGATTGACTTCAAGGGCCTCTTTTCCTTTGCGATTGTTGGGTCGAGCACTATTGCTAGCACTCTGATTTGATTCCTTGGGAGTCATTTGTACCCCCAAGCCTTTGAAGGTCTCAGTACTGACCTCAGCAGCTTTGGCACTAACGATGAAAGAAGGCCAATCTTGGAATTGAGTGGACCATGTCCACATGCTGATGATTGGTAATAGATTCGACTTGCAAGTGTCGATAGTAACAGCATCGGGAGTTCCAAGAGGCATTTTGAGGGCTTCTCTTCTGAATCTTTCAATGAAGTCCTTAGTAGTTTCATTATTTTTCTGTTTGATTCTTATAAGGGCCGACATGGTCATGTCATTGAGCCCTTCATAGAACCGTTCAAGAAACATTTGTTTGAAACCGGCAAATGAGGTAATGTACCCATCAGGGAGACTTCTATACCATTCATAAGCCGTTCCCTTGAGACATCCAACAAACACCCGAGTAAGGAGGGCGTCACTTGGTTGTAACTGGTCAGTCATCACTTCAAAGTGATTAATAAATTGACTTAGAGAAGTGGTTCCATCAAAGAATGAGATAGTAGGTGGCTTGTATTTAGGAGGATATGATACTTGCTTCCATTCTATCGGATAAGGTTGCTTGATACCTAACCTTTGTAAACCATCCTTCTGTTTGAATGCCTCAAATTGAGTTCGGAGATTCCTTAATTCTTCAGTGACAACTCCAGAAGATTGTGGAGTTGTAGCTTGTTGAGTGTAATTGGGGGGAGGGACTGCAGCATAAGTACCACCCCCAGCTCCGGACTGACTTGGAGTGGGTTGTACAGGGATATTAGACTGTACCCCCGGAATAGTAGAGGGTTCCGGGTTTAGGGCAACAGGAGTATTTAATACCACTGGTGGTACTATTGTTTGAACTTGCTGAGTTCGTTGCTGAGCTTGCATAAGAGTATGCATAGCATTCAATATATCTGCCATAGCTCGCAACTGTTGTTCCAAGGAAGAAATCCTCTGTTCATGAGCTTCAGTGCTAGTCGAAGGCTCTTGATTACCATCTACCATATAAGCGGTAATTGTTCGAGGAATAGACGATGAAACAGTTTTTTCTGAATCATCGCTGTGAGAATCAGTCTCTTTCCCAGGGCTATTTACGGGAGTCAATACGGAAAGTTGGACTCTCCAAGGAAATCCTCTGTGATCTCCGGATTATCACTTGGATGAGAAGAAGAAGAGACCCTGGTCGAGGCTCCGGTCCTGGATCAGGTGCCGAGGTAAACACCATCTTCAGAATCTGACATAGCATCAGATCGTATTCTACCCCCAATGTTTCTGGAGGTCATGTTGACAGAAGCATAAAGAGGTTCATCTTCGTCCAGTATTGGTTCATGTTGAATCCGTTCGAAAACAGATCGTCTTTTTGGTGAACAGCAATACTGAATCACAACTCGAGTTTGGAAGTTACAACCATGCTTTTCATGGCAAATATGAGCAATGTCATAGCTAGATGGAGTGTTGATTCTCCGTTTGTTTTGCAGATGTTCCCGGAGATCTGTAGGAACAGATTGGGAAGTACTTGAAGATAGTTTCTGTGTAGAAACTTGTCTTTTATTCTTCTGTCTTCTCGGTTCTTGAGTGTATAAAGACCGATTAATTTGAGCGATATAGTTCTTGGCATATTCTGCATCAGGGTCTAGTATACTTGTCTTAGTTTGAGAAGGCTTCTTTATACCGGAAGTGGAACCGAGATGATTCCGGTTAAGCTTGTTACGAAGATCCGTAGGAGATATGACTTTAGTATCAGTCTTGGATACTTGTAATTTGCCTTTCTCAGATCGAAAAATTTTGAGAGAAGGAAGATGGACATTATTCCGACTGGGAGTCGGTAATAATCCATCTTTAGAGGAAGTAGCCAAAAGGCGTTTTCCTTTGTTTGATCTAGTAAAAGTACTAGTCAAATTAACTCCAGAGGTAAAGACCTTAGGAGTAGAGGAGTTGACTAAAGAGTCTTTCTCCTTGGTTGGCACAAGATGTGCAAGTTGTGGGGGAATCATTTGTATGTTCTGTGGAAGAGAACCCCCAGCTTGATTTTGAGAAACAGTCAAAGGACTGTATTGGTTGGCATACGCTGACTTCAGTTTAGAATTCTGATCATACGCTACCTTTTTACTAGCATACGCTGGCTTTGGCTTAGCGTACGCTGCCTTTGCCATACGCTGCCCTTTGACTGCCATACGCACAGAGTCATTAATGGCTAGAGAGCCGACTGCTGTCGTAAGGGTAGAAGGAGAAGAGACTTTGACATGTCCAGAGATGGTTTTCCTTGGACACGCTGACTTGGTTAAAGAACCCACTTTGTCAGCGTGACTAGGAGAAGCCACTGTTGCCGTGTTCAGAGAAGCCGGGGCGTGCTTCGTTGAAGTTGGAGACGTGTTCTTGTCAGCGTGAGAAGTGACAGAAGCGTCTCGGGCCATCGAAGAAGACTTAGGGACATAGACAGAGCGTCCCTTCTTCTTGGCAGCAGGAAGAGCGGAGGAAGCAGTTCGGCCCTCCTTCGCTTTGAGCATTTCTTCGTAAGCAGATTGGTCGAATTGTACGACCATCACTTTCTTCGTCGAGCCGATCGATGAAGTATCGCATTGAGTTGTTGCTATCTCGTTGGAGGAGACAGCTTTCTCCAGCAGAGTCGCCAATTTGTTTTCCATAAATAAATTCACTTTATTTATTGTGTTTCTGAGAAAATTACAACTATAGGAATCTAATCTAGAAGACGATTACTTTATCCCTTGGACGATACGATGAAGAAAACTCGAACTTCGAAGAACTTGGACAGCAACTGGGCAATCTCTCTGTTCTCTCTGAATTGTCTGTAGTGTCTGATGAAGATGAAGAAACTCTCTTTTATAGAGTTCTGGATAACTGTTCTGAAGCATACACTCAGTTAGTTACTTGACGTGTGTACAACTGCAGGGACACGTGGCGAATTCTGATGAAGACACATTAGAGTGCGGTTGAAAGTAGTAGAATATATCTAGGAGAGATTGATGGCATGGATGCCACGTTGCATAACTTCTGAATAAGTGGGTAACTAAGTACATGACACGTGAGAACGTGTGTTGACTGTACGTTTAAAGTCATCCTGAATGCATTTGCTGTGATATGCTGTCTTTGTTGAAGAGGAGTCATACGCTAGCTTTTGAAGGCACATGTCTTGCATACGCTGACCTGGATCATATAAAACTGATACGCTCACTTTATTAACAAGGAGTCGTATGGAGTCCATACGCTCACTTAATTGATAAGGAGTTGTATGGAGTCTATACGCTCACTTGATTGATAAGGAGTCATATGGAGTCCATACGCTCGCTTGATTGATAAGGAGTCATACGCTCACTTGATTGGCAAGGAGTCGTATGGAGTCCATACGCTCGCTTGATTGGCAAGGAGTCATAAGCATTGAGGGAGTAGACACGTGGCTGTCCTCAATCTTTTCAAACACGCCATATCTTCAAATAACTGACAAATATCTCTCGAGCGTCGTGCTGCAGATATGATGGCTGACAGACTGTCAGAAATGACAGTAATGATGGCTATGCATTTATGATGGCTGATGAGCTGTCCTCGTAAGAGACAAAATCAATTCTCAAAAACCCATCCGACGGTTAATCTTTATAGGGCAGCTGTCTTTGCACGAAAGACGAAGTGTCAGATTCATCCTCCATTAAATATATGCTGTGCTGTCATTCAAGAAATAATAAAATATTCTCTGAGCGTACGGCCTTTGGATGAGCGTATGGCTTTGGCTGAGCGTATGGCCTTGAGCGTATGGCTTTTGCTGAGCGTATGGCCTTGAGCGTATGGCTTTGGCTGAGTCTCATGTCAGCGTGTCATAATTTTTCACACCCTACAAATGGTACCCGCAGAGTGATTGGGTATTAAATCCTTGTACTTGTGGTCAATCGAGTCTATGTATCCCATAGCAAATTAGATAGGTAATGTTGTAGGCATTAGAATACCAGCAAGTGCAAAGACAGGTGTCGCCCAAAGAATAGTTCATTGATATACACTATAGGAGCAGTAGCAACATGATTCATAAAGATAGTTGTGCAGTTCAGGGTACCTAATGATACCTGTGTTGAACCCATAATGTAGGATATAAATAAGAAAATTTGGTTGTGCATATATATGGCAGAGGGGGTTTTGTTTCAGTCAATTATAGGGAGGCTTCTCCATGTATTCATGTTCTAGTAAGGCGCTGGAACATGTAGAGACTCTTACATGTCCAGTTTGTTGGGCACAAAGGTAGGATACCTGGGTGTGCGTCGTAGGGGTTATGGTATGTCGAATAAAGTCTACAACTGAGATATCAGTTAGTACACATTACCTTGATGTATGTATTTGAAGTAGGTATCGAAAGGATGTCAAGGGGGTAAGGTAATGCCCATACTATTATCAAGCAATGGCAATTAGGAGTCTGTGTGCATATTTAACAAAGGAGTATGTGTGTACCTATACAAGGATAGGAACATGGGTACATTTCAGATATCCTTGATACAAGGACTACCGGTTTGTTAGGGGATAGTAAAAGTGAGACGGATACAGGGCCTATATAAGGAAATGGGTAGCCGTGTGCGTGGGTAGGAACCTGTGCAAATGTGCGCAGGACAAGCAAGTAACAGGTATGCGTACGGGTTAATATACAGGATATTAGAAAGTCTTTGAGAATTGTCCAGGTACCCTATTTAAATAGGATACTTATAATATGTGTATCATAGATGGTTAACAGTTCTCTGTAAACATGCCATGTGTGTGCGTGCCCTGTAGTTCTCGTAGGCCAGCGTGGGGGTGCCCTATGGGTATCAGAGGAGGCAGATGTATAAAACAGTTTGTAACGCCCCAGTCCCAAATACTTGAGACTAGATACGTATCATGCCAGCTGTATACATACGAGTAGATATACGACTCGTATATATACATAAGCTGTAAATGTAGAAAGCCAAGACACTAAATCTCATCCACAAAGTTAAATAATAATATAAAGCAACTTTGAGTTGTCAAGTACACAATAGTTGGGCGGAGACAAAGTCCACTACCAACCAAATTAAATATGGAAAAATATACAAGGAAAGAATTTAGCAAGCGAGAGCAATGGCGAGTCCAAGAGCAATCATCACGAAGAAAGAATGGCCTTAGCTAGAGCACCTGCAAGAAATCACGAAACACACACCTGGAGAGATTACCAGGTCCTCAGAGGGACGTAACAAGACACATAATATCATGCCATAAACTGAATAGTAAGAGCTCAATAGAAAATATACAAGCGTAAAGGTTCCTAACCATTCTATGTGATATACACTTTAAGAAGACAACGTTCTACGCAGGAGCTTAGGTGTTCAGCATAGATGGAGAGAGAGTGGTAGTAGGTAGCGCTCATAAGAGACACTATCGACCATGGGCAGAAAGTAGCTCTCATACGAGAACTATCGGCCCCGGGGCAGTAAGTAGCGCTCATACGAGACACTATCGGCCCAAATCTATGTGTGTACTGAACATGTAGCCCCTACGCTAATAACTGTCTCCCCCTCCCCATGATACTATACATGTGTCGACTCCACGACACTGTTTAATCCTTAATAACTGCCAAGTCTTCTACATAATCTATTAACAGTTATATCCTAATGCACGGCCTGTACGCGCCAATGATCAGTCAGCACGCAAGTCCGCATCTATATGCGACTCATAACTCACACACAATCCGTGGCACATCGTGACAGTTTATGAGATGCACTAAACATACGGTGGTCCCTTAACTATAAGTCAATTGCATAAAATATAATAATTTGCATATATATATAATTTTGAAAGAACAACATAAAGAAAAAGCATGCATGATATTGAGCAAGAAATTAAACAGTAAAGGCAAGGTGTCTTACCTGGTAGTATGCCTGGTATGACGCCGGGTGTGGTGCAATAATCCGACAAATTTCGATTGTCCAATAGCCATGTTCGGTGTGTAATGGTTTGAGTTGCAAAAAAATAAGAAAACATGATTTAGTCATAAGTGAGGTTGACAACCAGCGGGAATTTGAGGAGAAGAGTATTTATATTATTTTAGAAAAATTTCCTACTACTTTAAAAATATGTTTTCCTTAGTCAAAAGCATTTGTAGGAAAAATACTTGAACTATTTTTTTTACTAGTAGAAGAAATTTTAGGTAATAAACTATAAAAAAAATTCTTTAAGCAAAATATGCCAAGTTTGTCAATTTATAATTTTGATAAAAATAAATATGTAATTAATTCATTTTAGAATAATAAAAGAAATACCATAAATTATTTTGGAGCTTCTAGATCAAAAACTATGGAAAAGCCGAAGTTTATAAACATATAAGTTGGAAACTATCTACCTTAGAAAATAATCATAATAATAAGTTAACTAAAATAATAATAATGATATCATTTGCAATGATAACTAAAATTGTATAATAATAATAATAATAATGGTAATAATATTAAAAACAGTAATAATAATAATGATAATGGTATTAATATTAAAAACAGTAATAACAATAATGATAATAATAATAATAATAATAATAATAATGAATATGATAATAATAATAATAACTCTAATTAAAATAATAATAATTATTATAATAATTATAATAATATGAATAATAAATTAATAAATAATAACATTAATAATGAATACTATAACAGTTATAGTTATAATAAGGATAATAGTAATAGTAATAATAATAATAAATATAATAATAAATATACTAACTATAAGTCTGTTGTTCTATTTAGTAAGGATAAGAAAAAAATAAAAAGAAAGGGAGTGGAGAGAAGGGAAGTGTGAGGGAAAGGGGATCGATTCTCACCCGAGGAAGTCGGCGGGTTCGCCGGAGTGTGGCGACCGGAGGTCGGTGGCCGGCGACAGGGCGTGGGTTCCAGAGGGACCACGCGTTCCAGCGGGTCGGCGCGCGGGTTCTCGCCGTGGGGGATCGGCGCCGGTGGACGGCGGGCAGGAGACAGCGCCGGTGATGGCGCGTGCTCAGGCGGAGGTCGGGGACAGGTACGGGATCTGGGAGCGGCGCGGTCGGGAGGATGAAGGGGGTCGTCGGCGACGGAAGAGCGGTCGTGCGGCAGAGGGGAGGCGACAGATGTGGGCGGCAGCGGCAGATGTGGGCGTAGGGGCGCCTAGGAGGAGGAGGAGCGGCGGCTGCGGCGCGGGGGTTGGCCGCGCAACTCGCGGCGGATGACGGAGGTGGCGAGATGGTTCCGGCGGTTCAACGAGGTGAGTTTAGGGTTAGGGTTCCCTTCTTCTTCTTCTTTGTTATGGGGGTGATTTTTGGGGTCGTCGGTCAATGGACGCCGGTGACGGTGGTACAGGGGATGACCGGAGTCGATTGGTGATGGTGGTGGAGTCAGATGAGGAGTTCGGGGCGACGATGGCCGGAATCGGGTGGAGAAGGAGGCTATGGTGGACGGGTTCGACGGTGGCAGTGGGTTAGGGGTCGCCCGTGGCGGTCGGCGGTGGAGGTCGACCGCAGCGGGAAATCGATGGGCGAGGGATGATGTTCACGATGGTGGTGGCGGAGACTGTGTTGTTGGCAGTAGTCAGGGATGGTTGTCGGGTTTCTGATCGGAGACGGAGATGGGGTGGCCATGTGAAATCAGGGGTCGGGTGAAGTGTCCTGCGAGATACGAAATGGGTTGGCGTTCGGGTTGTCGGACGCGGAAAAGAATCACTGTATTTGTAATAAATAGAAATATAATGGATGACAAGAGGACACGGACACGATGTACGTACTATTGTGGAGAAATTTGTGGATGAGAAATTTATGGAGGAGTACTTGCCTATTTATAGGATGTGGGAATTCCCAGTTGGATAGGAATTAGGATTAGTTTAAAACCCCGTTTAAATAATTCAAAATCAAATCTAAATTAAATTCTAATTTAAACGTAGATAATCTAAACTGAAATATAAATTTTACCTTTAAACTTTTTAAATTAAAACCATAAAATCAAATCAAGATTTAAAATGGCCACAAAAATTTTCAAATATATTTTCCAAAAATACCAATAATAATAATTTCAAAAATAATAAGTATTTTTAAATATCTTTTTGATTAATAAAATATTAATATTAATTAATTTCGAAAATAGACTTATATATATGAAATCTAAATTTATGCACCTCATATGCACCGAAACATAGTTTTTTTCTAAAATAAGTTTTGGAAATTTTCAATGCGACGCATTTTACCATTTTAAGTAATCAAAAATATTTATTATTTGAAAAAAAAACCAAGCTTCTAAAATAAATGTTTCACAAAAATATGTATCTCGCACATATTCGCACTCGACGAGGCATACAAAAATACGAACTCGTACGCGACGTACAATACGACTATGTGACGTACAATACAAAGCAAAATTTAAAACCAAGTTTATAAAAAAAATTATAGTAAAAATTTAGGGGGTTTACATTCTACCCAACTTACAAGAATTTCGTCCTCAAAATTAAGAATAAGTAGGGGGGTGAGAAGGTACGAGAGTAAGGCAACACAAATCATTGGGCGAGGCAACGAAACGACAAATATGCTTTAGAAAATCGTGATTCCGATAACGACGAAATAATTCACGATTTTGGAATTGACCGAGGGTTGCTAGTCAAGGTAAAAATCATGATAGTACGATGGAAGTAGCTTAAGGCGGGGATAGTCATATTGGTTGGTCCGTGGTTAACTATCCCCAAGTATATACAAATATCATGGTCATAAGAGAAGGGTTTGGTCTATCTATCAATCGCAAGCTTTGTCTAGAATAGTTAAAAGGTGAAATCCAACAAGAGTTCAAAGAGTATGTTTTGAATACCAATATGTAGTTCAACGACGATGGAAAAATTTCAGGCAGAATTGTCAAGGTAGTCGCGGATGAGACTCTAGGGCCAGGTTTAACTATGTCTCTATCCACGTTGAACAATATACAAAAAAAAGCGAACCAAGTGCACTATGGTTGATCAGACCATAATACGTCGATTCTGATTAGACAATGTATTAGTGGGCGCCCACATTAAACATATGTCATGGTCCGTGGTTAACTATCCCCAACTAAGCTATTTTAGCATCATAGGTAGATAAAATAATAAGTAAAGGTAATGATGAAAGAAATCAAATAGTCCATGATCTTATAAAATCTAAGTTCTGCCCGAATTTGGGCCCATGCAGTCGGCTTGGTTGACTAGATAGGTTAGGGTCCTCTAAGTGTTATAGTCCAGATGAACTTATCAATATGGTTCATTAGGAAAAAGGGTTTGTTAGGTAGTGAGATATTCTACCCAACTTACAAGAATTAAACTAATGGTGTGATAGGTCCAGCAATCAAGGTAAAATGCAAGGTTAAGCATGTAAGGAATTGAGTAGAACAAAATCATATATCGGGTCGAAAGAATTGAGTCGAGGTTGAGTCTCATCTATAGTTAAAAAGTATATTGGTTTCACGGTAGGGATTAGAGTCCTTTTTTTTGACCCGAAAGTCGTAACATGAAATTAGAGTACAAGGAGACGTGTTTTAGTGGCACGTGATATACCTACATGAAGGTGGGCTTGTCTAGGTCTTGCATATGAATTTTGTTGGCTGAAAAAGTTTAGTGTTGTACTCCAAATATTCAAGCCACGGTAAGGGACACAAAAGAATTTAAATAGAAAGTAGGAATTTATGAAATAATGATTAACGCACAAAGTAAATGACCAAGTTAACGCATGAAATAATGATAATTCAGATTCTAATAGATCAAGTCAAAATAAGTTAGGAATACCATTTCTAGAGATATGACAGCCACTTGATGGGGTATGATCAAGGAACAATCCAATTATTTCTCAAGTTTCAAATGGTTAGAAAGTCACGATAAAATCTAGATTTGAGGGAATGTCGAGGGATTCAAGGTTGGAGTATAACCACATGATCTTGGAGATGACTAACAACACTTGTATGTACACTACTATCATGGTCGTGAAGGATACGTCAATTAGTAAGGAATACTCCTAACTCATTAGAGTTATCTTAGTGGTAAAAAAAAATTTAACTGGAGTTTCTTCAAAAAGTCTCTTAAAAAAAAATTTAAAAAAAATAACAAACCACCAAAATTGTATTTACTCTAAGCTGCCCCCATTAGATTATGGCTAACAATTTCATTTCCTTTAATAATCTCAAAGTAAACTTTTACCATGTTACTACTAACTTTTTCCAAAACTTAACGTTCAAATCCAACTATTGAAATCAAGAGTTCATAATTCACGAATCCATAAAAATCTCATAATTAATCAAAATTTTAAAACCCAAAATTTTTCAAATAACTACAGAAAGACTCTTAGCATGAAAAACAATCTCAAAATTGAAGTTCAATATCTTAATGCACTTATCAACCCTAATTTGACAACATGAATTTTTTTTTTTTGCCATTTTATTGATAATCTCAATCAAAACCTTTTTACTCAAAATCTAAATAGATTTGTAAATCATAAATCACATGCCACAATTTAAAATTTGAAAATCTTCCTCAAAAAATTATTTTTATATCTTCCAAAATATCTTAAACCCAAAATAAAAAAAAATTCTACTTCTACTTAAAATTTGAAATCATACTAATCATAAGTTGTACGAGAATAATTTCTACTGCTACATTTAAAATCCAAGCTCATTTTAAAACCAAATTTATAACTGTTCAAAGGCGTATAACTATAACTCAATAAATCATAAATATCACAACTTGAAATTGAAATCAGTTTTATATTTGCTCAAAGACGTATAGCTATAATCCAATAGATCATAAATATCAAAATTCGAAAATCAAAAAAATTTCCTAAATCAATTGTGTATAGATTCCAACTATTTTTTTTTTTGCAGCATAAAAATAAAATCCTATCAATCCTCTTATGATCACTACTTAGAAATCTCAAGATTACAACTTCCTTAGATATCCTATTTTACAAATTACTAATAAGTAAATCACACCCTTTTTTTTAAAAAGTCTTTTTAATTCTATTAGAGTCTTAAATGTATTCCAATTGCCAATGTAACCCTTCTAGCCATATGGTTGACCAATAAGTATATAGTAGTGTAGTCATCTTTCTAACTGTCACTAAGCACGAAAGATAAGAATTTAGGTAGGAGGAATTCAAGCAGGATGCAAATCAAGGAGGTCGAACGAGAGTTCAAAATTTGAAGTCAAGAAAGGATGTCAAGTAGGTGGATGAGATTCTAGACTCTAATCCTATATTGCAGGCCCACATCGGTACAATTACGTAGCCGAAGTGACAAACTCGACCTGCATGGGCCACCACAAAAACATGTAACGCCCCAGTCCCAAATACTTGAGACTAGATACGTATCATGCCAGCTGTATACATACGAGTAGATATACGACTCGTATATATACATAAGCTGTAAATGTAGAAAGCCAAGACACTAAATCTCATCCATAAAGTTAAATAATGATATAAAGCAACTTTGAGTCGTCAAGTACACACTAGTTGGGCGGAGACAAAGTCCACTACCAACCAAATTAAATATGGAAAAATATACAAGGAAAGAATTTAGCAAGCGAGAGCAATGGCGAGTCCAAGAGCAATCATCACGAAGAAAGAATGGCCTTAGCTAGAGCAACTGTAAGAAATTACGAAACACACACCTGGAGAGATCACCAGGTCCTCAGAGGGACATAACAAGACACATAATATCATGCCATAAACTGAATAGTAAGAGCTCAATAGAAAATATACATGCGTAAAGGTTCCTAACCATTCTATGTGATATACACTTTGAGAAGACAACGTTCTACGCAGGAGCTTAGGTGTTCAGCATAGATGGAGAGAGAGTGGTAGTAGGTAGCGCTCATAAGAGACACTATCGACCATGGGCAGAAAGTAGCTCTCATACGAGAACTATTGGCCCCGGGGCAGTAAGTAGAGCTCATACGAGACACTATCGGCCCAAATCTATGTGTGTACTGAATATGTAGCCCCTATGCTAATAACTGTCTCCCCCCTCCCCATGATACTATATATGTGTCGACTCCACGACACTGTTTAATCCTTAATAACTGCCAAGTCTTCTACATAATCTATTAACAGTTATATCCTAACGCACGGCCTGTACGTGCCAATGATCAGTCAGCACGCAAGTCCGCATCTATATGCGACTCACAACTCACACACAATCTGTGGCACATCGTGACAGTTTATGAGATACACTAAACATACGGTGGTCCCTTAACTCTAAGTCAATTGCATAAAATATAATAATTTGCATATATATATAATTATGAAAGAACAACATAAAGAAAAAGCATGCATGATATTGAGCAAGAAATTAAACAGTAAAGGCAAGGTGTCTTGCCTGGTAGTACGCCTGGTATGACGCCGGGTGTGGTACAATAATCCGACAAGTTTCGATTGTCCAATAGCCATGTTCGGTGTGTAATGGTTTGAGGTTGCAAAAAAATAAGAAAATATGATTTAGTCATAAGTGAGGTTGACAACCAGCGAGAATTTGAGGAGAAGAGTATTTATATTATTTTAGAAAAATTTCCTACTACTTTAAAAATATGTTTTCCTTAGTCAAAAGCATTTGTAGGAAAAATACTTGAACTATTTTTTTACTAGTAGAAGAAATTTTAGGTAATAAACTATAAAAAATTTCTTTAAGCAAAATATGCCAAGTTTGTCAATCTATAATTTTGATAAAAATAAATATGTAATTAATTCATTTTAGAATAATAAAAGAAATACCATAAATTATTTTGGATCTTCTAGATCAAAAAATATGGAAAAGCCGAAGTTTATAAACATATAAGTTGGAAACTATCTACATTAGAAAATAATCATAACAATAAGTTAACTAAAATAATAATAATGATATCATTTGCAATGATAACTAAAATTGTATAATAATAATAATAATAATAATAATAATAATATTAAAAACAGTAATAATAATAATGATAATGGTATTAATATTAAAAACAGTAATAACAATAATGATAATAATAATAATAATAATAATAATAATAATAATAATGAATATGATAATAATAATAATAATAACTCTAATTAAAATAATAATAATGATAATAATAATAATAATAATATGAATAATAAATTAATAAATAATAACATTAATAATAAATACTATAATAGTTATAGTTATAATAAGGATAATAGTAATTGTAATAATAATAATAAATATAATAATAAATATACTAACTATAAGTCTGCTGTTCTCTTTAGTAAGGATAAGAAAAAAATTAAAAGAAAGGGAGTGGAGAGAAGGGAAGTGTGAGGGAAAGGGGATCGATTCTCACCCGAGGAAGTCGGCGGGTTCGCCGGAGTGTGGCGACCGGAGGTCGGTGGCCGACGGCAGGGCGTGGGTTCCAGAGGGTCCACGCGTTCCAGCGGGTCGGCGCGCGGGTTCTCGCCGTGGGGGATCGGTGCCGGTGGACGGCGGGCAGGAGACGGCGCCGGCGATGGCGCGTGCTCAGGCGGAGGTCGAGGACAGGTACGGGATCTGGGAGCGGCGCGGTCGGGAGGATAAAGGGGGTCGTCGGCGGCGGAAGAGCGGTCGTACGACAGAGGGGAGGCGACAGATGTGGGCGATGGCGGCAGATGTGGACGGAGGGGCGCCGTGGAGGAAGAGGAGCGGCGGCTGCGGCACGGGGGTTGGCCGCGCAACTCGCGGCGGATGACGGAGGTGGCGAGATGGTTCCGGCGGTTCAACGAGGTGAGTTTAGGGTTAGGGTTCCCTTCTTCTTCTTCTTTGTTATGGGGGTGATTTTTGGGGTCGCCGGTCAATGGACGCCGGTGACGGTGGTACAGGGGATAACCGGAGTCGATTGGTGATGGTGGTGGAGTCAGATGAGGAGTTCGGGGCGGCGATGGCCGGAATCGGGTAGAGAAGGAGGCTATGGTGGACAGGTTCGACGGTGGCAGTAGGTTAGGGGTCGCCCGTGGCGGTCGGCGGTGGAGGTCGACCGCAGCGGGAAATCGATGGACGAGAGATAATGTTCACGATTGTGTTGGCAGAGACTGTGTTGTTGGCAGTATTCGGGATGGTTGTCGGGTTTCTGATCGGAGACGGAGATGGGGTGGCCATGTAAAATCAGGGGTCGGGTGAAGTGTCCTGCAAGACACGGGATGGGTTGGCGTCCGGGTTGTCGGACGCAGAAAAGAATCACTGTATTTGTAATAAATAGAAATATAGTGGATGACAAGAGGACACGAACACGATGCATGTACTATTGTAGAGAAATTTGTGGATGAGAAATTTATGGAGGAGTACCTGCCTATTTATAGGATGTGGGAATTCCCAGTTGGATAGGGATTACGATTAGTTTAAAACCCCATTTAAATCATTCAAAATCAAATCTAAATTAAATTCTAATTTAAACGTAGATAATCTAAACTCAAATATAAATTTTACCTTTAAACTTTTTAAATTAAAACCATAAAATTAAATCAAGATTTAAAATGGCCACAAAAATTTTCAAATATATTTTTCAAAAATACCAATAATAATAATTTCGAAAATAATAAGTATTTTTAAATATCTTTTTGATTAATAAAATATTAATATTAATTAATTTCGAAAATAGACTTATATATATGAAATCTAAATTTATGCATCTCATATGCACCGAAACATAGTTTTTTTCTAAAATAAGTTTTGGAAATTTTCAATGCGACGCATTTTACCATTTTAAGTAATCGAAAATATTTATTATTTAAAAAAAACCAAGCTTCTAAAATAAATATTTCACAAAAATATGTATCTCGCACATATTCGCACTCGACGAGGCATACAAAAATACGAACTCGTACGCGACGTACAATACGACTATGTGACGTATAATACAAAGCAAAATTTAAAACCAAGTTTATTAAAAAAAATTTATAGTAAAAATTTAGGGGGTTTACACAGTTAAAGGGGTATCCTGTAGGGAGTCGTGTGGTATCAGCGGTGAACTTTGGGGCACTAATGTACAGGTTTGGATACATATGTATAGGACACTTGAACTGGGGCATAAGGACAAAGTAGGAAGAAAGAATTTGGTTCAATCGAACCTAGAATAACTTTTGTTGATATCAATATCAATAGAGGGCATGACCCATAGACACAAAGTTGTGCTCTAGTAAATAGGAACTATAGGATATGATACATATATTAGACAGGGTACATGGACTGACATTATATGCAAGGGAGACCTGATGTGCCCTACAAACCAGAGAGTGTCAAGGGACATCTATGTAGAGTAACTAGAAACTGAACATTAGGGGGCATGACCATTCCTAATTAAGGAGGCTATCTGGGTATCATTCGACGCCAAGTAGATAGGTAAGCAATGAGGATGAGAGTCATAGACATAAGGAAAAGAATATCCTGAGTATTAGTAATGAGCACTACAACTAAGTAAATAGGTAGAGATAAGGCATATACAACTGAGAAATGAATTAGGATGGTTAGGTACACCCTACCTAAGTATAGTAGAGTCTAGGTAATTGAAAATGACTGGATATAAGGAAGATTAACAAAAACCTATAATGCATGAATATGGGAATAGTAAAGTATAGGGTGAGGGGATGTCTCCTTGGTAGATAATTATGAAAAGCATGGGTAGTTGAGGAGTTGTCCCAAACAGTATGTACAAGTAACTTTATGGTGAGGGCCTAGGAAACTTAGTAATCTATAAGCATACTAGGAGTAAAAATGAGAAGTTTAGCAAACACATACATATATACAAATATATAGACTTATGGAAACATGGGGACCTAATAGGTAGTTGGATAGGCATGATATTGACCTCTATTCATTTATTGACATTATTAATTTGTAAATAGGTTACTTGGACTCAAGTTTGACATCGAAACCGTATCATCAGCTCAGGACACCATACGAGTATATTTATTATTTGTTTTCAATATTGTTAATTCCTATATTATACTGTGCAGTTGTATCATACTTGATTCTTGACACGCTCGTTACACGGTAGCACTTCATGTCATCTCTCCCAATTTATGTCATTTATCTCGTATATTATGTCGAGACGGGGAAGTACTAAATAAATGTGTGATCAAACCTTAGCCCATGTTTTATTTTCTGCACAGTAGACCTTGATAAATAAAGTAGACCTTGTGGTGTAACTGTCCCAAGATCGATCACATATCGAAAGAGTACTTCAAATCATATAAATAGTTTATTCACCTGTTTTACTCATTATATGATGTCATGTATTTTCCTGTTACATTTTCTCATGCTCCTGTTATATTTGCCTTGATATTCTTATCATGTATTTTATGACTAACCTTGTCTTATAGTCGTTAACATATATCTGGAACTGCACTCAATAAATTATACTCGTTCCATCCTGACTGGGTAAACATTTTAGGTGATTATAATGAGGACGGGTGCCCTAATCAGTATGGCCCATATATGGAAGATGGGGTTGAGGCTAACCTTGCTTTTCAGGAGTAGTTTGCAGCATCTGACCCAGCTACGAATGTTTAGATAGAATTAGATTTAGTTTGAGGCCGAATTTGTCTCCGGGTTTAGTGGATATTTGGATATTTTACATTTTGAGACATGTAGTTTTGGAGATTATTTATCTTCTATATTTATCTATTTCATGGTTTTGTGACTTTATATATCTTTTTATTATTCCTTCTATCTTAGAGCTGTGATTGAGTATTGTTGTTCTCCCAAGTGGAGTTAAATATATTTGTGTGGGTTGTTCATTATATATTGATTATACAGCGTTTTACTACCGACACTACGGCGTAGGCTGGGCATACGCATAATTCATGCCCAAATTCTGGGTGTGGGTCGTGACACTACTGTCGTTTCGTGAAACGTTATGCTCTTTCATTACTACTGACGGCCACTATCATTTCACAAAATGTTATGCTCTTAGGCCCCTGGTGCCCAGATGGGACTACGCCAATCTTATTTATAACTAGAGTGCCCATGCGTTGAAGGTTTGTTCTTAAATTTCATATTCACTTAAAATGGTTAGGTAACCTTTGTATGATGTTCCTATATTTATACCTGATCATGGCATGGAACATCTCATCGCAAAATAGTGTGTCATCTTTTGGCCTTGTCTGTTTGTAGGTGTGATTTACTGCTTCAATGATGGGATACTAGACCGTGTTGTGATCCAGATTATTTTATTTTTACTTATGACTATGTGACATGTTTATATTTAATCTATAGGGCATGCTTTTTTGTATCTTGTTACGTCCTTTGATGACCTGATGATCTCTTCAGGTGTTTATTGGACTTCAGCCGTAGAGTTGTTGTGAGGTATTTTGCATGATTCAGGTATAGATAGTAGTTTTTTTTCTTTCGTGCCTCTTATTTACTCATGTACTTTATATTTTTGCCAAGATTTCTGTTCCTATTGTTGTTATAGCCTAGTTTTATAGACCATATTATTCTTCGGGTCTATCCAAACATATATGTTAGTGGGCCGCAGACCATGACATATATTGTTTATTCTTGATATTTAGTCATTATGTGGATTGAGATATATGATAGGGGATTTGATAGATAGTTTTAGATACCAAGACAACTTATACGTATTCTAGCTGGGCTGGAGTCCACTAGTTACGTAGCTGGTATGTTTTCTTATTCCTAGTCCTATGTATTTTTGGACTGGAATGTTACACATACCAATGGTAAACTGGTCTATGCCGACGATATATTGTCCTGGAAATTTTTCTACTTGAGATATTTTTATAAATAGTGATGATTTATTATATTATCCAGTGGTTTCTTGGTTTCCTTTAAATATATTATCCAATGTTTTCATGATTTTCTTTATATAGGGCCGAGATTGAATTGATCAGGTCATGGATCGTTGATGTGGCAGATCCGACAGTCACGATTAATCCCCCTCTTCTATATATACCCTTTCGATTTTTTTTTAACTTTCTCTCTTCTCTTCTCTCTCTCTCTCTCTCTCTCTCTTCATTTCATCTCCATTTTCCTTGTGAGCTTGGAGGTTGGTCTTAAGTCCTAAGAGTGTGGTTTCTGAACCCCTCTTGGTGGTGGAGTTGAAGGTTTAGGCTGGGAGCTCATTTTTAGGCAAGCACATCTTACTGAACTTTTGAACAATATTATTTTATTGCTGTTTTTATTTTCTTTGGTATTGAATGCTCAGTATTGTCCATTATATATTTTGTTAAATATGTTTTCCTCATAATTTTTGTCTATGTACATGTTTTTGAATTTGGTTTGAGCTATGTTTTAATTTTTTGCAAAGTCTTGATATTTACTTAGTTAGAAAATTCAGTATCAGGAGTGATACGAGAATTACCACTATTAAAACTTAGTCTATATGCTATATGAGACTTACCTAGTATTGATTTCCTGCTAGGTTTATTTTTGGTAAATTTTGGGACGTGATTTCGGTCCCAAAAATTCGATTTCATGAATTTACTAGGATTTTTGTTCATAAACGGCATACCATCGGCACACTGTATTGTACCAGTGGTATACAGATTTTGGCATATTTTATCATAGAGAGCTTTTGTGGTTTCAAAAATGGTATACCGCCTATGTATCGGTATGTACCGATGATATACCGATTTTAATATTATTTTTTTACAGAGAAATTGTTGTAGTCTCAACCGACATGTTGCAGTTATATTAGTGTGTACCATCAGTATACTTTCAGGACGCCCAAGTTTCATATTTCCTAATTTTATTTTAGTTTCTTGAACTCTTCTTGTACATTGCTTTTTCCGTATATGTCATGACATGTTTCATACTGAGTATTACATGTCCGTCCTGATTTATTACACTGTCTAGTACCTATCATGCCCAATCCTAATCATGACTTGATACAGAACGTAGTTGCTATCCTGACTTGTCTAGTACTTGTTCTTTCTGATTCTTGATAGTGGCTCGTCGTAGTACACTCATGATTCTTGTTTTCAGTATTTGTCTATTGTGGATTGTCATAGTGCACTATTTCTTGTCCAGAATAATGAGGTTGTTCTCCTAACTTATACTTGTATATGTGATTGTAAATTATTTTCTTGTCTTGCATATCTCCGAGGGGAGTATCATGTCTATGATGGATTCTGCAGATCACACGCAAAATCCTAAATGAAAATATTAAGGATTAAATAACTACTTTGATGGAGGGGAGGTTTCTCAGTTACTTGTAATACCTTTATTCTGGCCCCAACCTTGATGGATTTGGAGCTCTCCGTCGTGAGGGGCACATTACTAACACACCGTTGAGTGGGCCATATCTTGTACTTGTTATTATTTTTAGCTCACCGTCGCGTGGAGCAGACATGGCTCACCATTGTGTGATGCATACTGACCTCACCATTGTGTGGTGCCTTCTTCTTTAGGGTACGCATCTCTTGGGTGGTATACTTGCTATATCTATCTATCTTGTCTCTTGGCCTGAATAATTTGAGAAGACTGCAGGGCAGGTAACCGATAAGAAATTTTCAAACTGCATACATTAGTAAATAGGAATGTGAAAACTCTATTTAGTTAATGTATCAAGCGGTACTTATTGCTTGGTTGTGATTGATTGATGTAGTCTAGTTCTTGTTCGAGTCTAGTCATGTATTGTTCTAGTCTAGTCTTTTGTTCATGTCTTGTTTATGCTTTACTTGTGCCGGTGAATGATTAGAGGCTATGTGTTATTTAGGAAACGATCTGCAACCGAGTCCTTGTTTGGTTATGGTTTGTGGATTGGATCCTGAGTAGTCCTTATGTTCTCTTGATGTTTGTCTTCATATTCTGTACTCACATGTTATTCTAGTTTAATTTACATGATCCTGTATATGCTCACATGTTCCTAGATGATTCTAGTTTTCTTTCATGTTTCCATAATTATACTTTATTCTTAGTTGTTCTTGTTGCTCTTTGCTTCAGTCCTTATTATGCTTGTGTGTTGATTTGTAGTTCATAGTTGGCTTCCTTTGTGGTACTTGCTATATAGGGTATAATTCCACTAGTTTTGTCTGGCCAGATTTGGTCACGGAATCTGAGGATCTATCATACCTCTTACTTGTTGGTGACCAATAGAAGCACTAAAGTACTTGAGAGAGTGTTCTTTTCTCTTACCAACTAGTTATGTATATATTCTTTTGCGACATTTAGCCATCGAACATGTGTTTACCTCGTGTTTTAGACCTTGACATCTATCCTACATGCATAACATGATTTGTGTATATTCTAGACTACAACTAGATCTGATTATGTATGAATTATACTCTTGCTAGTTCTTCATTTTGTATTACTAGCTTCATGACCATCTATATATTATATTTGAAATGCTTTACTGTTTTATATGTCTGATGATCATATATCTTGTACTTTACTTATTTGCTTATGATTGAGATACCTAGGATTGTTTGACCTAGTTATCTGTTGGATTGTAGCAGTAACCCCCATATTTATATAGCCGTGATCGTATCTCGGGATACTAAAGTACTCCGGTATATGTAGCTGGCCTAGTTTTGCCCCCGCTCTCCAGTATTCTGGTTTTGGGATGTAATATGCACCCAATATTGTAAAAATTGCTAGTTGGCTGCTCGTCAGTTCACGGGGACTAGAGATTAATTGGAGTAGTCGAGGACTAGTCAGATTAATCGGTTTTGAGTTTATATATATGTATGTGTGTAAAAAAGAACATGTGTGTGTGCGTGAAAATAATAATAATAATAATAATATATATATATATATATATATATATATATATATATATATATATATATATATATATATATATATACTGGTGAAGGGCTTGGATCCTGGGTCAAGCTCCTGTATTCGAGTCAACCTACATTAGTTCAATTTTTTTTACAGAAGGGCTGGTTCGCTGGGTCAAGCTTCTGTTTTGTTCAAGAATGAGAGAGAGGATTAGAATGTACATGCACAAGAGACTGGTGAGCGGTGACAATATTTGTTTCCTCCTGTTGAGTTGACAGCACATACTAGCTAACACAGTTAAGTCCACAACAGAACACTGTATTGTATAAGTATATAATCCACTCACTAGCCTCTGCTAACACTGTTAAGTCACTAGCCTCTGCAAATAGTCCCCACATTAGACTACAGTGGACATGCACATGAGTAGGGCCCACTGGCCACATGTACTATAACCAAGGCTCAGAGTAATTGTATTGTCCACTCACTAGTCTCCTATCTCATTTTGTATTCCTTTTCTCTTTTTCTTTCTCTTTTTTGACAATGGTAGTAGAGAGAAATCTATTTCTCTTCTCTCCGCCTCCTTTTCCTTTATGTTAGCCTCCATCTCCCTTTTCGCCTCCTGGGCTCAGGTGGCAGAGTGGCAGAGCACAAGTGGCGTCGTCGATTTTTTTTTGTCTGATTTTTTTTCCAATTATCTGCGCAACAGAGGAGCACAACAGTGCCGGCAGGATACATATTTGGTTGGGGTTGAGTCGGATGGGTATTTTTTTGGACCCAGTCAGCCGACTAGGTCCACCCAGCCGACTAGGCGGCTGACTAGGTCTGATTAATGCTTGATCTAATTTTTTTAGTCGCGCATCCCCTAGTTAAGTCGTTGGTGGCCGACCGCCAACTAGTCCCCGACTAGTTGGCCATCTAGCCCGACCTTTGCAACACTGCATGCACCATACCCGAAGGATGACGATGCTTGAGTTAGCGTGGATTCTTCTTCTTCATCATTCTTAGTATTATCATTTTGTATGAACACTTATTATTTTTGGTGTTTAGCCACCAAGTACTAGTTACCTCATTTAGTATTATGGGAGTATGTTTTGTCTGTGGATGATATGCTTATATTACTCTAGACTGCAACTAGATTATGCTCATGTATTATAGATACTTCCACTACTACATCATTTTGCTACTAACTTCATTATCATATATGATATAACGTTTGAGACGTCTTATTGCTTTTTCATTTATGTCACATCTTTACTGCTTGTTGATTAATGGATTGAGATATAGGTTTGTTAGTAGGCCATAGGACTTGATATATGGCTTATAAACTACTCCCCTTTGTAGAAGCATGGAATTTCAGGACCAGAAATCCTATGCGCCAAACACTACACGTGCTAGGGAGCTCAGATGAAGTACTCGACACAGAAGCAAAAGAATAGACATCAAAAGAGGATTTTTTTATTTTCATATAAAAGTCTATTACATGTCTAGAAAAGGTTGTACAAAGGAGAATTTCTACAAATAAAAGATCCTAAGTCTACAGCTCGGTGCAGCAATCGCCATGCGCCCTCAAATAGGCGCAGCAATCGCCATGCGCCCTCAAATAGGCACAGCAATCACCATGTGCTCTCAGCCAGGCGCATCCTTTCAGCAGCTCAGTTATGTGCATCCTCAGTTATGTGCATCCCTTCAGCAGCTCAGTTATGTGCCACCCTTCCAGCCAGGCTCATCTAATGCTTCGACTAATGAAGCATTTATTGAGCAGAACGAGGGTGGCAATCAACCCTCTAGCTGGAGGAAGAGCTCCCCAAACCGAGGAAGAAAAGAGCACCGCAAATGAAACCGCAGCTAAAGGAGCAGCTTTCAACACAACCAGAATGGGCAACACCCACTCTGACAGAAGAAAGAGCCTCCAAAGCCACAGCACCGCAATTCCGATCTGCGGCTCTTCCAGCGTAACAGAGACGAGGCTCGTGCGTCCCGATCTTTGGATACAACAGGCACCTTCTGCCTGCCTCAGAAGCCCTCGACTCTGACTTTTGGATGTAATAGTCACCTTCAAGTGCATCAATAAAGACAATACATCGCATCTTCACCCTCGGGAGCATCTCATCAACAGAATGTGCTCGAGCAAACAAATTCATTTCGGAAGGACGTGAGAGAATGAGAAGCAAAACCTCTCCATGCCACTATTTATAGGCCGGGCAAATCAATCCCATGTGCCAAGTGGCTGGCTCTCCGAATCCCGTGCAATAAATTTGTATTAAATGGATGAACCTGATGCTTCGAATTTAGCCAAGTCAAAAACGGCTATTTAAAGCACTCGAAGAACGTAACAGTCGCACCAGAAGACGTGTCATGCGGAGTGGATGCGCCGGTCAGACCGCGCATCACATAGACGTGCCTCAACACCAAGCGCTACACAAGCATGCGCCCCCATATGGCCCCATGCGCCTAGTGGAACGCCGATCAATACGCCCACTCAACAGTCTATTACCTGTCAAGAACATTAAATGCTGAAGTCTGACAGAGTTGGCAGCACGTCCCCGAAGACTGCACATTTGACAGCTTTTGCAGAAGACGAAGCGTCACCAACGTCAGCATCATCATTACTTTCCTCCGACAGTTACAGCCACGTGGCCGTCCAACCATCTCGCATACGCCTCCGTAGCCATGCGCCCAAAGCTCTGCATGTGCCTCAAAAGTTGTGCACCTTAAACTTTTCTCTGATCCCTAAAGACAGAAGTAAAGTCACTACTGAAGCCTCGTATGCGCCTCAAAAGCCATGCGCCCCGAATGGTTCGTGACTTCCAACTGTTACAAGCCAAAGTCTCCTCATGCGCCCAATCCCAGGCGCATCCTATCAGATCACTCTCCACCAAATCCGAGATCTCTGAGCCATGGGCCTACGACACGTGTCCTTTGACTCGATTCACCCAAGATCTCAGCAACAGAAAGATTCTTCCTCCTGCTACGTGCCAGCCCACAACGGTGGCATGAAGAATTCAACCCCTCAATCAGGGCGCATCATCCATGCACCTCCATCAGCAATCACCACGTGGCGTCCTCCTGCACAGGCGCATCCGACATGTGCGCATGAGCAGCCCGCCTACAAGACTATAAATAGAGGGACCATTTCCTTCTTCCAGACACGGACATACATAGACAGACAGAGACATCGCACAACCAGAGAGGCAAATACAGACACTCAACGTCTTCCTCCTCTCAGCAAGCTCCAGCATCCAGAGCAATCCAAACCTTCAGAGAACCGATAACCGTCGTCAGATCGTCAACGGAGTCAACGCATTACCACTCGCTCCATCGGCACAAGGGACCCAGATAAACAAAAGTGTACTCCTAGGACTACGTCTAAGTCCTATATTATAACACTGTTCTGTTTGTATAGAAATTTGTAATCAAAAGATTTTAATGGCAAACAAGCTGACGACTCTGCTGGGGACCTATTTTTCCTCCACCGAGAAAGCAGTGTCGCAATCCGACGATGTGAAGGTGGGCTCCTCCTACAAGACGCTGGTCGTACGCCTCAATCAACAGGCGTATGAAGAGTTCATCTCTGAAGGCAGCACGAGTCCTTCGAAGCGGCTGCCAAAGCCGAAGAAGACCCGCCGAGTCTGGGTGCGCAAGGTCGACGCCTCTGGCACCACCACCGAAGGAGATACGCTGATCCAGCCTTCCCTTCCTGCTGACGTCCTCAGCAACCAAGATGCGCCCATCGGTGCAGCGCATCTCTCAGGGAAACGTGCGGCTGACCACATTCCCCAGCCATCTCCCTCTCAGGCGAGGAAGATGCGTCGACGGAGCAGGGGCGCAGCTAATACCCCGCGCATCACCTCCGATGCGCCACAGAAGGTCTCTGTCTTTGACAGACTCACTCGCTGTAGTGGCGAGGAGAATTTGGATTCTGAGTACTACGCGCCCCAGCGGGCTAGTACGAAGAAGTCCAAGGCAGCACGGGCCGTGCGCCCCAAACGTGCTATGCCAGCAGCAAGCCAGAAGCATGCGCTCACAATCATGCGCGCTACTGATGGTAATCTGTATAAGGCCGACTCAGGTGCTTTTGCGCTAGAAACGAGCCGACCTTCAAAGTCCTTGCCTCACTTGGGCGCATCTGTTGCGTTCACAACCGAGTCGAGCAAGGCAAACCCAGTGGTCTTGAACTCCCGCGCCTCCTCTGGTTGTGCGTCTGAGGTCCGTTCAAGTCACTTTAAATGTTGTTCCCCCACTACTGATCTGAGCGCCTGTTTGGTGTTGGATCAGGGGGTACAGCATTCACTTGACCACCCCGGCGCTTGGCCTTGCCATGCGCCTGAAGGGGGTACGAAGGTGGCACTCTCCTCCAGCGATCTGCGTAACGTGATCACTCACAAGCGCCGATCAGGAGAGTCGACTGACAAGCATGATGCGCCCCCCACGGGGCACACTTGTGTTGTAGTCACCATCAACTGCTGTTGCAAGGCAGCAGTCCCACCAAGACAGTCGGTGTTCCAGCGGCTGCAATCATCAACACCTATCCGACGTCGCCTCGGGAAGAAGATGTCAACAAAAGAAGAGCCAGAGGTTGCTTCATGCAATATAATCTCTAACTCCTCGTCAACCCGAAAGGCGACTGGCAATTCATCCAAGAGCCGGTCGAGGAAAACCAAGACAACTATCCCGTCCTCCAGAGTGTTCGAAGGCACTCGGGGGAGAAAGAAGATCTTGGAGGAAGCTGGGGGTAGTCAAACCCTTATTGATCCTCCTTCTGAGGACGAAGATGTCCTCCAAGGCAGAACTGGGGGTAATCAGGCCCTTGCGGATACTTCTCCTGAAGACGAGGGTATCCTCCAAAACATAGCTGGGGGTAGCCTAGCCCCTGCAGATTTGAGTCTCGAAGACGAAGAAGCCCTTCAAGACAGAACTGAGGGTAATCAGGCCCTTGCAGATGCTCCTGTCGAGAATGTTCTCCAGAACATAACTGGGGTGGCCAAGACGAAGCTCCAGGAGAGGCAACTCCCCTACAGGAGAGTGAAGCCGAGAGTGAAGCCTCAACCGATCCATCCACTTCCAGCCACGTCATGACAGTATACATGGCTGGGGGTGACACTGAGTCTGACGCGCCGCCAGCAGATCTCGTCCAGCGTATGGATACTCTGGAGGGAGGACTCAAAACCCTCTCTGTCTCTATGCAAACACTGATCAAGCAGTATTTGAAATACGGTCAGCTTTGGCGAGGGCACCTTCTACCGGTCCTGATCTAGGGGCCAATAGAGAATCAAGTGTACCCCTTCAACGGGTATCCTTGGATACAGATCGCCGCGAGGCACCTCGGACGTCGGAGCCCTCAAATGCTCAACTCCAGGTGGTACCACCTTTCCCGACTCCCAGCTCCACGGAAGACGTGGTCGAGATGATCAGGGACTTGTGCGAGCGCTTTGAGTCCAAGACGAGACAAGAGGAGCGCCAAAAGATGGGGATTTCCCAACCTTATCCCCTCGAGTGGAACAAAGTGGTTTATCCTCCTAAGTATAAACAAACACTGACGCCATAAGACGGGAAGGACTCTCCGCGTCGCTATCTGACGTATTTCCAGTCTCAGACGGGACATCTCCCGAAGGAGGACGCACTACTCACCAGCATATTTGTCGGGGCACTAAAAGGAGTGGCATACGACTGGTACTGCAGTCTCCCCGATAACTCCATATCTTCCTTCGACGACTTGACGCGTCTCTTCCTCGACCGTTCCTACGACGGCGGGAAGGACATGACAATGGCATCCCTCATAGAGATACGCCAGAAGGAGAAGAAAATAGTTCGAGTATTCATCGAACGTTTCCGACAGGCCTGCTTCAGACTGCCCCCGGGCATTCCAGAACATGCGCTCCTTTCCTCCTACAGCATGAACATGCTGCCTGCAGTCAAACTCTGGCTCAACTCTACTCCTCCTCCCGACTGGAGTTCCTTGATCATCGAAGCCGAAGCCGCAGAAAAGAAGGCGGCCAATGCTCATCTTCTGGGAGTCAGTTTCCCTGCCTTTGAAGACAAGGGGAAACGGCCTGCAGCCAACAACCCCGGACGAGAGACGAAGGGGAAACAGGCATTGACTGTCAATGCCTTAAAAGGTGCATCAGCACCTACTCAGAAGCCTCCACTCGCACCAAGGCCAAAGGAGGTTTATTCTTTCAACGACGAAGACACCCTGCAACTCTTTGAGATACTGAAGCAGGGTGACAAGATCAAGTTGCCGGATCCGAAGCATCCCGACGAAGTTAGGAAAGTGGACAATCCAAGGTACTGTTACTACCATCGATTTGTCGGACACCCAACCAAGGACTGCTACGTCCTCAAAAACTACATCCAGCGCATGATCAATACGGATGTTATCTTCGTCGACTACGAGGAGAAGACGGTTTCAGCCAATGTGGTGTCACTCCAGTTCGGCACCTTGCCGCCAACTACAACACAAGATGGCGTCGTCCCTATCCCGAAGGCGACGATGGAGGTGGTTAACTTACCACCTACTCGTGACAACGTGAGTGGACTCATTCCACTCGCTACATCTCGGGGAGAGATCTTGTGGGTTCACCCTGATCTTGTCTCCGAGGTTACTCAACCGGAGGTGCGCCCTGCCTCCAAATCCAAAGGCAGGAAGATCAAGTCTTGCCGCATGGTCTCTTCCTCTGCGGAAGAGGCACTTCCTGTACAGACGCGTTCACATCAGAACGCCCAACCCGACGAAGCTGCCGTCGAGGTGGGGCCTTCTTGCACCATCCCTGCTGTCCAGGAAGAGGGACCATCTAAGACCCCAGCAGCCAATAAGCAGAAGCATGTAGAGGCTCGTTTTGACAGACCTCTACGAAAGGAGAATGCTTCGGGGCTAGCCAAGCCCCACAACTTTGACATACTGGCATAACTGGCCAGTACTCCTGCCCGCCTTTCTTTGTTTGAGCTTCTTCGTCTTTCCAAGGACACTCGCGAAGCTCTCTGTGAAGCCCTGAAGGATGCTGAGTCCTTCATCAGTCAGGTCAAGCAGCCTGAAGATCTCCCAACTACATGTGCGCACTGTCATTGTACGGATGAGGTTATCCCCAACATAACCTTCACCCAACAAGACATGTTGCTCAAACACAACCGACACAACAGGCCGCTGTATTATACAGGCTATATCAGTTCTGTCAAGGTGAAGCGGATTTAGATCGATCCGGGGTCTTCCCTCAGTATCATTCCGAAGACGCTGCTCTCAACACTAGGGATCCCAATATACCGATTGGCGCCTTCCAACACAACAATCAGTGGCTTCAATGCTAGCAAAAATGAGCCACTGGACAAGATACGGCTAAAGTGCCATATCGGTAACCTCAGAACTGAGGTGACCTGGTATGTCGTGGACGCCGACGTCAACTACAACCTCCTGTTGGGTCGTCCATGGCTGCATGAGTACATGGTGGTGCCATCCACACTCCACCAATGTATGAAGTACGTGTCCACCAACGACGTCATCCGGACGGAGTTCGCGGACATTGACCCTTTTAAAGGGGTTAAAGCCTACTTCACTGATTCCACCTTGTACAAGTCACCTGACGAAGAAGAAGCCAATGATGCTGACGATGAAGCAGAGACGGCAGCAGAACCAGACATGGAGCCTGAGATGACTCCCGACGCTCCTTTGAAGATCCGACTCAAAGGTAAACCGCCTCAGAAGTTGCCTCCCATGAACATCAAGCTACCCGGGAAAGCACCAACTGCTCCTGAAGCTCCCTTGAAGATACGGCTCAAGGAAAACCCGCCTCAAACATCGGCTCCCCTTGTGGCAAAACTACAGGGGAAGGCACCAATCATCGGAGGCACAGTGGAGGCACCTCTGAAGGTGCGTCTTAAAGGCAAGCCGCCGTAATCCAAGCTGCCAGAGAAGGCTCACATAGTCCTCTCGGACCCCAAGACCAAGGCTGTGGTGGACTCTCCCGATCCAATCCCAGTACTCACAGATGAAGAGCTAGGGGAATATATCTCTGCTGATGTAGATGCACCCTCTTTGGACAATGTAATCCCGTGGGATAAAATCTCGTATTTCATCAATAATAGAGTGTCTTTTAATTATTCTAGTCTTCCACATTGGAATGCCATGTATACATTAGATAACGCTCTACGGTCATTGTAAACACAAATAACGACTGTCCATCATGTAAATCGAGTAGTCCCGTTCCAAGGGGTCTGTTCTGTAATCCTGCCGCGGAGTCGAGACGAAGAATCCATCATTTTCGGCAAAGTTGAGCGTCATCAAGACCTCCCGCCACTCGAGCCAGAACCAGATACTGGCAGAATACAGGTCTATCGGTACACGGACAAGGCAAAGTACCTCATCCAAAAGATGGGTTACGACCTAAAAAGCAACAATGGCCTGAACTACGGCAAGGGTCGACGTCTTCCTCTCCGGCTTCCAACACCTAAAGGAAAGCCGCAGGACTACTATAATCGAACTCGACGGGGGGTAGGCTATGTCACGCCGCCATTAACTCCAGAGAGTTCGGAGGCAGAAGAAGCAGAACATTCTCATTCGTCTGAAGCATCAACTTGGGATTCCGATACCAGCATCGGATCAGTCTTCAAGAAAGTGCTGTCAGCCAACATGACATCTGTACAACCTCAAGAAGATGAAGGCAAAGACCAAGTGCCAAAATTCTTCGAAGAAGAACCCTGGGCGCAATGCTTAGGAGAACAATGGGAGTCTCGTTTTGAGTTACGCGAACCCCCTACCGAAGACGAAGTCGAGCAGATCGACCTTGGGGATGGATCTTCTTCCAAACCCATCTTCATCAGCAAAAGCCTAAAAGGAGAAGATCGGGAGTCTTTAATCCAACTGGCTAAAGAATATATTGATGTCTTCGCCTGGAGCTATGAAGACATGCCAAGACTTGATCCTCAAATCGTGATGCATAGGCTCAACATCTTATCCGATGCCAAGCCTATCAAACAACAGCAGCGACGTTTTCGTCCTGACATCATGAACGCTATCGATCAGGAGGTGGACAAACTCTTGACCAGCGGCTTCATCCGTGAAGAACAACACCCAGATTGGGTAGCCAATGTCGTCCCTGTCACCAAGAAGAATAGAAAGATACGAGTCTGTATCGACTTCAGGGATCTCAATACTACTTGCCCGAAGGATGAATTCCCACTTCCAATCACCGACGTAATGATCGACAACACATGTGGCTTCGAACGCATGTCTTTCATGGATGGGTATTCGGGCTACAACCAGATCAAGATGTTCCCCGATGACGCAAAACACACGTCATTCAGGACTCCGAAGGGGGTTTTCTGTTACACAGTGATGCCCTTCGGCTTGAAGAATACTGGCGCGACATACCAACGAGCTATGAGCACCATCTTCCGTCAGCATCTTCGTAAGACAGTCGAATGCTATGTTGACGATATCGCAATCAAGAGCCGTCTCAAAGGAGATCACCTACAAGACCTGAAGACAGTCTTCGATCTCATGCGGGCGCATCAACTCAAGATGAACCTCGCTAAATTCTTCATGGGGGTTTCTAGCAGAAAGTTCTTGGGCTTCATTATCACGGCGAAAGGCATTCATGTCGATCCCGAGAAGACCAAAGCCATCCTTGACATGGACCCTCCGAAGAACATCCGAGAACTTCGAGGCCTGCAGGGACGTCTGGCATACATTCGGAGGTTTATAGCAAACCTTTCCAAAAAATGTTAACCCTTCACCCAGCTCATGAAGAAGGGAGTCTCTTACGTCTGGACAGAGGAATGCCAAAAAGCTTTCGACGATATCAAAGCTTACCTGACGAGTCCGCCAGTCCTAGTGGCACCCGTCGCCGGCAAACTATTCCTCCTCTACGTCCGTGCCATGGATCATTCCCTCGGCACTTTGCTGGCTCAGAACAGCGATACAGGCTATGAGCAAGCCATCTACGACCTCAGTCGAACACTCATCGGGGCCGAACACTGGTACAACTCCGTTGAAAAGGAGTGCTTGGCGTTGGTGTTTGCCATTCAGAAAACCCGCCATTATGTCTCGGGCCAAACAATTCATGTCATCTCCCGAGTCAATCCACTCAGAGTTCTCATGACGAAGCCAGGATCATTGAACTCCCGGCTAGCTACATGGGCGATCCTGCTAACGCCATACAACATGGTGTTCATTCTATAAAAAGCTGTTAAGGGTCAGGCTCTGGCCAACTTTTTAGCTGCACATCCCATCCCAGAGTCCTCAAGACTCTATGAAGACATCCCGGATGAGGTCCAAGAATCAAATGTCACCGAGAAAAGCTCCGTCTGGCGGATGTTTTTCGATGGCGCTTCAAGAACAGGCCCCAAAGGCCAAATTATCACAGGAGTGGGGGTAGTATTAGTCTCCTCCGATCAACTGGTCATCCAGCGTGCTTACTCCCTTTTGAAGCCGTGCTCCAACAATGTTACCGAGTACAATACGCTCATCATAGGACTCCAGCTGGCACAACAGCTAGGGGTGAATCATCTGGAAGCCTACGGTGACTCAAAACTCGTTGTTAACCAGATCAGAGGGCAATACGAAGTTCGCCATGAAGATCTGATTCCTTACCATGGGGTTGCGTTGAACATCATTTCAACCTTCACCAAGTTCTTTATCGAACATGTACCCCGTCTACAAAATTTGGAGGCCGACGCGCTGGCTGGTCTCGCAGCCTCATTGGCAGCACCCCTCGGGACTCAATACTACGTCACGGTAGTTGGTCGAGACTTGGTCTGTCCTAAAAACAACCTATGCTCATAAATGGCCCAGGCCATGTCGACAAGTACTGGTGTTAATATCCGAGACTGGAGATTCCCGTTCATCGACTTCGCTGTCTACGAAATTCTTCCAGAAGACCCGAAAGAAGTCGTCTCAGTCAGGAGGCGCTCTCTTCGATTCTACTACGATACAGCTACTAAAATGCTGTACCGACGCTCCTACGATGGACTTCTCCTGCGATGTCTGTCCAACAAAGAAGCAGCCGAAGCCCTTCGTGAAGCTCACGATGGAACCTGCGGAGCCCATCAACCTGGCCCTAAGTTGCAGGATCGACTGCGATGCATGGGCTACTACTGGCCAACCATGGCCGCTGACGCTGTCGACTATGCTAAAAAGTGCCATGCGTGCCAGCTTCACGCAGACTTCATCCATACACCGTCAGAACCACTACATCCTACAGTCGCCTCTTGGCCCTTCGAAGCTTGGGGCATGGACATTGTATGACCGATCACCCCTCCTTTATCGAGAGGACACCGCTTTATCCAAGCCATCATCGACTACTTCTCCAAATGGACAGAAGCAGTCCCGCTGGCGGAAGTAAAGAGCTCCAGGGTGATCAGCTTCATCAAACACCATGTCATCTACTGTTTCGGGGTACCTCGGAGGATCATCTACGATAACGGTCCTCAGTTCATCAGCCATGTTTTCAGCAGATTCTGTGACAAGAATCGCATCCAAAACGTGGCCTCAACCGCCTACAATCCGACAGCAAACGGATTGGCCGAGGCGTTCAACAAGACTATCGTCAGGCTATTCAAAAAGGTCGTGTCATCCAACAAATGCGACTGGGACGAAAAGCTCGGCGAATGCCTTTGGGCCTACCGCACAACGGTACGGACCCCGACGGACAACACACCATTCTCTCTGGTCTACGGGAGTGAAGCGGTACTATCTCTCGAGATCCAGATACCCTCACTCCGTGTAGCAATCACAAATCAACTCACAGAAGAAGACAATCAACGTCGCCGTCTGCGAGAATTGGAGGCGCTTGACGAAAAGCGTCTCCTAGCTCAACAACACATTGAACTCTACCAAGCCCGTATATCACAGGCTTTCAACAAGAAGGTCAAGCAAAGGACTTTCCAAGTAGGCGACCTGGTTCTGGCAGTCAGGAGGCCGATGGTGTTGACTCACAAGGCACCAGGAAAGTTCGAGCCCAAGTGGGAAGGACCTTTCATCATAGAGACGGTATACTCAAACGGTGCTTACCGCCTCGCCAAATCCAATGGGGATTTGTTCATGATGCCCATCAACGGCAAGTTCCTAAAGAAGTACTACTCCTGACATCTTTCAGACATGTACTTCCATCTCTACCCAACAAGGGAGTCCGTGGACCCAATCATCAGGGCTCACATACAATTCCCTTCCACAAAATCATATGCTTCCGGAACCCAGCTGTTCCGTGGCATCCTCCAGTAGAAGGACAACCACGTCCACATCACCTCTGAGTTGTCCCCCTACACCCTACAAAGCAGAATCTTATACTCCGTAAGACTACGCTACCCATCATGTTTACCACGTCCACATTACCTCTGAGTAAACATCCCGTACAGACAACCCCTGCGTTGCCGTACATTGATCGCAGAACTTCCACGTCCACATTACCTCTGAGTAGTTCCGCGTATCCCCCAGAGTTATTCCTACCACGTCCATAACACCTCTGAATAGGAAGATTCCATCATTTGAATCCCATATTTGCCATGTCCACATCACCTCTGAGCAAATATGTTGGTTCTCTCAAACTTATTATCTGTACCTAAAAACCAAGGTGCACAAAAGATAATAGGTTTACACAAATCATCAAGTTCATGACAGCAAAAATGAACGCACCACAAAAAATTTGTATTCTTTATTTCAAAAATAAAGGATTACACCCCCAGCAAGAGTTGCAAATTACACAAAAAAAACAAAAAGAAGAGACTACAATCCCTAAACCTCCTCGGGATTGGCCAAAAGCTCTTCAATCCGACTCCTCAAGTCTGTCGTCTGAGTCTCTACGGTCGCCAGGACCCGGCGTTCGGCTTCTTGACACATCGCTTCTATGGCCTCAGGAGAAGTGTCATCCTCATGCTTCTTGTCCAACTGTTGCCGCTGCTGAGCCAGGATAAGAGCCCGGCGGGTGAAGGCTGCTTCCTCCACCTTAGATGCTATATGTTCAGCCTGGACTCGCTCAGCATCTAATAAGAGTCGGGCCTGCTGGTCCTCAAGGCGGCGGATCTGGGCATCAACCTCCGCGATACTAGCATCCAACGCAGCTCGCAACTCCACCTTCTCCTGCATAGACTGAGACAACCGCTCCACTGCAGCTTCAGTCTCAGCCACCTCGCGTTCCCAGACACCCACGGTGGCCTGGTAAGAGGACTCAGTCTCAGCGATCAGCTTCTCCTTTTCCGCGTCTATCAGGACGGAGAGATTATTTCGCTGGATACACTGGAACTCAGAAAGCAGCTGATCCAGCTCAGCCACCGAGGCCTCCAGAATCTCGGCCATATGATCATGACCCTGGTGGGTACGTATTAGATTGATGTGAGGGAGTGCCAGGGTTTTTACCATCGTAAAACTCTCGTTGGTATTCATCACCGCCGATACACCCCTCTGCAGCATCTTATATACTGCCTCAACAATGAACTTCACATACTCATCTGCATCCGCCAGCACCTGCGGCGTCATAGCAGGAGTTGGAGGAGCTGCTCTAGTTAGCGGACTGGAAGAGGGCCCACCGACCTCAACCCGTGAGGCTGGAACCTCAACATCAATAGGATCCTCAACAGGGGCTTGACTACTAGCCTGAGGAGCCAAAAGAATAGGAGGAGCCGATAGAGGCGTCGATATCGTGCCCCAAGTAGAAGGAGCGACAGAGGGTTCCGGCAAACCCTTATCCTTCTCGAGCTCAGAGAGACCATCGACATCAACGACTACCTCATTCGCCCCCAACATGCTATCAGCAGGCAGTACGGGACATTCTCCCTCCGCCAGAACAGCAAGATCGGCACTTGGCTCCAGACTCGGCTCCCCTGAAGTCAGAATTGGCGGACAAGTCCCACTATCACCATCAAATCCCTCCACAGGGATAGGATCTGTTACTACTTCCCGGTCAGCAGCCGCCTCAGCCTCTGCTGCTGAGTCTGGGATAGGGCTCGACAATGCTGCAACCGACCTCCCCTCCTCATGACAAGGAGGGGAATCAACCCTCTCCTCGGTTCCAATCACGTCTGTTGCCCCCGCAACAGACTCGTGCATTTCTGGAGGGACGTCATCTGAAGACGACGAACTCCACTCCACTTCCTCATCTGGAAGTCCCGTGTCTGACGGACCCTCAACGTCCAAGGCCCCCACGGCGGCTTGTGTCATCTCGGAAGCTGCTCCAACCTCAGCTTCTCTCCCAATATAATCTAGAGATACTAAAATCTCTGCAGGAACGACATTATCAGGATTCTCCTCCTCGGGAGATATTACAATCGGAGGAATGCGCTCATCAGAAGAGCTCGCCACCTCCTTCGGTTTACTGACACCCGGTTTCGAAACCTGGGTCTTCTTCTTCAACGGTTCCTACAAAATGAAAGCATATGTCACAAAAATGACAGAAGGAACTGTAGGAGCGTAAAAAGTGCTTCAAAGCAAGAGTCATCCCATTCACAAGTGATCTGCTTTACGCCTAACAGAACGGGTAATTTCTTTACGCCCAAGACAAGGCTAATCTCTTTTACGCCTAAGCAGGCTAATCTTTTACGCTCGGGTCTATACCCATGGTTTTACGCCAAGGACAGAGCAGCCTCTTTTACGCTGGACAAAGCTGTCAAATCTCGCATTTAATGCAAACTCTGACATGAAGATATTAATGATGGCATTTACCACAGAATTCAATAGAATTTGTCTTATACAAAGACCATTATTGTCGTTTATGAAGATCAAGCTACTTTACGCTCACTGTATGGTTTCTTTTACGCACGGAGTTTTACATGAGTCCTTACGCTCATAAAAAACAATGTGTGCGTAAAGTCTATTTGAGCCATTTTACGCTCAAGGTTATTCAATAACCACTTTACGCTGGAAACCTATGACAGAGCTATTTTACGCTCATTTTACTGCTTTACGTCCAGAGGATGTTAGGGCTATTTTTACGCCCTATTCTTTCTGGCCAGTTTGGAACGTGGTTTGCCTACATAGCCTTCATGCCACATATTTCGAAGAACGTGTGTACATGTATCCTATTCTTACTGAAATGATGGGACGCGTGTCAACGTACGCAAAGGATGACTCTGATCATGGGTGGCAGTTGTTAGCGTAAAGACAAATTTTGATGCTCTTTTACGCACAGAAGCCCCAGTCTATAAATAGACTCATTCCTCTCAGAGAAACACACACAGAGAGACAGGAGAGAATACAGAGATCAGAACTTCGAGATTTTGATTCTCCAGAGCATTCTTCTTCAACTTTTCTTTCAGAACAGAGTAAAGCAAAGCAGGAAAGCATTTGGCTTCGCCATCAGTGCCCAAGTGCGTCGATACCTTTCTGGTGACTTAGTTCTTCCAAGTTGTTCTACTTCAAGCAGTGATCTTCATCATCATCATATGGTCCAAGGAACAAAGTGATCATTTATAGATAAGACTTCCATAGCAATACTTTTCCATAATCAAATTTGTACTCCTTGTACTTTTTCTCATTTTATTTGCAAAACCCAACCTTTGTTTGGCAATTTTGTTAAGTGAAACAAAACGACGACTCTGCTGGGGACGACCTTCTCCTCTGACGAGGAGGTGATTGCTCAATATGATGATGTTTCAGTCGGTTCGACCAAGAAGACTCTGGTTGTGCACTTCGACCAGACTGCCTATGAAGAAATGCTTCGAACTGGGGGGGTTCTCGCCACTCCAATGTTCAAAAGTCTCGCAAAGCACGAAAAATTTGGATTCCCAAATCCAAAGTGGTTTCTGATCTCTCTGTTGTTTCTGATGACAAGGAAATTCTTTCCACTCCTGTCGTAGGGGCTCCCGTTCGTAACGAGGCAGTCCTTACTTCAGAGTTGCACTCAAAGTGTAACGATTTATTTCCCGTTTGTAACGGTGAAGATAATCAGGTTTCACGCCCACTGCGTAAGAATCAAGTTTTACGCTCAGTGGGTAAGAACCAACTTTTACGCTCAGTACATAAGAATGAATCTCCCATTTGTAATGGGACAGACTCTAAAGTTTATGCTTCTGAGTGTAAGAATCAGTTTCCCGTCGGTGACGTGGTTGGCCCAAATAAATTATGCTCCTCGCGTAAAACAAAATCTCCCATCTGTGACGTGGTAGATAATCAATTTTTACGCCCCACGCGTAAAGGTAAGTCTCCTGTCTTTGACAGAGTAGATAAAATTCATAACGATGTTTGCACATCTAATGTGAATGTACCTAAACGTATGCAGCGTAAAAATGTCGTTGGTAAAACTTCTATCCTACACCAACAACCTTCTTATACTGCTTTACGCAAAGTACCAAACTTACAAATTACACGCCAAGAAAATGGAGTCCTTCGTGCTAAATCTCAAGATTTACGCACACAACTCCAAACGCGTAAAAATGTACAGTTCGGTTCTGCGAATGCAGCCAGTAATCTTCTTTATACACAAGGGACTAAACGTTTTTCTACCCCAAATGTAATAAAGAAAAATACTTCATCTGTTCCTTCTGATTTACGTGAATTGCTAATACAAAAACGTAAGAACAGACAATCTCCGGTGACATTCTCCCAAGAAAAACATCATTGTGAATATCACCAGGTTGTGATCAACTGTTGTTGTTCGGCTTCAAAATGGTCAGTTTTTTATCGTTTAAGTTTTAACTCGCCTCAACATCAAGCTGAAGACCAAGAACATGAGCTGTCATATGTGTCAGTCAACATGGCATCTCATACTAACAGAGGACGACATCCAAGACGGAATATGTCCCAAATCCCAGGTCAACAACAGTTCAACAGGCTTCTTGATTCCTTTAAAGGAGTATATCAGAATACTCAATCAAGAAGACAAAGACAATTGCAGACTTCTGATTCATAAGCTGGGGGTACTCAATCTTTTGAGTCTGATACCGATAGTGTGGATTCATACTTCTATACTAATCCCTCTGTATCTTCAAGAGAGGTTGAATCCTACGCTGTTGGAGATGAACCAAAGATGTCATCTGCTAATACAGAACAACGTCTCACTGTCGTTGAGCAATCACTGAAGGATATGCTTAACATGGTGCAAAACATGCATCAGATAATTTTGAATCAGCAAACTGCTCAGCCGACAGTAGTGACACCGGCGCCAGTAGCAGCACAAACTCAAGATAGTCAAGGGGCTGAAATACCTTTGAATATTCAAGAGCCTGCTGCTAATCAGAATTCTGCATCTCCAGGTCCCATCATTCCAGAAGATGTACCACCTCCAGTGGGGGTTACGGTACATCCAACGACTATTCAATCAAATGTGCTTCCTTAAACTAGTGAAGCCATTCAAGCAATGCGTGAACTCAAAGCACAGTTTGAAGTTTTGAGGCACAAAGATCAGCTCCAGAGGTTAGGGATTAAGCAACCTTATCCTCCTCATTGGAATGATGTACCCTTTCCACCAAAGTTCAAGCCACAATCCATGGTTTTATTCGATGGAAAAGCATCTCCCAGTCAATATATCAACTACTTTGATATTATGACTGTACACTTGCAGAAGAATGATGCTCTTTTCATTCGAGTGTTCATCGGGTGCCTGATAGGTTCAGCTTATGACTGGTATCGTAGCTTGCCCGATAACTCTATTTCGTCTTTTGACGAATTCAAGGCAATGTTTCTCTCCCGCTTCTATGAAGGAGGTATGGACATGAACATATCCTCCTTGATAGAGATCAAACAAAAGGAGAAAGAAGATACTCGGACGTTCATTGAACGTTTCCGACAGGCTACTCTTAAAATGCCTCCTGGTATGCCAGATTCTGCGTTGATCGATACATCAAGATGAATCTGCGACCGTCCATTGCTGTCTTCACAGGTTCCCAATTCACAGATTGGGCTTCGTTTATCATAGCAGCAGTCTCTGCCGAGACCAATGGTAGATTGGCTCGTGAACACGGGATGATTTTCGCTTTAGAAGATAAAGGGAAGAAAAGTAATCCTGGTAATAATCCTGGCAGTCGTAATGTGAAAGGAAAAGATACTCTTATGGTCAATCTTTCCAAGAACAAAACGATGCCAAATAATCAGGAATCTTTCAGGCCAAAGGAAGAATACTCTTTTGACGAAAGCGATATCCCAGGGATATTTCAATGTCTTGTGAAAAGTGGCAAACTTCAGATTCCAGAGCCAAAAAGGCCTAATGAGGTGAATCTAACGGACAATCCCAAATATTGTATCTATCATAGATACATTAATCATCCTACCAGTGCTTGCTATGTCGTGAAAAAGAATATCCAAGAGCTGATAAATGGTGGCGCTATTGCTTTAACCAATGATGACCATACGGTTACGACCAATATGGTTTCTCTTCAGTTCGGAGATTTTCCTCCACAGCAAGTCCCAGATGGAATTATTCCAATTCCGAAGGCGACGATGAAGATCGTAAATATCCCGCCTGCCAGGGAAGAAAATACAGGATTGCTGCCACTCACGTTGAAGAATGGTGAAATCATGTGGGTACATCCTGACTTAGTACCTGAATTGGAAAATGATGGTAAAACTTTAAAATCCAAGAAAGGTAAGAAAGTTAAAACCTACAACATGATTTCTTATGTTATTCCAGATCCTGATGACTTGGATCATCTATGGGATGGCCTTCCTCTAGAAGATAGACTGAAAGGACTAAACATTTGTCCTCTAAGTCTAGCTCCACCTACCAAGCTCAAGCTTACTCATCAGCCGTGGCTAGCCATGAATTAATAGTGTTCCTTTATACCGGGCACAATAAGTTTTTGCTGCTTATGAAAAAAGCTCCAACAGGGATTTCTCCTCGTATCCCGAATCCTCCTCCTCCCTTAACTACAGAGACGTCTATGCTTCATTCTCCTGTGGTTGCAGAGGTTTCTTCCTCTTTCTGTGCTGAAACACCTGTCCAAAGCTTACTGCTCATCCACTTGTATAGTCAGCAATCTGTCCTTCTCATAAAAAAGATGGGCTACGACTTTCAAAAGGCAGAAGGTTTGAATTATGATAAAGGAATACGTCTTCCTTTACAAATTCAAAATCAGAATTCTACTGTTGGATTGGGTTCTGAAGTGCCTTGTAACAACCCTCACAAAAAGAAGGCTAAGGGAAGAAAGACTAAATCCTGTAATATGGTACTTCTTTCTCTTGAGTCTGAAGAAGAAACTTTTGCTGGTACAAGATCTGGGAAAGAGTACCACAAAGATTATGAAGGATCCTCCAAAGAAGCAGAAGATATAGTGGAAACTCTACCAATTCAACCTTCTCCTGTTCCTGTTAAACCGTCTGTGGTTGAAAGGGGAAAACAGAAGGCAGTACGCTTTGATATCCCATTGAAGTCTACTTCCAATCAGGGGGTGGAGATGAAGCCTTACAAATTTGACATTCTAGCTCAGTTAGCCAATACTCCGGCTAGACTTTCTATATTTGAACTGCTTCGCCTTTCCAGAGAAAGCAGGGAGACTTTGAGTGAAGCTTTACTCCAAGCAGATTCATGCTTGGCTCAACTCAAGACTCCTGATAATATACCAGTGTCATGTCCGCAATGTCATAGTGTGATGGAAGCAATTCCCAATATCACCTTTACACAAGAGGATATGCTATTGAAACACAACAAGCATGATAGGCCTCTGTGCTACACTGGATATATCGGATCCACTGAAATTGACAGGATTTACATTGATCCTGGGTCTTCAATTAGTATAATTATTCAGAGTATGCTAAGACCCCTGAGGATTCCTACTAGTGAGCTGACTTACACTAGTACTGCGATAGTCGGTTTTAACTCTGACAAAAGCAAACTACTGGGAAAGATTCGTCTGCAGATTCAGATTGATGATCTTCGAACTATGGTAACTTTCTATGTTATCAACTCAGACGTCTCCTATAATATCCTTTTGGGAAGACCGTGGATTCATGAGCACAATATTGTGCCTTCAACTCTCCACCAATGCTTCAAGTATGTGGATTCCCAAGGAGTTGTGAAGACTGAGTTTGCTGATATTAATCCGTTCAAAGGTGTCGAAGCCTACTTCTCTGATTCAAGGCTTTATAAACAAGAGCATGTAAAAGAGATATCAGACATGGCTGAGGATTAATCACCATCTGAGGATCAGTCTATTAATAAAGATCCGTCAGAGGAGCAACCTTTGAAGATCATAGTCAAGGGATGAATCCAATCCCAATCTGTCAATGATCAACCTTTGATAATCAAGGTTAAAGGAAGAACTCAAACTTCATCTGAGGAATCAATAAATATTCCTACTAAAAGCCAAGTTTAACCTTTTATGATCAAGGTCAAAGGGCGTACTTCTTGTACGAATGATCCAGAATCACCATTGATTATCAATCTTGGTAAATCTACGCAGAAAACGGATGATGGTCCATTGTTGATTAATCCAAAGCGTAGCAATCAGATTGTAAATGATGTAAATATTGATCATTCTGTACTTTTTGATATCAATGAAGATTTCATGTTCGAGTATATGGCTGTCAAGTTTATTGAGAGAATGACTTTATCTTCTGATAATCAAAGTCATCAATATAAAGACAATATAGAACCGGAAGAAACTTTATACATTAATCATAAGGAGAATTCTTTTCCTCCTCATGTCGATGTCGGACCTTATGCTCAAAAGTTCTTGACATCTTCTCCCTATCTGCTTCCTGTAGCCGCTTCATCACAAGCTTGCGTAACTTTCAGACATCACAAAGAATCCTATTTCGTGGTTCCGTCTGATAAGAAAAACAAGCGTCAAATTGTGTTTGGCCTGGCTAGAAATATCCCTGTTGCTCAGACAGATGATCTGAAAGATAAAGATAAAGGAAGAATCCGAATTGACAAATACAGTCAACAATCTATCAAGATTATCCAGAACATGGGATATGATTTGAAGACTATGCAAGGTCTCAATCAAGGCAAGGGTAGACGACTACCATTATACGGTGATCCGTTTTATCAGAAGACTCGTCATGGGTTAGGATATGATCCGTCCCACATGTTTAATGACGATATACAAGAAGAATTCTCTTCTAGCTCTTCACAATCATCAGATTCGGAAGAAATTTGATTCATCGAATCCAATATGTCTCGTTCCTCATATTGTGAATCTGGACAAATATTCTCAGTCAATATGGTTCAAGCTGATGATGAACCAGAGCCATTTGAGAATGATCCTTGGGCTCAACAGATGGATACTCAATGGGAACTTCGTTTTGAACAGCGACAGCCACCTACAGAAGATGAGGTTATCCAGATTGATGTTGGAGATGGAGTTACGTCCAAATCAATATTCATCAGTAAGAATCTTTCTGAATGAAAAGGAAGAGCTGATAAAACTTATCAAAGATTACATCGACATCTTTGTATGGAGTTATGAGGATATGCCAGGACTAGATCCTAAAGTTGCTACTCATAAACTCAACATTTTACCTAAAGTCAAGCCTGTAAAACAACAGCAACGACGCTTTAGACCAGATATGATGGATGCAATTGAAGCAGAAGTCAAAAAGCTGATTACATGTGACTTTGTTCGTGAAGAACAACACCCAGATTGGGTGGCCAATATTATTCCTGTTATAAAGAAGAACGGAAAAGTCCAAGTTTGTATAGATTACCGAGATCTTAATACAGCTTGTCCAAAGGACGAATTTCCACTTTCCATTACTGATGTCATGATAGACAATACATGCGGTTTTGAACGTATGTCTTTCATGGACGAATTCTCAGGATACAATCAGATCAAGATGTATCCAGAAGATGAGAAGCATACATCTTTTCGTACACCTCTTGGGGCCTACTGCTACACAGTTATGCCGTTTGGTCTTAAAAATGCTAGTGTCATGTATCAACGGGCTATGAGCAACATCTTTCAAGAACATCTACGAAAAATAGTTGAATGCTACGTAGATGATATTGCTGTTAAAAGTCGGTCAAAGAATGATCACATTCAGGACTTGAAGACAGTATTTGAATTGATGTGCCAACATCAATTGAAAATGAACCCTACTAAGTCTTTCTTAGGGGTTTCTAGTGGCAAGTTTCTAGGATTTGTCATTACCTCTCAAGGTATCCATGTTGATCCTGATAAGGTTAAAGCAATTCTTGAAATGCGTCCTCCTCGTAATCTAAAAGAACTCTGTGGCTTTTAGGGCCGTATTGCTTATATTAGAAGATTTATATCTAATCTTTCTAGGAGATGTCAACCTTTCTTCCGTCTATTAAAGAAAGGGGTATCTTTCGTCTGGGATGAAGCGTGTCAAAAAGCCTTCAATGACATTAAGCAATATCTTACAAACCCGCCTGTTCTGGTACCTCCGGTGATAGGAAGACCATTTTTGCTATATGTTCGAGCCTTGGATCATTCACTTGGCGCTCTTCTGGCACAGAAAAGTGATATGGGTCATGAACAAGCAATTTATTATCTGAGCAGAATGATGGTCGGAGCTGAACACAGATATACTCCTGTGGAAAAGGAATGTCTAGCTTTGGTTTTTGTCGTCCAAAAGACAAGGCATTATGTCACTGGACAGACTATTCATGTTATCTCCAGAATAAATCCCATTCGGGTATTGATGAGGAAACCGAGCATTCTTAATTCCAGGTTAGCTACCTGGGCGATGTTGCTCACTCCTTATGACATGGTTTATGTGCCTCAAAAATCAGTGAAGGGCCAAACGTTAGCTGATTTCCTAGCTGCTCATCCTATACCTGAAACTTCAAAGTTATATGAAGACATTCCAGACGAAGTAGTGGATTGTAACATGACTTTGAAGAATGATATATGGCAATTATATTTTGATGGAGCATCACGAGTGGGACCTAAAGGCAATATTGTCTCTGGGGTAGGAATTGTCTTGGTTTCTCCTGACAAAATGGTCATATACCGTGCCTATTCTCTTAATGAGCCATGCTCTAACAATATAGCTGAATATAATGCTCTATTGATTGGTCTCCAAGTAGCCAAACAATTGGATATTGAATTCTTAGAGGCTTATGGAGATTCTCAATTGATCGTTAATCAAGTTAGAGGGACTTATGAAGTCAGAAATCCTGATCTCATCTCCTACCATCAGGTGGTAGTCGAGTTGGTCCTATCATTCAAAGGATTCTTCATTGAATTTGTACCACGTTTCTAGAATGTGGAGGCTGATGCTCTTGCCAGTTTAGCCGCAGACTTGGCTGTCCCAATCCGAAGGCAAAATACAATCACTTTGTTGGACCGAGACTTGTTCTGTGTGAAGAGTAATCTGCATATTGAACAAAGTTATGTCACAGAGGCAAGTTTCTAGCAGAAAGATTGGAGAACTCCATTCATTGATTATGCAGTTCATGGGATTTTGCCTGAAGATCCTAAAGAAGCCGCATCAATTAAGAGACGATCGTTTCAGTTCTATTATGATTCGTCTTTACATATGCTATATCGTCGTTCATATGACGGACTCTTGCTGCGCTGTCTCTCAGAAAGTGAAGCCAAACAAACACTGCCTGAGGCTCATGATGGTGTCTATGGTACTCATCAACCGGGTCCAAAGTTGCAAGACCGCATTCGAAGAATGGGGTATTATTGGCCTTCTATGAGAGCAGATGCTGTAGACTATGCCAGAAGATGTAAAGCATGTCAGATTCATGCTGATTTTATTCATCAACCATCTGAATTTCTACACCCTACAGCAGCCTCTTGGCCCTTCGAAGCTTGGGGTATGGATGTTATTGGTCCTATTAACCCTCCTTCTGTCAAAGGACATCGGTTTATACTAGCTATAACCGATTACTTTTCGAAGTGGGCAGAAGCAATCCCCCTTGCGAAAGTAAAAACATCTAATGTGAACAGTTTTATCAAGCACCATGTCATTTATCGTTTCGGGATTCCTCGACGGATAATTCATGACAATGGTCCACAATTTGCCAGTCAAGCATTTTATCGATTCTGTGACAAGAATCGAATTCAGAATTTAGCTTCTACGGCTTATAATCCAGCTGCAAATGGTTTAGCTGAAGCTTTCAATAAGACGATCATCAAACTTCTTAAAAAGTTTGTTTCTTCTAATAAACGTGATTGGAATGAGAAACTTGGAGAATGTTTATGGGCTTATCGAACAACAGTCCGGACTCCTACTGGTTTTACACCATTCTCATTGGTCTATGGATGCGAAGCTGTTCTTCCATTAGAAATCCAGATCCCTTCTCTACGAATAGCCATTGCTAGTGAGCTAACTACGGAGAATAATGATCGCTTACGACTCCAAGAACTTGAAGGATTGGATGAGAAGCGTCTTCAAGCACAACAACACATTGAATTAAATCAAGCCCGCATATCTTGAACTTTCAATCGTAAAGTTAAGAAGAGGATATTCAAAGTTGGCGAGCTTGTATTAGCTGTTCGCAGACCGATGGTAATGACTCATAAAAGTAAAGGGAAATTCCAAGTAAAATGGGAAGGCCCTTATGTAATTGAGTCCGTGTTTTCCAATGGCACCTATCGGTTGTCAAAACCCAATGGAGATCTACTCATGCTGCCGATCAATGGCAAATTTCTTAAGAAATACTATGTATAAAAAAAACTGAAAGTTTGGTTTATCTTCTTCTTCCTCGACGGTCTTTTTCCAGCCAAAGAACAAGGTTTTACCCTTCATAGGTAGAGCCACGGCCGGGTTGGGATTTTGTTGTGGTGTTGATGACTGAGTGGGGGTTTTCACATGATCAGTTGATGAGGAATCAATGGCTGGTTTCTTCCCTTTGCTACCGGCGGCGGATGATTTTCTTAGGAGCCATCAGATCAGAGTTTCGAAGAAAGAAAGGGCAAAGGAATTCAAGAAGATGAGTAAAAGTGTTTTTTCTCTCTAAAAAGACCTATTTATAGAGAGATTCAAAACCGACTGTTGGATATCCCTATAATCACGCCGACTGTTGGATATCCCCGCTTTTACGCGGATGACTGTTGCGTATCCCAAAATTTTACGCTGACTGATCAAATCTCAACTTTTACACTTCTGTTCAAAGTATTTCAAATTTTGGAGATATTTGAAAACTTTGAAGGAGGTCTTGTAGGAGCGTAAAAAGTGCTTCAAAGCAAGAGTCATCCCATTCACAAGTGATCTGCTTTACGTCTAACAGAACGGGTAATTTCTTTACGCCCAAGACAAGGCTAATCACTTTTACGCCTAAGCAGGCTGATCTTTTACGCTCGGGTCTATACCCATGGTTTTACGCCAAGGACAGAGCAGCCTCTTTTACGCTGGACAAAGCTGTCAAATCTCGTATTTAATGCAAACTCTGACATGAAGATATTAATGATGGCATTTACCACAGAATTTAATGGAATTTGTCTTATACAAAGACCATTGTTGTCGTTTATGAAGATCGAGCTACTTTACGCTCACTGTATGGTTTCTTTTACGCACGAAGTTTTACATGAGTCCTTACGCTCATAAAAAACAATGTGTGCGTAAAGTCTATTTGAGCCATTTTACGCTCAAGGTTATTCAATAACCACTTTACGCTGGAAACCTATGACAGAGCTATTTTACGCTCATCTTACTGCTTTATGCCCAGAGGATGTTAGGGCTATTTTTACGCCCTATTCTTTCTGTCCAGTTTGGAACGTGGTTTGCCTACATGGCCTTCATGCCACATATTTCGAAGAACGTGTGTACATGTATCCTATTCTTACTGAAATGATGGGACGCATGTCAACGTACGCAAAGGATGACTCTGATCATGGGTGGCAGTTGTTAGCGTAAAGACAGATTTTGATGCTCTTTTACGCACAGAAGCCCCAGTTTATAAATAGACTCATTTCTCTCAGAGAAACACACACAGAGAGACAGGAGAGAATACAGAGATCAGAACTTCGAGATTTTGATTCTCCAGAGCATTCTTTTTCAACTTTTCTTTCAGAACAGAGTGAAGCAAAGCAGGAAAGCATTCGGCCTCGCCATCAGTGCCCAAGTGCGTCGATAGCTTTCTAGTGACTTAGTTCTTCCAAGTTGTTCTACTTTAAGCAGTGATCTTCATCATCATCATATGGTCCAAGGAACAAAGTGATCATTTATAGATCAGACTTCCATAGTAATACTTTCCTAGAATCAAATTTGTACTCCTTGTACTTTTTCTCGTTTTATTTGCAAAACCTAACCTTTGTTTGGCAATTTTGTTAAGTGAAACAGGAACCATATTATGGAGAATGTCTTTACCTCAGCAGGAACTGATTCCATTGGCGTTACAGGCGGCACTCCCGTAGCCTTTAGAGTCATCGTTTTTCTCGGCCTTTTTGGTACAAACGAACCGGCTTCCGTATCGGCCCGCCTCTTCCCAGCAGGGGGAGCTGTCCGATCACCTCTCACTGATGCTACAGCAGCAGCCCGATATCCTACCATCTCTGGTGGACGATATGACCGAGACGCTACCAACATATTCGTCGTAACCTCCAACTGAGTTCCAATGATGAAACTAGTCTTCCTATCATAATCAGGGGACACAGTATTCATGGTGCAATACAGCTTAACGGCCGAATACAGGATCTGTGGCCTAGGGTTGTGAACTGGCGTGGTGAAACGAACACCAGTGCACCCAGCATTGTAATATTGCCAGCCCCGGGCTCCATTCAGCAAACTCTCGGCAAACCCCAGACTGTTACTGGGATTCCGTAACATTAGCTGGGTGTAGCCAAACTGGCGAGCAAACCGAGGCAGATATGGCTCCAGATAGCACTTATTTTGGTTACGATAGACCAAGTGGGAAGGCCGGATACTTTGCAGCCAACGAAAACTCCATTTCGGTAGAGTAATCGCATCCTCACCAGAGTCGTCCAAATCCTGGTCAGCCTTAAAATCTTTGAAGATGGGACCGACCTTGACGATCTCCCACCCCTGAAGATAAGACAAGACTATCCTACAAACGGGGACGCCAGTGTGCAACCACTTTCTCTTGTAGAAACGGCGGATAAAGGCATCACCTTCAATGTGATCCTCCTCCGGGCCTGGACTCATCACGTTCGGATGATGTAGAATCAGCCATCCCATCAGATAATGGAATGGTAGTTCGGCCCGGGGAAAGTTGTCGTTCCTACCTCTCCCGTGGATCACATCATCAGCAAAGGTCCTCAAACCCCGCAACAGGTTGCACACCATCGCGGGAAGGAGAGCTAAAGGACGACCAAAGACAAATTTCACGGCGGGCAAAATGAGGTTCCGGTGTACCCTCTCCAAAGCACAAGATCCACCCGCAAACACACAATCCCGGAGCCATATCATCAAGTATGCCGTCAACACTGTCTTAGATGACATCCGGTGCACACAGTGCCAGAAGCAGCTGTACGTATTTTTACCACTCTCATTCGAACGGGGGGCTCTCTCGTCTAGCCGGCTCATTTCGAAAGTCACTTCCGCGGGTTTCAACCCTTGCGGAGTCGTAAATCGGATCTTCGAGGAGTCCGCCAAATCCTGCTTGAAGACGTAATCCCTCCAAGCAGTCACATGAGGCTGAGTCCTGCCTTTGTCCTTACGTTGCATCAGATAATGATGGTTCGCCACCTCTTTGAAAACAGCCATCATCTTCGGGTCCTTCTTCTCCAGAACAAGGATCTCTTCGTTCGATGGAAAATATTCCTCGTACGGTTCCGAGCCCCAAGGAAGCTTGGACACCTCGTACATCTCATGGAGAGCCAACCCCAACTCCCCCACCGGAGTAAAGAAGGTGCCAGTCTGGGCGTTGAACATTTCCAAGAGTGTAAGGAACATATGCTTATTGAGATCCACGCCAGCCTGTGTGGCACAGATAGCGGCCGTCAGCCCAATCTCTTTAAGCTCAGCCTTGAACTTCAACAACATCCAAATGGTCAACTCGTCCCACTTCGGCATTTGGTGACACCAACCTTCAATCCTAAAGCTACCTTTCGGATACATGACCCTCGATGTTAGCATCCGATTTGCAAAGGTCGAAGCACTGAAGGCAAAGGTGTCATTAGGGACCTCACTATAGAGGCTCCCAGGGCACAAAGTTCGGCAACTGAACGAGGGTCCGGCTCGCGAGGCGGCCAGGGTATCCCTTTGATTCGAGGTAACATCAATCGAAAGGGTACCCCCCACTGCCCCTCCTTGAGAATGAGTAAGTTCCCGGGGCATCCTTCTCTTGGAAGCTAAACGGTAGAAGGCCGTCAGCGGCAACTGGCATTCAAGTTGTCGCATATACAGAACCATGCCCTTCGCAGAAAAGAACCCGTCTTCTTTGATCTTCAGTATCTTCGCCTCGGTGGAGATCAGTCGGTCACCAAACAAAAAGGCAGGTTTTAAGAAGGTCACATCCTCGGACTCAGCAGATTCCAGTTTACCGCTCTCCATCATACTCTGGAGGAAAACCGGCGACTGATTCTGGATTTGCAGCATTCTCTCAGGAGGTTGATTCAGTAGGATAGCATCCTTCGCAGGGTTAATAACCTCCTCATCGAAATCAACTCCCATTTGACAAAGAGAAGCATCCAGAAGGACTTTATTCAACAAAGGGATAGTCATCGACACTGACACAACAAAAACAAAAGTCAGGCAAAAAGCTTTAAGAAGACAAAGTGTGTCAAGCAGCCTGGCGCATCATTTAGGGTCTAAACCCACGCGCATCAGCAGTGAAGCTTTGGCGCATCATCAGGGTGTAAACCCATGCACGTCAGCAGGGAAGCTTCGGCGCATCATCAGGGTGTAAACCCATGCGCGTTAGCAGTAAAACCTCGACGCATAATCAGGGCCTAAACCCATGCACGTCGACGGAATAGGCCTCGGCGCATCATCTGGACAGAAGTCCATGCGCGTAGGCAACAAAGAGTTAGAGCACACCAACTCTGCCGTGCGATCCAAACTCATCTAAACAAAAAAAGTGGAAAAGACGACACTCACCCGTCACCGCGGACCGAACGTCGGTCGGAGTCACCATGGTGACAAGGGCATCCTCTTCGGCGAACTCTGTAGGCTCCTTTCCCTTGCCAGCACCACTGCAAGGAGTCTTGGGAGCCATTTCTTGAAAGAAGAAAGTTAGGGTTTTTCAAAGAAGAACTCTAAAAGACAAAAGCAAAGAGAGGAAGAACTCTCTCTTCCTCCATCTCACGCCTATTTATAGGCTCAGTCGCACGCGTAAACCGATGAAGAGTGACCTCAGCCGCCGCCTCGGGTTCTGTGGGTAGATAACTGCAAATAAATCCAAAAGGATCATCATTAATCTTCTTGGTTATCGAAGCGTTATCATTTGCATTTACTGAGAGGAGCATGCGCCCCATCACTGATGCACGGAGTATCCATGTGCCCGAACAGTCATGCGCCCCGACAGTCATGCGCCCCAACTACCATGCTTCTTATTCAAAGTATTCCAAAACTTGACAAAAAGTTTTGAAAACTTTGAAGGGGGTCTTGTAGAAGCATGGAATTTTAGGACCAAAAATCCTATGCGCCAAACACTACACGCACCAGAGAGCTCAGATAAAGTACTCGACACAGAAGCAAAAGAATAGACATCAAAAGAGGATTTTTTTTATTTTCATATAAAAGTCTATTACATGTCTAGAAAAGGTTGTACAAAGGAGAATTTCTACAAAGAAAAGATCCTAAGTCTACAGCTCGGCGCAGCAATCGCCATGCGCCCTCAAATAGGCGCAGCAATCACCATGTGCTCTCAGCCAGGCGCATCCTTTCAGCAGCTCAGTTATGTGCATCCTCAGTTATGTGCATCCCTTCAGCAGCTCAGTTATGTGCCACCCTTCCAGCCAGGCTCATCTAATGCTTCGACTAATAAAGCATTTATTGAGCAGAACGAGGGTGGCAATCAACCCTCTAGCTGGAGGAGGAGCTCTCCAAACCGAGAAAGAGAAGAGCACCGCAAATGAAACCGCGGCTAAAGGAGCAGCTTTCAACACAACCAGAATGGGCAACACCCACTCTGACAGAAGAAAGAGCCTCCAAAGCCGCAGCACCGCAATTCCGATCTGCGGCTCTTCCAGCATAACGAAGACGAGGCTCGTGCATCCCGATCTTTGGATGCAACAGGCACCTTCTGCCTGCCTCAGAAGCCCTCGACTCCGACTTTTGGATGTAACAGTCACCTTCAAGTGCATTGTAAGAGCGTAAAAAGTGCTTCATAGAATGAGTCAAAGAGATGAAGCATTCCACTCAAATTGATCCACTTTACACCTAAGACAGGCTAATCACTTTACGCCTAAGACAGGCTAATCATTTTACGCCCGGGTCAAAGCTAATGGTTTTACGCCTAAGGCAGGCTAGCCAATTTTACGCTGGATAAAGCTGTCAAGTCTTACATTTAATGCAAAGTCTGACATAAAGATTTAATGCTGGCATATATCACAGAATTCAAAGGGATTTGTTTTACACAGAGACCAATGTTGTCGTTTAGTATGTGGACTGAGCTATTTTACGCTCACAATATGGCTTCTTTTACGCACAGAGACTATACGAGTTTTTATGCTCAAAAGTTGACGTGTGCATAAAGTTTATTTGGGCTACTTTTACGCTCAAGGTTATTTAACAACCACTTTACGCGAGAAGTCTATGTTAGGGCTATTTTACGCCTAGTCTACTACTTTACGCTCAGGGTATATTTGGGTTGTTTTTACGCCCTATTCTTCTTCACCAATTCGGAACGTGGTTTGCCTACATGGCTTTCATGCCACACATCTCGAAGAACGTGTGTACGTGTATCCTATTCTTACTGAAATAATGGGACATGTGTCAACGTATGCAGAGGATGACTTCAGTCATGGGTGGCAGTTACTAGCGTAAAGACGGAACTTTTGCTGAGTTTTTACGTACAAGAGCCCAAGTCTATAAATAGACTTATTTTCTCATATAACACACAGGGAGAGGAGGAGACAAAACAGAGAGATTAGAACTCAGAAATTTTGATTCTCCAGAGCATTCTTCTTCAACCTTTCTTTCAGAACAGAGTGAAGCAAAGCAGAAAAGCATTCGGCCTCGCCATCAGTGCCCAAGTGCGTCGATACCTTTCTGGTGACTTAGTTCTTTCGATTGTTCATCTTCAAGCAGTGATCTTCATCATCATCGTATGGTCCAAGGAACAAAGTGATCATTTACAGATCAGACTTCCATAGCAATAATTTCCCAGAATCAAATTTGTACTTCTTGTACTTTTTCTCGTTTTATTTCCAAAAGCCAATTTTCCTGGTATTTTGTTAAGTGAAACAAAATGGCGACTCTGCTGGGGACGACCTTCTCCTCTGACGAGGAGGCAATTGCTCAATACGATAATGTGTCGATTGGATCGACAAAGAAGACTCTGGTTGTACACTTCGACCAGACTGCTTATGAAGAGATGCTCCGAACTGGAGGTGGTCCTCGCTGCTCCAATGTTCAAAAAAATCTCACAAAGCACGAAAAGTTTGGATTCCTAAATCCAAAGTAGCTTCTGATCTCTCTGTTGCTTCTGATGGCAAGGGAATTATTCCCACTCCTGTCGTAGGGGCTCCCGTTCGTAACGAGGCAGTCCTTACTTCAGCGTTGCACTCTAAGTGTGGCAATTTATCTCCCGTCTGTGACGGTGAAGATAATCAGGTTTCACGTCTACTGCGTAAGAACCAAGTTTTACGCCCGGTGCGTAAAAATGATGTTTTACGCCCAGTGGGTAAAAACCAAATTTTACGCTCAGTGCATAAGAATGAGTCTCCCATTTGTAATGAGGCAGACTCCAATGTTTGTGCTTCTGAGTCTAAGAATAAGTCTCCCGTCTGTGACGTGGTAGACTCACATAAATTATGCTCTTCGCGTAAAGGAAAATCTCCCGTCTGTGACGTGGTAGATAATCAATTTTTACGCTCTATGCGTAAAGGTAAGTCTCCTGTCTGTGACAGTGTAGATAAAATTCACAACGATGTTTTTACATCTAATATGAATATACCTAAACGCATACAGCATAAAAATATTGTTGGTAAAGCTTCAATTCTACACCAATAACCTTCTTATACTGCTCTACGCAAAGTACCAAACCTACAAATTACACGCAATGAAAATGGAGTCCTTCGTGCTCAAAAATCTCAAAATTTACGCACACAACTCCAAACGCGTAGAAATGTACAGTTTGGTTCTGCGAATGCAGCCAGTAATCTTCTTTATACACAAGGGACTAAACGTTTTTCTACCCCAAATGTAATAAAGAAGAATACTCTCTCTACTCATTCTGATTTACGTGAATTGCTAATACAAAAGCGTAAGAACAGACAATCTCCGGTGACATTCCCCCAAGAGAAACACCATTGTGAGTATCACCAGGTTGTAATTAATTGTTGTTGTTCGGCTTCAAAACGGTCAGTTTTTGATCGATTGAGTTTTAATGTGCCTCAACAACAAGCTGATGACCAAGAACATGAGCTGTCATATGTGTCAGTCAACATGGCATCTCATACTAACAGAGGACGACGTCCAAGATGAAATACGTCCCAAACTCCAGGTCAACAACAGTTCAACGGACTTCTTGATTCCTTTGAGGGAGTATATCAGAACACTCGATCAAGAAGACAAAGACAATTGCAGACTTCTGATTCAGAAGCTGGGGGTACTCAATCTTTTGAGTCCGAAACTAATAGTGTCGATTCATACTTCTATACTAATCCCTCTATATCTTCAAGAGAGGTTGAATCCTACGCTATTGGAGATGAACCAGAGACGTCATCTGCTAATACAGAACAACGTCTCACTGTCGTTGAGTAATCATTGAAAGACATGCTTAACATGGTGCAAAGCATGCATCAGATAATAATGAATCAGCAAACTGCTCTGCCGACAGTAATAACACCGGTACCAGTAGCAGCACCAACTCAAGATAGTCAAGGGGCTGATATACCTTTGAATATTTAAGAGCCTGCTGTTAATCAAAATTCTGCATCTCCAGATCCCATTATTACAGAAGATGTACCATCTCCGGTAGGGATTACGGTACATCCAACAACCATTCAATCAAATGTGCTTCCGCAAACCAGTGAAGCCATTCAAGCAGTACGTGAGCTCAAAGCACAGTTTGAAGTTTTGAAGCACAAGGATCAACTCCAGAGGTTAGGGATTAAGCAACCTTATCATCCTCATTGGAATGATGTACCCTTTCCACCGAAATTCAAGCCACAATCAATGGTATTGTTTGATGGAAGGGCTTCTCCTAGTCAGTATATCAATTACTTTGATATTATGACTGTATATTTACAGAAAAATGATGCTCTTCTCACTCGAGTATTCATTGGGTGCTTGACGGGTTCAGCTTATGACTGGTATCGTAGTTTATCTGACAATTGTATTTCGTCTTTTGACGAATTTAAGGCAATGTTTCTCTCCCGCTTCTATGAAGGAGGTATGGACATGAACATGTCCTCCTTAATAGAAATCAAACAAAAGGAGAAAGAAGATACTCGGACGTTCATCGAACGTTTCCGACAGGCTACTCTAAAGATGCCTCCTGGTATGCCAGATTCAGCATTAATTGATACATACAAGATGAATCTACGACCATCCATTGCTGTCTTCATGGGTTTCCAATTCACAGATTGGGCTTCGTTTATCATAGCAGCAATTTCTGTCGAGACTAATGGTAGGTTGGCTCGTGAACATGGGATGATTTTTGCCTCAGAGGATAAAGGAAAGAAAAGTAATCCTGGTAATAATTCTGGTAATCGTAATATAAAAGGAAAAGATACCCTCATGGTCAATCTTTCCAAGAATAAAACGACGTCGAATAATCAGGAATCTTCCAGGCCAAAAGAAGAATACTCTTTTGACGAAAGTGATATCCCAGGAATATTCCAATATCTGGTGAAGAGTGGCAAACTCCAGATTTCGGAGCCAAAGAGGCCTAATGAGGTGAATCTGACTGACAATCCCAAATATTGTATCTATCATAGATACATTAATCATCCTACCAGTGCTTGCTATGTCTTGAAGAAGAAAATCTAAGAGCTGATAAATGGTGGTGCTATCGCTTTAACCAATGATGACCATTCGGTTACAACTAATATGGTTTCTCTTCAATTTGGAGATTTTCCTCCACAGCAAGTCCCAGATGGAATTATCCCAATCCCGAAGGCGACGATGAAGATTGTGAATATCCCGCCTGGCAGGAAAGAAAGTGAAGGATTGTTGCCTCTCACATTAAAGAATGGTGAAATTATGTGGGTACATCCTGACTTAGTACCTAAAATGGAAGATGAAGGTAAAACTTCAAAATCTAAGAAAGGTAAGAAAGTCAAAACCTGTAACATAATTTTTCATGTTATTCCAGATCCTGACGATTCGGATCATCTATGGGATGGCACTCCTTTGGAAAATAGACTGAGAGGACTGAACATATGTCCTCCAAGTCTAGCTCCTCCTACCAAGCTCAAGCTTACTCATCAGCAGTGGCTAGCCATAAATAGTATTCCCTTATACCGGGCACAGCAAGTCTTTACTGCTTATGAAAAAGCTCCTACAGGGATTTTTCCTCGTATCCCGAATCTTTCTCCTGTGGTTACAGAAGGTCCTTCTTCTTCCTCTTCTGTTGAACCACCTGTTGAAAGTCCACTGCCTATTCATTTATACAGTCAGCAATCAATCCTTCTCATGAAGAAGATGGGCTATGACTTTCAGAAGGCAGAAGGTTTGAATTATAATAAAGGAATACGACTTCCTTTACAGATTCAAAATCAAAAATCTACTGTTGGATTGGGTTCTGAAGTTCCTCATAACATTCCTTACAAGAAGAAGGCTAAATGAGGGAAGACTAAATCATGTAATATGGTACTTCCTTCTCCTGAGTCCGAAGAAGAAACTTTTGCTGGTACAAGATCTGGGAAAGAGTACCACAAAGATTATGAGGGATCCTCCAAAGAAGCAGAAGACGTGGTGGAAATACTACCAGCTCAACCTTCTCCTGTTCCGGCTAAACCATCTGTGGTTAAAAAGGGGAAACAGAAAGCAGTACGCTTTGACGTCCCATTGAAGCCTACTTCTAGTCAGGGGGTGGTGATGAAACCCTACAAATTTGATATTCTAGCTCAGTTAGCCAATACTCCGGCTAGACTATCTATATTTGAGCTGCTTCGTCTTTCTAGAGAAAGCAGGAAGACTCTGAGTGAAGCTTTACTACAAGCAGATTCATGCTTGGCTCAACTCAAGAGTCCAGATAATACTCCAGTGTCGTGTCCGCAATGTCATAGTGTGATGGAAGCAATTCCCAACATCACCTTTACACAAGAAGATATGCTGTTGAAGCATAACAAACATGACAGGCCTCTGTGCTATACTGGGTATATCGGATCCACTGAAATTGACAGGATTTACATTGATCATGGGTCTTCAATTAGCATAATTCTTCAGAGTATGCTAAGACCCCTGAGGATTTCTACTAGTGATCTGACTTACACTAGTACTACAATAGTTGGTTTTAACTCTGGCAAGAGTAAACCACTGGAGAAGATTCGTCCGAAGATTCAGATTGGTGATCTTCGAACTATGGTAACCTTCTCAGACGTATCCTACAATATCCTTCTGGGGAGACCGTGGATTCATGAACATAACATCGTGCCTTCAACTCTCCACCAATGCTTCAAGTATGTGGATTCTCAAGGGGTTGTGAAGACTGAATTTGCTGATATCAATCCTTTCAAGGGTGTCGAAGCCTATTTTTCTGATTCAAGGCTTTATAAATAAGAGCATATGAAAGAGATATCAGACATAGTTGAAGATCAATCATCTACTGAAGATCAGTCTATTAATGATGATCTGCCAGAAGAGCAACCTTTGAAGATCATAGTCAAGGGACGAATCCAATCCCAATTTGTCAATGATCAACCTTTGATAATCAAGGTTAAAGGAAGAACTCAAGCTTCATCTGAGGAATCAGTAAATATTCCTGCTAAGAGCCAAGTTCAACCTTTTATGATCAAGGTCAAAGGGCGTACTTTTTGTACGAATGATCCAGAACCACCATTGATTGTCAATCTTGGCAAATCTACGCAGAAGACGGATAATGATCCATTAGTAATTAATCTGAAGCGTAGCAATCAGATTGTAAATGATGTAAATATTAATCATTCTGTACTTTTTGATATCAATGAAGATTTCCTTTTCGAGTATATGGCTGTCAAGTTTATTGAAAGAATTACTTTATCTTCTGATAATCAAAGTCATCAATATAAAGACGACATAGAACCAGAGGAAGCATTATACATTGATCATAAGGAAAATTCCTTTCCTCCTTATGTCGATGTTGGACCTTATGCTCAAAAGTTCTTAACATCTTCTCCCTATCTTCTACCTGTAGTTGCTCTATCGCAAGCTTGTGTAACTTATAGACGTCACGAAGAATCTTATTTCGTGGTTCCGTCTGATAAGAAAAATAAGCGCCAAATTGTGTTTGGCCTGGCTAAAAAATATCCCTGTTGCTCAGACAGATGATCTGAAAGATAAAGATAAAGGAAGAATCCGAATTGACAAATATAGTCAACAATCTATCAAGATCATCCAGAATATGGGATACGATTTGAAGACTATACAAGGTCTCAATCAAGGCAAGGGTAGACGACTACCATTATGTGGTGATCCGTTTTACCAGAAGACTCGTCATAGATTGGGATATGATCCGTCCTACATGTTTAATGACGATATACAAGAAGAATTCTCTTTTAGCTCTTCACAATCATCAGATTCAGAAGAAATCTAATTCATCGAATCTGATATTTCTCACTCTTCTTATGTTAGAGGAGGTTATTATGATGAATCTGAGCGAGTGTTTTCAGCTTACATGGTTCAAATTGATGGTGAATCCGAGCCATTTGAGAATGACTCTTGGGCCCAACAAATGGACACTCAGTGGGAACTTCGTTTTGAACAGCAACAGCCACCTACAGAGGATGAGGTTGTCCAGATTGATGTTGGAGATGGAACTACATCCAAACCAATATTCATCAGTAAAAACCTTTCTGAGGATGAAAAGGAAGAGTTGATAAAACTGATCAAAGAATATATTGATATCTTTGTATGGAGTTATGAGGATATACCGAGTTTAGATCCTAAAGTTGCTACACATAAACTCAATATTTTGCTTAATGCCAAGCCTGTAAAACAACAGCAACGACATTTTAGACCAGATATGATGGATGCAATTGAAGCAGAAGTCAAAAAGTTGATTACATGTGGCTTTGTTCGTGAAGAGCAACACACGGATTGGGTTGCCAATATTGTTCCTGTTATGAAGAAGAATGGAAAAGTCTGAGTTTGCATAGATTATCGAGATCTTAATGCGGCTTGTCCAAAGGACGAATTCCCACTTCCCATTACTAATGTCATGATAGACAATACATGCGGATTTGAACGTATGTCTTTTATGGATGGATTCTCAGGATACAATCAGATCAAGATGCATCCAGAAGATGAGAAGCATACTTCTTTTCGAACACCCCTTGGGGTTTATTGCTATACGGTTATGCTATTTGGTCTTAAAAACGCCGGTGCCACGTATCAACGGGCTATGAGCAACATCTTTCAAGAACATCTACGAAAAACAGTTGAATGTTACGTAGATGACATTGCTGTTAAAAGTTGATCAAAAGATGATCACATTCAAGACTTGAAGATAGTATTTGAATTGATGCGCCAACATCAATTGAAAATGAACCCTACTAAGTCTTTATTGGGGGTTTCCAGTGGCAAGTTTTTAGGATTTGTCATTACTCCTCAGGGTATCCATGTTGATCCTGATAAAGTTAAAGCAATCCTTGAAATGCGTCCTCCTCGTAATTTGAAAGAACTCTGTGGCTTTTAAGGTCGTATTGCTTATATCAGGAGATTTATATCTAATCTTTCTGGAAGATGTCAACCTTTCTCCCGTCTATTAAAGAAAGGTGTATCATTTGTCTGGGATGAAGCGTGTCAGAAAGCCTTCAATGACATTAAGCAATACCTTACAAATCTACCTGTTCTGGTACCTCCAGTGGTAGGAAGACCATTTTTGCTATATGTTCGAGCCTTGGATCATTCACTTGGCGCTCTCCTTGCACAGAAAAGTGATATGGGTCATAAACAGGCAATTTATTATCTTAGTCGAATGATGGTTGGAGCTGAACACAGGTATACACCTGTAGAAAAAGAATGTCTAGCCTTGGTTTTTGCTGTCCAAAAGACAAGACATTATGTGATAGGACAGACTATTCACGTCATCTCCAGAATAAATCCTATTCGGGTATTGATGAGAAAACCAAGCATTCTTAATTCTAGGTTAGCTACCTGGGCGATGTTACTCACTCCTTATAACATGGTTTATGTACCTCAAAAATCAATGAAGGACTAAGCATTAGCTGATTTCTTAGCTGCTCACCCTATACCTGAAACATCGAAGTTATACGAGGACATTCCAGATGAAGCCGTAGATTGTAACATGACTTTGAAGAATGACATATGGCAATTATATTTTGATGGAGCATCACGGGTAGGACCTAAAGGCAATATTGTCTCTGGGGTAGGAATCGTCTTGGTTTTTTCTGACAAAATAGTCATATATCGTGCATATTCTCTCAATCAGCCATGCTCCAACAATGTAGCAGAATATAATGCTCTATTGATTGGTCTCCAAGTAGCAAAACAATTGGATATTGAGTTCCTAGAAGCTTATGAAGATTCTCAACTGATTGTTAATCAAGTTAGAGGGACTTATGAAGTCAGAAATCCTGATCTCATCCCTTATCATCAAGTGGTAGTCGAATTGGTCCTTTTATTCAAAGGATTCTTCATTGAATTTGTACCACGTTCTCATAATGTGGAGGCTGATGCTCTTGCTAGCTTAGCTGCAGACTTGGCTGTTCCAATCCGAAGACAAAATACAATTACTTTGTTGGACCGAGATTTATTCTGTGTCAAGAATAATCTGTATATTGAACAGAGTTATACTACAGAGTCAAGTTCCCAACAGAGGGATTGGAGAACTCCATTTATTGATTATGCGGTTCATAGGATTTTACCGGAAGATCCAAAAGAAGCTGCATCAATTAAGAGATGATCATTTTAATTTTATTATGATTCATCTTTACATATGTTATATCGTCGCTCATACGATGGACTCTTGCTGCGCTGTCTCTCAGAAAGTAAAGCCAAACAAACACTCCGAGAAGCTTATGATGGCGTTTGTGGTGCTCATTAACCGGGTCTGAAATTACAAGACCGTATTCGAAGAATGGGGTATTATTGGCCTTCTATGAGAGCAGATGCTGTAGACTATGCCAGAAGGTGTAAAGCATGTCAGATTCATGCTGATTTTATTCATCAACCGTCTGAATTTCTACACCCTACAGCAGCCTCTTGGCCCTTCGAAGCTTGGGGTATGGATGTCATTGGTCCTATTAACCCTCCTTCTGTTAAAGGACATCGGTTCATATTAGCTATAACCGATTACTTTTCTAAGTGGGTAGAAGCAGTTCCCCTTGCTGAAGTGAAAACATCTAACGTGATCAGTTTCATCAAACATCATGTCATTTATCGCTTCGGGATACCTCGACGAATAATTCATGACAATGGTCCACAATTTGCCAGTCAGGCATTTTATCGGTTCTGTGATAAGAATCGAATTCAAAATTTAGCTTCTACGGCTTATAATCCAGCTGCTAATGGTTTAGCCGAAGCTTTCAATAAGACGATCATTAAACTTCTCAAAATGTTTGTCTCTTCTAATAAACGTGATTGGAATGAGAAACTTGGAGAATGTTTATAGGCTTATCGAACAACAGTCCGAACTCCTACTGGTTTTACACCATTTTCATTGGTTTATGGATGTGAGGCTGTTCTTTCCCTAGAAATCCAGATTCCATCTCTACGAATGCTATTGCTAATGAGCTAACTATAGAGAACAATGATCTCTTACGACTCCAAGAACTTGAAGGATTGGACGAGAAGCGTCTTCAAGCACAACAGCATATTGAGCTATATCAAGCCCGTATATCTCGAACTTTCAATCGTAAAGTTAAAGAGAGGGTATTCAAGATTGGCGAGTTGGTATTAGCCGTTCGAAGATCGATGATTATGACTCACAAAAGCAAAGGGAAATTCCAAGCAAAATGGGAGGGCCCTTATGTAATTGAGACCGTGTTTTCTAATGGCGCATATCGGTTATCAAAGCCTAATGGAGATCTACTCATGATGCCAATCAATGGCAAATTTCTTAAGAAGTACTATGTATAAAAAAAAAGAGACAGAATGAAAATAAAATTTCTTTTATTATTGTTCTGAATAAAGGATTAAGGACAAGGACCACTGCCTTCCTTATTGAATACATAGTCAGCCAATGCTTCGAAGGCATCGTTGCCTGAGTTCATAAAAAACTTGCAGGCAGCCATCCTCAACGCCTCTTCTTCAGGAGTTTTCCCTGGCTTTACTAAGAAAGTAAAGATGTCTTGTGGTGGCTTGGGAGTAGAAGAGCTTTCGCCTACTTTGGTTGGACCTGTCATAATTGGCTCAACGGGACACGTCTCAATGATGTCCTCAACTTTTCTGGAGACTTCATTCTTTTGCTGCATATCCTTGGAAGACATTTCCAATAGAGGAGTGGAAATAAGAATGAAATGTTACAAAGAGTTCTCATCCATTTATAGGAGAGATCTATTAATGAACCGGTCTTTGAAATTGAAAATAACTTTTCATTTCTGAAAAGACCTGTCCGTTCATTACATCAGATTCATCCATTTAATTATGGAATTGAATTGACCTTTTTCTTTTCTTGAAAGATACGTTGGTTCGTTCATCTTTTCATCGATATTGACGTATACTCTCATGACATCTGTCTTCTTAATCCCCAGCTACCAAGGTTTGGTTAAGCTGATTATTCGTCTCCTTAGAGAAATTTTTTAATCTTTTATCTTATCAATTGATTAAAAAGTTGGATTTCTTATTTATCATGTCCATATGACCTCTGGATAAATATTAAATCTACTTGCTTGTATTTCCTATCTATCATGTCCATTTGACCTCTGCATAGATATTAATCTACTTTTCTTTGAGTTCTTACATGTTGTCATGTCCATATTACCTCTGATAGTATTGTATACTATAAACAGAAAACAAGATTTTATTATCTATCATGTCCATATTACTACTAGATAAATACAAATCATTGAGCATAGAAGACTTATCATTTCCATTCTCATTTCCTCATAAAAGTCTATTACATTTCTTAGACTTTCTTACAAATCATAATGGAAATCTATTACAATCTTGGATTTTCATTCTATACACACAACGATAACCTAATGGAGATCTATTACTTCTTTGGATCTTCTTCATCGGATTCGTTGTTAGTGGCAATTCCTTGCTGTCTGAGCCTCAATGGCAACCAGAACAGAAGGAATTAACTCTGGTCTTCTCTCTCAGACGAGAGAAGAATCCCAGAGTATGGCAGCCCGAAGACATGTTGCTGCTAATACAACTGGTGGAAAAGTGGCGGCCTTTCAGAGGAGATAGGAATGTATCCAGCATTGGGATACGATTCCTAGTTCTGCCGTAAAAGGAACTCTACTACCCGATTTCTCGGGATAGAGTTGACTCCACCATCCAACTTTCCGTGTATAAAGGCTCTTCCTACCAACAGAGGAAGACCCTTCTATCCCACGGAAAGTTCTGAGTTGTCTGGTTTGTGCGTCAAAAGCGCATGAGCTCCCTGATGTTGATGTCAGAAGAATGCTCCTCACAGCATCCAAGTCGCCAATACCGGTTCTGGAAAAGTTCTTCAGTCAAGTTTCTGCAGAAAACAACAAAGAAAAATTGTTTTAAATAGAGGCTACAAGGTTTTTACGCCAGCATCTCATGTGCACCTCATTCAACAAGACTTTTACGCCATTGTTTCATATGCACCTCATTCAACAAGGCTTTTACGCCAATGTTTCATGAGCATATTATTCAACAAGGCTTTTACGCCCGTGCATCTTTCCTATAAGATTCTACGTCTGTCAAGGATTTACGCTCATGGGTATCTGTTTTTAACAAAAAGTTCAAAGGCAGACAATTGTTTTATGAATCAAACTTACCATTAAGGTAAAATGGTTCGGCTTTAAGAGTGGTTGAATCAACGTCTGGCGACCGGACGTACAGAGGAACGACATCGGAAAGCATCATCATTTGTTGGAGAATAAAATCTTGCAAAGAGCTACCGGGCGTACAGAGGAACGACATCGGAAAATATCGCCATTTTCAATCTCTTGTTGGAGAATGAAATGTTGCAAAAAGCTATCTTCGGAATGAGAATGAGAATGAGGATGCATAAATCATTCTTTAAAATCAGCTATTTATAAGGGTCGAAGAAACGGTTGGCGTGAGTCTATCTCGGGAAAGATCCTACTAAAAAGGCGCTCATGACCACAAGATAGATGCCACATGTTGTTTTGTTTCTCTTGGGAATAAACAACCATAGATGCAGTCAAAGAAGGTGTAGAACAATTCTATATACCAACAGATGAGATCAATATCAAGATTTTATTTATAAAAAGGGATGTAGGCCCCTACAGATAAGTTGAAGAGTCGCAATACATAGACGACACTTTTACATAAATCATTATTTTTTCTCTCCTTCGTTGGGCTGACGAAGGAAGGCACCTAACTCGTGCATGTTGCGAATCCCGGAACGACGCATCAGATTAAGAAATGCTTTCGCATCTCCTGATCCTTCATACGCAGTTGAGGGACCCCCATCGATACGACCAAAGACTGCTGGAGTCACTCCAAAGCACTCTATAAAGTTGCGTGCCCGCTCAACCTCTGTCTCTACATCAATCCTGGAGCTCGGAGCCTCTTCTTTATTAATCTCTTTCTTTGGTGCCATGACAGTATGAGGATGAAGAGTTTCTTCTTATTTATACAATCAAATCAACTCTTCATATTCCTTATGGTAAACTGCTCATTATTAATGCAAACTCGGGGAGATGAAGAAGCAATCGAAAGTTTCGAGAAGAGAATTCATTATGACGGTTAAGTATTGACCGACATCATTTCTTGATTTTTACGCTGACTGGTCAAATCCTGACTTTTTACGCTTCTGTTCAAAGTGTTCCAAATTTTGAAAATATTTAAAAACTTTGAAGGGGGTCTTGTAGGAGCGTAAAAAGTGCTTCATAGAATGAGTCAAAGAGATGAAGCATTCCACTCAAATTGATCCACTTTACACCTAAGACAGGCTAATCACTTTACGCCTAAGACAGGCTAATCATTTTATGCCCGGGTCAAAGCTAATGGTTTTACGCCTAAGGCAGGCTAGCCACTTTTACGCTGGAAAAAGCTGTCAAGTCTTGCATTTAATGCAAAGTCTGACATGAAGATTTAATGATGGCATATATCACAGAATTCAAAGGGATTTGTTTTACACAGAGACCAATGTTGCCGTTTAGTATGTGGACTGAGCTACTTTACGCTCACAATATGGCTTCTTTTACACACAGAGACTATACGAGTTTTTATGCTCAAAAGTTGACGTGTGCATAAAGTTTATTTGGGCTACTTTTACGCTCAAGGTTATTTAACAACCACTTTACGCGGGAAGTCTATGTTAGGGCTATTTTACGCCTAGTCTACTACTTTACGCTCAGGGTATATTTGGGTTGTTTTTACGCCCTATTCTTCTTCACCAATTCGGAACGTGGTTTGCCTACATGGCTTTCATGCCACATATCTCGAAGAACGTGTGTACGTGCATCCTATTATTACTGAAATGATGGGACACGTGTCAACGTATGCAGAGGATGACTTCAGTCATGGGTGGCAGTTACTAGCGTAAAGACGGAACTTTTGCTGAGTTTTTATGCACAAGAGCCCAAGTCTATAAATAGACTTATTTTCTCATATAACACACAGGGAGAGGATGAGAGAAAACAGAGAGATTAGAACTCAGAGATTTTGATTCTCCAGAGCATTCTTCTTCAACCTTTCTTTCAGAATAGAGTGAAGCAAAGCAGGAAAGCATTCGGCCTCGCCATCAGTGCCCAAGTGCGTCGATACCTTTCTGGTGACTTAGTTCTTCCAGTTGTTCATCTTCAAGCAGTGATCTTCATCATCATCGTATGGTCCAAGGAACAAAGTGATCATTTACAGATCAGACTTCCATAGCAATACTTTTTCAGAATCAAATTTGTACTTTTTGTACTTTTTCTCGTTTTATTTCCAAAAGCCAATTTTCCTGGTATTTTGTTAAGTGAAACATGCATCAATGAAGACAATGCGTCGCATCTTCACCCTCAGGAGCATCTCATCAACAGAATGTACTCGAGCAAACAAATTTATTTCGGAAGAACGTGAGAGAATGAGAAGCAAAACCTCTCCATACCACTATTTATAGGCCGGGCAAATCAAACCCATGCGCCAAGTGGCTGGCTCTCCGAATCCCGTGCAATGAATTTGCATTAAATGGATGAACCTGACGCTTCGAATTCAGCCAAGTCAAAAACGGCTATTTAAAGCACTCGAAGAACGTAATAGTCGCACCAGAAGACGTGTCATGCGGAGTGGATGCGCCAGTCAGACCGCGTATCACATAGACGCGCCTCAACACCAAGCGCTTCACAAGCATGCGCCCCCATACGGCCCCATACGCCTAGTGGAACACTGATCAATGAGCCCACTCAACAGTCTATCACCTGTCAAGAACATTAAATGCTGAAGTCTGACAGAGTTGGCAGCACGTCCCCCGAAGACTGCACAGTTGACAGCTTTTGCAGAAGACGAAGCGTCACCAACGTCAGCATCATCATTACTTCCCTCCGACGGTTACAGCCACATGGCCGTCCAACCATCTCGCATGTTCCTCCACAGCCATGCGTCCAAAGCTCTGCATGCGCCTCAAAAGCCGTGCGCCTCAGACTTTTCTCTGATCCCTAAAGACAGAAGTAAAGTCACTACTGAAGCCTCGTATGCACCTCAAAAGCCATGCGCCCCAAATGGTTCATGACTCCCAACTGTTACGAGCCAAAGTCTCCTCATGCGCCCAATCCCAGGCACATCCTATCAGATCACTCTCCACCAAATCCGAGATCTCCGAGCCATGGGCCTACGACACGTGTCCTTTGACTCGATTCACCCAAGATCTCAGCAACAGAAAGATTCTTCCTCCTGCTACGTGCCAGCCCACAACAGTGGCATGAAGAATTCAACCCCTCAATCAGGGCGCATCATCCATGCGCCTCCATCAGCAATCACCGCGTGGCGTCCTCCCGCACAGGCGCATCCGACATGCGCGTATGAGCAGCCAGCCTGCAAGACTATAAATAGAAGGACCATTTCCTTCTTCCAGACACGGACATACATAGACATACAGAGACATCGCACAGCCAGAGAGGCAGATACAGACACTCAACGTCTTCCTCCTCTCAGCAAGCTCCAGCACCCAGAGCAATACAAACCTTCAGAGAACCGATAACCGTCGTCAGATCGTCAACGGAGTCAATGCATTACCACTCGCTCCATCGGCACAAGGGACCCAGATAAACAAAAGTGTACTCCTAGGACTACGTCTAAGTCCTATATTGTAACATTGTTCTGTTTGTATTGAAATTTGCAATCAAAAGATTTTAATGGCAAACACCCTTATCTTTACAGTCGTGATCGTATATAGGGGTACTGAAGTACTCAGTAGTACGTAGCTGGTCGTGTTATATTTTATTTTTTTATATTTTATTCTTAAAAAATTAGACTTAGGTAAAAATAATTTTGTTGACCGAGTAAGAGGGAAGGGGAGGATGTGCGTGAGGACAACAGACCAACAAAATCACCCTCAAGGACTCGTTTGGTTCGCGGAATCATCGGGTTAGAAAAGGAAAGTGATTACTTTCCTATGTTTGGGTGCCAAAGGAATTGAGGAGCAAAAGAAAGTGATTCCTAATGGAAGAAAAATTAGAGAGAAAAGTGATTACATCCATCCAAGCAAGTACACTTTCCCACATTGAAGTATTCACTTTCCTTTCCAAATTTCTTGGCATTTCCAAACATCGGAAAGAAAAATCAATGGAAATTGTAATCAGGGCCGACCCTGGCCCAGGGCGGCCGTCCAGGACCCATGGAATATGAAGGCCCAAATATATATATATATATATATATATATATATATATATATATATATATATATATATATATATATATATATATATATATATATATATATATATATATATATATATATATATATGTATATTAGTAATCTTGTATCTAGAATGGAACTAATATGTAACACGACCCTCTTTTACCATAAAATAATTGTGTAGTGGTTAGTATGTTAAACTTGCACACTAGAGGTCCTAGGTTCAATTCTTGGTTGTAACATATTTTAAAATTAACTTTTATTTTAATTTTTTTGTACTATATATGAGCCTCATTTTAAAAGCTTGCTTAGGGCCCCCATGAACTCAGGGCCGGTCCTGATTGTAATTTCCCAAAGTAAAGGAAATACAAGGAATTGATTTTCTTTCCCTTTCATTCTGTGAACCAAACAAAATGCTGCTTCTCGATTCCAAGGTTGAAGAATATGTTGGACATGCTCTTTGGTGGATCTTAATGGTTTCGGAAGATCTCAAGTAAAAGAGAAGGTATCACCCAATCTGCATCCATTAGGGCGACGAGTGAAAGAATACATGTTTCAAAATTAACTTTTATTTCAATTTTTTATATTATATATGGGCCTCATTTTAAAATTAACTTTGGTGGCTATAATGTTTTAAAATTAACTTTTATTGCAATTTGGCTAAATTACAACTTGATAACCTCAACTATTTCAACTTGATACCCTGAACTTTGAAAGGTATCAACTTAATACCCTCTTCCAATTTTATGTCAACTGGTGTTAACCTAAGATGAAAAATGTCAAAAATATCCTCCTTCATTCTCTCCCCTCCTCTTTTCTGGTAGAGTCCCCTCCCATCTCCGACAACGGCGACCCTCTCTTACGGCGACGCAGCAACGACACAGCAGCAGCAACGGTAGCAGCAGTGGTGTCACGACCCGATCCCAAATTATTGGGTCGAACCGGATCATGCCCAGCCTGCACCGTTGTGAGACGGCGGCAGTAAGCTGTTCTATATGCAGGTATTCACAACAACATCTATATATTTGTCACAACTCGAATATACAAAAAAATTTAAAACTTTTATTCAACAATTGAAAAGTACAACTGGAAATGAAAGAACTGAAATAAAGTGCTGAATTCAAATTAACAAAATTCCAAAACAATAAAACTAGAAACTGGAAACGACTAGCTATGCGGTCGGCTCGTCGGCCTCAGGTCCTGCGTCCTCCAAGGGGGACTCTGGCAACACCACATGGTACAAAACCGGGTCATAGTAGCTATTGTACAATAGCTCAGCATCCTCAATGTCACCTAAAAATGTTGTCTCCAGTCAGGAGGGAGCAAATACGAATATGTATCTCATATTTCAAGTAATAACGGAAAAGTACAGGCTAAATAGTTGAAACAATATTTTCCAGCATTTTAACAATTGAAAACAATGTGATTTGAATGTGTAATCGTCTATGACCGGCTTGGGTTATACAATAGCGTCCTAGCGACGCGATACGGCTTATCCCCGTGTGTAAGAGGGGTAAGCTCGCACAATATGCAATATGAGGGGTTTTGGCCATAAACGTTAAACTATTCTTCCAATCCCCACAATCAATATCAATCAATATCTGAACCCTAGGAGAGGGTTCCGTGTAGCAATGTAGTTTAAACATGCAGCTAGACAATTACTAAATAGAATACAAGAAAACATAACCGTAACTTGCCTCTGTTAATTGACTGGATCGAGAATGTTGGTACCGAGGAGGAAGTCAAGTTCGTCTCCGAGATCCTACAGTTGAGAACCTTGGCTTAGAACCATAATGAAACCATTTTAGGTGTGCTAGTTACAATCTCTAGAAGTAGACCCTAGTCAGGTTTTAAGTTATTTAATAATCTACCAAAAATTTAGCGTCGCAATCTACGTTCGTTTATCATTTTAATTAAATAAGTCGGTTACTGTTTAATTGGAAAAAATAGCAATTACCGGTTAATTTGGTAAAACTTTGTATTTTAAATATATACATATATAAAATTAGGCTTTTTCTTTTAAATGAGAAAATATGTGAATTGCTAAATTACTAGATTATTTATTAAGAGAAAACTTTATTAATTTCTTTATAAAATAAATATCTATTTTTATATTCTACACGTTTAACGGCGAAAACAATATTCCAGAAAAAATAATAAAAACTACGCTATACAATACAGGGTCACAGAGAAATAAAGAAAAAACTGGGCTTATGCCCTTTACAAATTATTTACATAAATTAATTAATTCCTAAGGCGAGCTCTGAGTGCCGCGAACGGTCCAAACAGTAGGCCGAAGCCCTGCAACCAGAATGCTAAAAGGCCAGTACTAGTTCAAAATAAATTTTAAATATGAAAAATAGGAAAGGGGTCTCAAACTTGGTATTGCAATCTCATGTTGCTGGCTAACGTCTCAACGTACAGGATATCCTGTGGCGTTTGTGTTTCGCCGAGGCTCATCCGACCGATACGGTCGTCGCCTAACGGGGATACGAAACTCCAAAATCCACTTTCAAATCGACAAAACCACTTTTGTAATTCGTTTGCAAAATACCGAATTTGAAAATAGAATCCCATTTTAAAATACTTTATTTTGAAAACTTCCCGAAAATTTGGGCAGCATCTCCTCTGTAATTGGGACAACCCAATCCTGGGACGGTGCCAAAAGTCAACATAAACAATATCTCGAACTAGGGAAACAACCCAAACCATCCATAATAATATTCCACACAGAAATAATATCCCACAACCAACAAAATAAAGATAAAAGCCGGCATAAATATAAAACCGAACCGTAACCGAAACTAATCGGAAACGTACGCATCCAGCGTAAAACCGAACTACCGAAACATACCGCCGCGACGAATGTCGCGTGTATCCCCGAAATAGAGTCGAAACGATCCCCGCAACGGGGTCGAGACCGCGTCATCACAGACTACCTACGGGGGGACACAGGGATACGGAAATTACCTCGGGTGCTCGGCTAGAGCTCTCAGATGATAATAAAGAGAATAATCCTTGCAAGCACAGAAAAATCCTGAATACTGAGACAACAGCTCGGAACGCGGAATCGAAAAACCCGAAACCACAGCAGTCCCGAAACAGAGCGTCCACGAGGCCGCGGAACGCAACCAGAGATGCTGGCTCGGGGCCGGGCACGGACAGCGGGTCGGGGGTCGCCGGACAGTGGCCGAGGGGCGCAGCCGAGGGAGGCGTTGGACGGGGGCTGGGCACGCTGGAGGCCGGCGGAGAAGGTCGCGGTCGGCGGGAGCCGGCGCTGGAGGGCGCTGAAGGGGGTTGCGGCCGGGGGAGGCTGGCCGGAGCGGAGCAGAGCGGAGGGGCGCGCGCGGGGTGCTGGTGGCGAAGTCGCCGGGGGTCGCAGGCGGACCTGGCCGGAGGAAGCGGCGCCGGGTGGAGGCGCGGGTTCGACGGAGTCGGCCGGGGCTCTGGTCGGCTAGGGCACGTCGGGTGGGAGCTTTGGGGAGAGTGAGAGAAAGGAGAGGGGGATGGGGAGAATGGAAGTGGTGATGGTGAGTGGTTTAATAAGGAAGGAGGAGATGAAGTAGAGGGAGAGGAGAGATGTGTGTGGTGGGGATTAATGTGTGGAGGAGAGTGTTCACAGGAGAGAAAAATTTGGGGGGTGGCCTGGTCGTGGGGAGACCAGGCCAATTCGTGGAGGAATTTTTGTTTTTGTTTTTTTGTTTTTTTAATTAATATATATAATCAAAATTTTAAAAGAAGGAAAAAAGAATGGGTTCGGAACTGAGATCCGGTTCGAGTTCGGGGTCGGTGTCCGGACTCGGGGTCGGACTCCGAGCACGGGATCGGGGACAGGGCCACAATCAAAAATCAATAATTAATTTTAAAAATAATATTTTCCTAATTCCGACTAATAAATAATAATAATAATAATAATATATAATAATAATAATAATAATTAGACTACTATTACGCTACAAATCCAATAATTAAAGATTCCAAAATTTGGATTTCACAACCTTCCCTCCTTAGAAAATTTTAGTCCTCGAAATTAAAGGCAAGGTTAGGGGTTACCTCAAGTCTCAAACAGATACGGATACTGCTCCTGCATCTTGTCTTCTCGCTCCCAGGTAGACTCGCTTGGTGAGTTGTGCCGCCACATAACTCTGACTATTGGCGTCACAGAATTCCTGGTTCTCTTTTCTCCTCTGTCCAATATCGCCACTGGCTTCTCTGGCACTGTGAGGCTGGGTCCAATTTCCAGCTCCGAATGGTCTAAGATGTGGGTCGGGTCCGGGATGTAGCATCTCAGCTGCGAAATATGGAAGACGTTGTGGACGCCTTCGAGACTTGGGGGTAGAGCCACCCGATAAGCTACTTCTCCAATCCTGTTCAATACTTCAAAAGGACCAATATACCTGGGGCTTAGCTTTCCTGCTCTGCCGAAACGGATGGTTCCTCTGGTAGGGGAGATCTTCACGAACACACTGTCACCTTCTTCAAACTCCAACGATCGTCGGTTGCTATCGGCCCAATGTTTCTGCCTGTCCTGGGCAATCCTGAGCTTGTCTCTGATCATCTTTACTTTCTCTGCTGCATCGATCACCATCTCAGGTCCAAGCAATATCCTTTCTCCTACGTCGTCCCAAGCAAATAAAGTGCGGCAACGACGTCCATAAAGTGCCTCGAACGGAGTCATACCGATGCTAGCTTGGTAGCTGTTGTTGTAGGAGAACTCCACCAAGTACAAATGGTCTTCCCAAGACCCTCCAAATTCTAAGACGCAAGATCTCAGCATGTCTTCTAGCGTCTGGATTATTCTCTCCGATTGTTCGTCAGTCTGGGGATGGTAGGCGGTGCTGAACTTTAGTTGCGTTCCCAAACTGTCGTGCAAGCTCTTCCAGAAGTGAGAGGTGAACCTGGTATCCCTGTCAGACACGATACTTACCGGAACTCCATGAATCCGGTAGATGTGCCGCATGTACAGTGCCGCCAACTTCTCGGTGGATAGACCCACCTTGAAGGGAATAAAGTGGGCTGACTTCGTCAGTCGGTCCACGATAACCCAAATGACATCCTTCCCTCCTTGGGATCGAGGCAGTTCCGACACAAAGTCCATTGTTATGTGCTCCCATTTTCACTCCGGGATGTCTAGCGGCTGCAATAGTCCTGCTGGTCTCTGTCTGCTAGCTTTCACTTGTTGACAAATTAAACATCTAGCTATATACCTGGATACATCCTTCTTCATTCCGTACCACCACACTATAGTACGCATATCTCGATACATTTTGTTGGCTCCTGGATGTATGGAATACTGCGACTGGTGCGCTTCTTGCATCAGTTCGTTCCTCATTTTGCCAGTTGGTACGCAAAGTCTCGTACCATATTTCAGTACTCCGTCGCTGGCGATTGAAAATCCTTCAAGTGTTCCTGCCAGCACTTGATCTCTGAGTTTGCAAAGCGTCTTGTCTTGGAATTGTGCCTCCTTGACTCTGTCCATTAGACTTGAACGTACTTGCAACTACATCATTGATGAATCAGCTCCTGGTACAATAGCTTTTCTTTCTAATTTCTTCATTTCTTCTTCGGGCAGTACAATCTCTAGTCCAAGCTTTTCTATGTCCTCCAGCAAATGACGCTCCTTGGTTAAGAACATTGCCATCGGGTATCGACTAAGTGCATCTGCAACAATATTAGCCTTACCCGGATGATACTGCAGGTTGATGTCGAAATCCTTCATCAGCTCTAGCCATCGTCTCTGTCGCATGTTCAGCTCCTTCTGAGTGAAAACATATTTAAGACTTTTGTGGTCTGTAAATATTTTCACTCTCTCTCCATAAAGATAGTGCTTCCACAGCTTCAATGCAAATATCACCGCTGCAAGCTCCAAATCATGTGTGGGATAGTTCTTCTCATGAGTCCGTAATTGCCTAGATGCGTAAGTAATTACTTTCCCGTTTTGTTGAAGAACACAGCCCAATCCCTTACCGGAAGCATCACTGTAAATTGAGAAACCGTCGGTACCTGAGGGTAGCGCAAGTATCGGCGCCATTGTAAGCCTCTTCTTCAGTTCCTCAAATGCTGATTGGCAAGCTTCCGACCAAACAAATTCTTCATTTTTCCTAGTGAGCTTCGTCATCGGTTCAGCAATCCTGGAGAAATCCTTTACAAACTTCCGGTAGTAGCCAGCTAAACCCAAAAAGCTTCTGATTTCTGCAACTGAACTTGGTGCAGTCCACTTCTCAATAGCAGCTATCTTCATTGGATCCACCGAAATTCCTTCTCCTGTGACAACATGGCCAAGAAAATCCACTTTGTCTAAGAAGAATTCACATTTAGATAGCTTACCATAGAGCTTCTCCTTCCTTAAAGTTTCCAGAACTTTCCTCAGGTGCTCTTTATGCTCTTCTTCAGTCTTCGAGTAGATCAGAATGTCATCGATAAAGACAACAACAAACTGATCTAAATATTCATGGAAGACCTTGTTCATAAGGTTCATGAATACTGCAGGGGCATTCGTCAGTTCAAACGGCATGACCAAAAATTCATACTGTCCATATTTGGTGTTGAACGCCGTCTTTGGAATATCCTCCTTCCTGGCCTTGATTTGATGATAGCCAGACCTGAGATCTATCTTCGAAAATATCTTAGCTCCACTCAGTTGATCAAATAGGTCATCGATCCGGGGCAGAGGGTACTTGTTCTTGATGGTGATGTTGTTCAACGTCCGGTAATCAATGCACATCTGCATGGTTCCATCCTTCTTGGGCACGAATAAAATTGGTGCTCCCCAGGGTGAAGCCCCGTCTCTGATAAATTTTTGGGCCTTCAGTTCGTCAATCTGGTCCTTCATCTCCTTTGCCTCCTTGGGGTTGACTCTGTAGCATTCTCGAAAAATAGGGGAAGAGCCGGGAACTAGGTCGATGGTGAATTCCACACCTCGATCTGGCGGCAATCCTGGAAGACTATCTGGAAAGACGTCCATGAATTTTGCTATGATAGGGTGAGGAGGCCCGGGTTCTTCGGTGATAGAGGAGTAGGTAACACTCTTCATGTCTTCCGGAGCTCGAGAGATTTCAAACTTCGGTTCTCCTGGTGGGCTGAAGATTACACATCCTCTGTGACAATCTATCAACGCATGCTGCTCACTTAACCAGTCCATCCCTAGGACTACATCATAGTTGGGCAAAGGCATCACAAGTAAGGGTGTTAAGAATTTGTGGCCCGAGATAGTTATGGGACAGTTACAAGCCTCGGTGATGGGTATGGGTCCACCACCGGTCATAACTCTACTAATCATCTTGCTAAGTCCCGTATCTAGGTGGTGTACAGAAATAAACTTTGATGATATGAAACTGTGTGATGCACCCGAATCAAATAATGCTAGAGCAGGATGTGAAAACACATAAATGGAACATGTGATGACATCAGCGGTGGGTTCCTGCTCTGGTTCTTGCTTGTCTGCTGCTAGGGCAAAAGCTCGCCCGGTCTTCTGCTGATGTTGCCCGAACCGTTGCTGCTGAGTGGGTAGAGGAGCTCTTTGCTGAGTTGCTTCGGTCCAGTTGAATGCTGTGGAGCAGTCCCTCACTTGGTGGGTGGCAGACCCACAAACTAGGCAGTGCCCCAGTTTCTTCCTGCAGATGTTCGCCTGATGTCCTGGCCTCTTGCAGTAGTCATAGACAGGGATCTGCTTCTGAGGCGTTCTGTCACTGGTCCTTACCTGATGGTGCTGCTGCTGGTGGTGCGAAGGCCTGTTGTTGTTGTTGTTGGGCCTCTTCTGGTTACCCTGGAAGTTGCTAGTTCCAGGATACTCCCTTTTTGAACGAGAAGGTTGGCTCTTCTCCACGTCCTGAGCTCTTATCAGAATCTTTTCGTATGTCTTGGCGCCGCCTGCGATCACAGGGGTACAAATTTCTTCCCTTAATCCATACCTGAATCTCTCAGCACGATCCTTGGGGTCAGCAACCAAGTTCTTGGCAAAGCGGTTAAGTCGGCCGAACTCTGCCGCATACTCTCCAACCGTCATATTCCCTTGCTTCAGGTCCTGGAACTGTCTTTCCATCTCCCGCAACTCAGATGTTGGGAAGAACTTCCTGTGGAACAACCTCTTGAAGGTGTCCCAATCAAGCTACTTGTCCTGGAGTCGGGGTTCATTCCGATACCAGGTGCTTGCTACATCTCGCAGCTGGAGTCCTACTGCTTCGACATGGAGGTCGTCAGGTAGTCGAGCGACGCTGAGGAGATGCTCCATGCTGTCGAGCCATTCGTCGGCATAGATGATTCCCTCGGTTCCCTTGAAGGGTCGAGGGTCCTGCTTCTTAAAGTTCTCGATAGTGCCGACCTTCACATAATAATGTCTCTTATCAAATTGAATGGCCTTAATGATACATAATTTAACCCTTAGATTTATGTTTACCTTAGCAGGCCTTAGTTTCGATTGAGCTGTTCCTCCTCTCTCGAAGGCAGCCATAGCCACGTTGTGGGCATTCTCCATGCCTTCTCTCATGGTCGCGGTCTGCTCGCGATGGGCTTCAGCTTGGACTGCGGTCTGTTCTCGATGTGCTTCAGCTTGGGCTCTCTGGGCCTCCAGTACTCCTCGTAGCAGGCCTACGAGCTCGGTGGGGTCCACCGGTACTGGTGGGGCAACTGGTACGGGTACTACCGCAGGGGACTGTGGCTCAGTCCGGGGAAGTGCAGGTTCTGCCGTTTGTGCTGTAGTAGCATAAACGGGGCGGGGTGCTGGTGCAGCATGGGGACGGTCAGTCAGCTGCAAGGGAGGGGGGTCCCGGCGTGCTTGAGGAGGTGGGGTGTAATTGGTAGATGACACCTCATCTTCACCAGGGCCGGAACGGGTGGTCTTTCCTTTGGCCATACTCTGGAAGGTTTAGGATGCAATACATAAGCAAGGTATCCTACCAGTCTATAATCAAACAAAAATATATATATATATAAAATTCGGACCTATGTCGTGACAAATCAATGTTCTAGTGTTCTAATTGTTTCTAGGTATGTTTTCCTAAGTTGTTGTTTTGGACCTGCATGGGCCACCACTAAAAATATGTCACGACCCGATCCCAAATTATTGGGTCGAACCGGATCATACCCAGCCTGCACCGTTGTGAGACGGCGACAGTAAGTTGTTCTATATGCAGGTATTCACAACAACATCTATATATTTGTCACAACTCGAATATACGGAAATTTTTAAAACTTTTATTCAACAATTGACAAGTACAACTGGAAATGAAAGTACTGAAATAAAGTGCTGAATTCAAATTAACAAAATTCCAAAACAATAAAATAGAAACTGGAAACGACTAGCTATGCGGTCGGCTCGTCGGCCTCAGGTCCTGTGTCCTCCAAGGAGGACTCTGGCAACACCACAGGGTACAAAATTGGATCATAGTAGCTATTGTACAATAGCTCAGCATCCTCAATGTCACCTAAAAATATTGTCTCCAGTCAGGAGGGAGCAAGTATGAATATGTATCTCATATTTCAAGTAATAATGGAAAAGTGCAGGCTAAACAGTTGAAACAATATTTTCCAGTATTTTAACAATTGAAAATAATGTGATTTGAATGTGTAATCGTCTATGACCGGCTTGGGTTATACAATAGCGTCCTAGCGACGTGATACGGCTTATCCCCGTGTGTAAGAGGGGTAAGCTCGCACAATATGCAATATGAAGGGTTTTGGCCATAAACGTTACACTATTCTCCCAATCCCCACAATCAATATCAATCAATATCTGAACCCTAGGAGAGGGTTCCGTGTAGCAATGTGGTTTAAACATGTAGCTAGACAATTACTAAATAAAATACAAGAAAACATAACCCTAACTTGCCTCTGTTAATTGACTGGATCGGGAATGTTGGTACCGAGGAGGAAGTCAAGTTCGTCTCCGAGATCCTACAGTTGAGAACCTTGGCTTAGAACCATAATGAAACCATTCTAGGTGTGCTAGTTACAATCTTTAGAAGTAGACCCTAGTCAGATTTTAAGTTATTTAATAATCTACCAAAAATCTAGCATCGCAATCTACGTTCGTTTATCATTTTAATTAAATAAGTCGGTTACTGTTTAATTGAGAAAAATATCAATTACCGGTTAATTTGGTAAAATTTTGTATTTTAAATATATACATATATAAAATTAGGCTTTTTCTTTTAAATGAGAAAACTTGTGAATTGCTAAATTACTAGATTATTTATTATGATAATTTCTTTATAAAATAAATATCCATTTTTATATTCTACGCGTTTAACGGCAAAAACAACATTCCAGAAAAATAATAAAAACTACGCTACATAATACAGGGTCACAGAGAAATAAAGGAAAAACTGGGCTTATGCCCTTTACAAATTATTTACATAAATTAATTAATTCCTAAGGCGAGCTCTGAGTGCCGCGAACGGTCCAAATAGTAGGTCGAAGCCCTGCAACCAGAATGCTAAAAGGCCAGTACTAGTTCTAAATAAATTTTAAATATGAAAAATAGGAAAGGGGTCTCAGACTTGGTCTTGCAATCTCATGTTGCTGGCTAACGCCTCAACGTACAGGATATCCTGTAGCGTTTGTGTTTCGCCGAGGCTCATCCGACCGATACGGTCGTCGCCTAACGGGGATACGAAACTCCAAAATCCACTTTCAAATCGATAAAACCACTTTTGTAATTCATTTGCAAAATACCGAATTTGAAAATAGAATCCCATTTTAAAATACTTTATTTTTGAAAACTTCCCGAAAATTTGGGCAGCATCTCCTCTATAATTGGGACAACCCAATCCTGGGACGGTACCAAAATTCAACATAAACAATATCCCGAACCAGGGAAACAACCCAAATCATCCATAATAATATTCCACACAAAAATAATATCCCACAACCAACACAATAAAGATAAAAGCCGGCATAAATATAAAACCGAACCGTAACCGAAACTAATCGGAAACGTACGCATCCAGCGTAAAATCGAACTACCGAAACATACCGCCGCGACGAATGTCGCGTGTATCCCCGCAATAGAGTCGAAACGATCCCCGCAATGGGGTCTAGACCGCGTCATCACAGACTACCTACGGGGGGACACAGGGATACGAAAATTACCTCGGGTGCTCGGCTAGAGCTCTCAGATGATAATAAAGAGAATAATCCTCGCAAGCACGGAAAAATCCCGAATACTGAGACAGCAGCTCGGAACGCAGAATCGGAAAACCCGAAACCACAGCAGTCCCGAAACAGAGCGTCCACGAGGCCGCAGAACGCAACCAGAGATGCTGGCTCGGGGCCGGGCACGGACAGCGGGTCGGGGGTCGCCGGACAGTGGCCGAGGGGCGCGGTCGAAGGAGACGCGGCCGAGGGAGGCGCTGGACGGGGGCTGGGCACGCTGGAGGCCGGCGGAGAAGGTCGCGGTCGACGGGGGCCGGCGCTGGAGGGGGTTGCGGCCGGGGGAGGCTGGCCGGAGCGGAGGGGCGCACGCGGGGTGCTGGTGGCGAGGTCGCCGAGGGTCGCGGGCGGACCTGGCCGGAGGAAGCGGCGCCGGTTGGAGGCGCGGGTTCGGCGGAGTCGGCCGGGGCTCTGGTCGGCTAGGACACGTCGGGTGGGAGCTTTGGGGAGAGTGAGAGGAAGGAGAGGGGGATGGGGAGAATGGAAGTGGTGATGGTGAGTGGTTTAATAAGGAAGGAGGAGATGAAGTGGAGGGAGAGGAGAGGTGTGTGGTGGGGATTAATGTGTGGAGGAGAGTGTTCACAGGAGAGAAAAATTTTGGGGGTGGCCTGGTCGTGGGGAGACTAGGCCAATTCTTGAGGGAATTTTTGTTTTTTTTGTTTTTTTGTTTTTAATTAATGTATATAATCAGAATTTTAAAAGAATGAAAAAAGAATGGGTTCGAAACTGAGATCCGGTTCGAGTTCGAGGTCGGTGTCCGGACTCGGGGTCGGACTCCTGGCACGGGATCGGGGACAGGGCCACAATCAAAAATCAATGATTAATTTTAAAAATAATATTTTCCTAATTCCGACTAATAAATAATAATAATAATAATAATAATAATATATAATAATAATAATAATTAGACTAATATTACGCTACAAATCCAATAATTAAAGATTCCAAAATTTAGGTTTCACAAGTGGCAGCGCAGCAGCAGTGCAAGACGACAGCACGTGGCAGCACGGTAGCACGCATGGCAGTGCGGCAGCAGCGCGCGAGCGAAGCTGTTGCACGCGGCGGTGTGACGACAGTGCACGACGGAGCGGAAGCTGCACGCGGGCGCAGCAGTGGCTGTAGGGTTGGAGATGCGGGGGAGGAGGGGGCCGGGAGGGGTGGGGTGGGGGGCGGCTGTAGGGGGGACGGCGGTGGAGGGGGGCGGGGCGGTGGGGATACTCGTCATAATTCAATATGACACATCAAGACAGAACTCAGTATAAGACGGACGTCGTCTCTCTCCTGCAGCGTACTCAGTTTTTGAGTCTGTATTTTTACATTTATTGAGTCTAGCTAAATGTAAACTGAGTAGCACTGAGTGGTTTGGGCCTATACCTTATCTCTAAACACAAACCAAAAGCTTCACCAAACCAAACTAGCCCACCAAAGCCTATTTGAGCAATTCTGTCCTCTGGAGATTAGAGTTCGGACCGAACTCTGCCTCCACACAGAGTTCGGGCCGAACTCTGTCTCCTAAATTATAGGACCCTAATTTTTAGGGTTTGCTGTATACTAGTTGTCCAACAGCCAAAAATTTGAATTCTTGACACAGAATTCTGGCCGAATTCTGCCTATCCCAACTAGTATAAATAGGCCTTAAATTCTCTCATTTTCAATCATCCAATTATCTTCTCTTCTCTTCTCTATAAGCCTCATACAAGCCTTAACCTTCTCATCTACTAGTCACAAGCTTCCTAAGCCTCAAAGTGCTCAGTGCTATTCAGTTAGAAGTTTGTGCAAGAGTCAAGAAAGTCGCTTGGAAAATTCCAAGCATCGCCACAGCGATCTTTGTAAGAAGTTGACGTGCTCTTCTGAAGAAAAGGCACGGGGTGTAACTACTATTTCACAAATAGTGGATTTAATCCTGAGCTAGAGTTCTCAGGCCTGGACTAGTCCTCCACGAGGGAAACCAGGTTAAAATTGGCTGTGTTTGCGTATGCTCTCTTGATCTTTATATTTCCGCATTTACTCTGATTATTTACTGTTGGTGAAATGAGTTTAATTTTTATTTGGTTATTATTGTCATAAACTCTATTCAACCCACTCTAGATTTGCCTACCTATTCTTCAAGGGGGAGGGGGTTTTGGGGGAAAGAGTGAGGGGCATCAGTAGCAGCCGCCGCAGGGAGCAACAACAGCGGTCGCGGCGGGGCGCAGGTGGGCGTGCCAGGGGCTATGGGGCGCGGCTGCAGCGCAGGGGGCAGGGGTGTCGCGGTGGGGGGTGCGAAGGGTGCGCGACGTGGTGCAGGGAGAGGGCAGCAAAGGTGGAATTCGGGGAATATGAGGGTAGTTTAGGTATTATATTTTCTTTTAACGAAAAACTTAACGTTGGAGAGACGGAGGGTACCAAATTGAACATATTAGTTGAGAGAAGGTATTAAGTTAGTACCTACTCTCAACTAATACCTACTCTCAACTTAACTTTGATAGGTACTAACTTAATACCTTCTCTCAACTAATATGTTCAATTTTGTACCCTCCGTCTGTCCAACGTTAAGTTTTTCGTTAAAAGAAAATATAATACCTAAACTACCCTCATCTTCCCCAAATCCTACCTTTCCTGCCCTCTCCCTGCACCCCGCCTCGCACCCTCCGCACCCCCACCGCGACACCCCTGCCCCCTGCGCTGCAGCCGTGCCCCACAGCCCCTGGTGTGCCCACCCGCGTCCCGCCGCGACGGCTGCTACTGATGCCCCTCACCCTTTCCCCCAACCCCCCCCTCTCCACCCCGTGCCGCCCCGTCCCCTCCACCGCCCCGCCCCCCCCTCCACCGCCGTCCCCCCTACAGTCGCGCCCCCACCCCACCCCTCCCGGCCCCCTCCTCCCCTGCATCTCCAACCCTACTGCCACTGCTGCGCCCGCGCGCAGCTTCCGCGCCGCCGCGTGCTGCCGTTCCGCACTGCCGCCGCGCCGCCGCGCGCAGTTGCCGCGCCGCCGTGCGTGCTGCCGTCGTGCACCGCTGCTGCGCCGTCGCTGCTGCTACCGTTGCTGCTGCTGTGCCGTTGCTGCGTCGCCGGAAGAGGGGGGGGTCGCCGTTGCCGGAGATGGAGGGGACTCTACCGGAGAAGAGGATGGGGAGAGAAAGAAGGAGGATATTTTGACATTTTTTTTTTATCTTAGGTTAACACCAGTTGACAAAAAATTGAAAAAGGGTATTAAATTGATATATATCAAAATTCAGAATATCAAGTTGAACATTCGAAATAGTTGAGGGTATTAAGTTGTAATTTAGCAATCTAAATAAATGTGTTCTTCCTGGTCTAATTCCATCCATTTCTCACCCTTCCGTTATTTTTCCTTCTCCGAATAATTCCCACCCGCGCTCACATTAATATTTTTTTTCACTCTTCCGAAATCTCTACAAAAAAACCTTTCTCCTCTCTCCCAATTTCTAGGGTTTCCATCCCCTCCTCCAAACTCTGGCCAATCCCATGGCGGAAGACATGGATATCCCCCCGGAATCCGAATCCCATCCGAGGGAGAAGTCCGTCGAGGGCTCCCCGCCCCTCCCGCCGCCTCCGCCGAGGAGAAGGGACAGGGACTCGAGGGACTACAGCATCCAGGATTCAAGAACCCGGTCTCCGTCGCTCCCTCCGCCGCCGCCAAGGAGCGACAGGGATCGGGAGTACCGGCGGAGGAGCAGCCCCAGCCCGCCCCCCTATCGTGACCGCCGGCACTCTCCTCCCCGCCGATCGCCACCGCCGGGCGGGTACAAGAGGTCCAGGAGGGACGACGGCGGCTACGACCGCCGGAGGGGCAGCCCCAGGGGAGGGTACGGAATCCTAAGCTTTGATTGGATGGAGAAAAACTATGGTTTCGTGAAGTATTTTATTCGTCAGGTTGTTGATTTCTTGCTTTTTCTTCTTTTCTAGGTATGGCTATGATCACGGCGGTGGATACGGAAGGGGTGGATACGACAACGAGAGGTCCCATGGTCGGTACCGTCTATCGGGTAGGTGGTTCTGTTGGATCATTCTGTCCACTGTTTGCATTTTCGTCATTTGTATTTACCCCCCAATTGCTAATCATATTTCTAATTCCCCCCCCCCCCCCCCCCCCCCCCCCCCCCCCCCCCCCCCCCAATTTTATTTTAATTAGTGTAACCCCCCAATTCTATGGTAAAGTACAAACAGACCCTCTTTAGATTTTTGTTTTTGCATTTGAAGACCTGTTGTTTATAAAAAAAATTTCACATTTTAATTTTTGTTCAGTTTGCACCCCTGCCGTTAAAATACGTCTAAAAATAATATTTTACCCCTCCCCCCTCTCTCTCCGGTGGTGGGGGCTTGTCAAGCGGGGCCGACCAGAGGAGAGGGGAGGGTGGCCGGCCAGCGGAGGGAGGAGAGGGCGGGTCGAGCTAAGGGTGAGCAATTGGTTAATTCGGTTCAAACCGAACCGAAAATCGAATTGAACCGAAAATCGAATAAGCAAAACTGAAACCGAACAGAATTGGCCCATAACCGAATCAAACCGAACCGAATTAAATCGGTTCGGTTTTCGGTTTATTCATTTTTTGGTTTATTTGCACATTTTTGTTAATATATATATAGTACTTAAATATACCTAAATTTATTTAGTATATATCTGTAGTATATATATATATATATATATATATATATATATATATATATATATTCGGAAAAAAAAATTCGGTTTTCAGTTTTGGACCGAAACCGAAATCGAATAAAAAAAATTAGTATTTTCAAAACCAAAACCGAACCGATTTTTTTTAAATCGAAGCGAATCTCTTATTCGATTCGGTTCGATTTTCGGTCCAAAACCGAATAATGCTCACCCCTAGGTCGAGCATGGCCGCCCAGCGGAGGGAGGAGGGGGATTGGGGGGGCTGGCCAGCGGAGGGAGAAGGAGGCGGGTCGAGGGGGCCGGCCAGCGGAGGGAGGAGGGGGGGTCGAGGGGCACCGAATAAGAAAAAATCGAACCGAACCGAACCGAGATTCGATTCGGTTTAAAAAAGATTCAGTTCGTTTTCGGTTTTGAAAATACTAAATTTTCTTTTTCGGTTTCGATTTCGGTTTCGGTCCAAAACCTAAAACCGAATAAATTTTTTTAGTGTATATATATATATATATATATATATATATATATATATATATATATATATATATACTAAATAAATTTAGGTATATTTAAGTACTATATATATTAACAAAAAAAAATACAAATAAACCAAAAAATTGAATAAACCGAAAATCGAACTTATTTAATTCGGTTCAGTTTGATTCAGTTATGGGTCAATTCGGTTCGGTTTTGCTTATTCGATTTTCGGTTCGATTTGAACCGAATTAACCGAATGCTCACCCCTAGCTCGACCCGCCCCCTCATCCCTCTGCTGGCCGGCTACCCTCCCCTCTCCTCTGGTCGGCCCCGCTTGACAAGTCCCCGCCACCGGAGAGAGAAGGGGGAGAGAGTGGAGGGAGGGGTAAAATCGTATTTTTAGACGTATTTTAACGGCTGTTAACGACAGGGGTACAAACTGAACAAAAATGAAAATGTGAATTTTTTTTTAACAAGGGGTCTTCAAATGCAAAAACGCAAATCTAAGGAGGGTTTCTTTGTACTTTATCCGAAGATTGGGGGGGTAATACTAATTAAAATAAATTTGGGGGGGAAGTAGAGATATGATTAACAATTGGGGGGGTAAATACAAATAACTCTCAAAATTGTAAGTTTCATCAGTGAACTGTTTGGATTGCATACAACCAATAACAAGGGTGCATTTGATTGCAATGTGGAAAATAAAATAATTCCACAGAATTTTTTTACTAAGGGTGCGTTTGATTGCAAGGTGGAAAATAAATTAATTCCACATAATTATTTTACTAGGAAAAAAATTCCATGAAATTTTGAAACATTCTTATGTAAAACTTAATTTAGGTGTTTGATTGTCATTATTTTCCACAAAAAAAATAGTCATTTTCCATGGAAGATGATATTTTCCTATGGGCTGGGCATGTTATGTTTTATTTTCCACCATTTTGGGGAGGAAAATGATAGTTTTTTGAAAAATAATTCCATGAAAAATATAAGCTATCAAACACTACAGTTGGTGGAAAATTTTGTGATGGAAATATTTTCCATGGAAAAAAAGCTCAATCAAACACAGCCCTGTAAGAAGTGCAATTCCAAGGAGTGGAGGAACCAGCCATCTATTATTTGGGGGTTGGGGAACTTTCGTCGCCTTGAAAAATCAACTTATAATATTGAATAGAAACATGAAAAGTGAAATTATTAAGGAGTACTATATATCAATGAGGGAGTACAATGCTAATTCTAGCCTCATAAAATTTCAAATTATTGGTTTCAATTGATTTCAGAGTATTTTACGCCTGATAAATATAAGATATTCAGATATATTTTTTTGTGTGCAGTGACTGCAGTCATAGTTTACTTATAACTTTATAATTATGTTGAGTTGTAACATCTTTATATTACAAGTATAATTAAATACAATCGTTATCTAAGAGCATTATGCTCATGGAACTTGAGCAAGAGTGGATTGTGTTGAATATGTGGGCTGAGCCAAGCAAATTCTCTTTATATTTCAAATAAACTAATAGACTCAGAGGTTTAACCAAGAGAAAAAGAAGCTTTAGATTAAATCTTTTGGAATTCACCTTGAAGAATATACCAAGTACTTGTATCTAACTTTTCAACCATAGTTTAATACAATGATTTTTTTAAGTATATCTCCAATGTTAACAAGTGCTTGTGCCTAAAAGCGAATACAACATCAATTTAAAAGTTGTTCCTGGTACTTAGTGTTGTAATGCTGATCTTTGAACAACAAGCATTCATGTAAGATAACACTTTCTATTTTCCATTCTTCAAATACATCATAACGGGGTTGGGTATAGAGCATGAGAAAGTTCCAAAAGCTATTAGCAATACGTGCTTGTGAGAATTTCTACCAAGGTTGATATGGAAATGATACGGCATTGGCACAAAACCTGGAAGTCCAACTGGGAGATAGTTTGACCTACCTTGTTGGTCATGCATTTAAGCTCATGTAACCGAGTTACACCTTGTAAGTCCTCCTTGACTATAATAAAGTCCAGATAAAGAGGTAACATCTAGGAAATGGTTGCTCCAATGTCTGTGCCTCATCTTCTCCATGTGGGACACATGATAGACATGTTATAGATACTCCAAAACGCACTAGGATGCCGTAATTAGAGGTGGAACATCCTCTTGTATTTGTGTTTGCACAACATATCTTAGGAAATTGCAGTATCTATACTGTATGAAGGAGTAACATTTCCATTTTTTCCCCCATTCAGTAAATATTCAACAAATGTTGTCTGCGACTTTTGAAGTTGAACCTGGAGCTCTAATTCGAACCTGAACCTTGAACTTATTGTTCCAAGGAGCTGAAGTAATTTAAGCTAGTTTGAGACTGTCATTTTTTTTACTTACGGCCTATATACTTAAGTTCCTTGAAATGTTTTGATCAACCTCTGTATATATTCATCCTTATTTTCTTGGGTGCATAGATAACACTCTTGAGGATAAACCCGTGTTTAATTTATTGAAGTGGCTAGCATGGTCTCTCTCTTTAGTAGGTGCCTAAGGACTTAGATGGTTGCTCAAATTTTAAGATGTGAAACCAAGTAGTAAGCTAACGTATTCGTAATTTGACACCAATCAGTTGTCTAAAACAAGATTGCTAAGTTGATTTTCCAAAATGATTGTTTTTTTGTGATCAACTGGCCAGTAATCTTATAAATGCTACCCATCCTTGCACCAAGTGCATAATGAAATCACTTAATATGTTCGCTTGTGACCTATATAATTCCTGGGAAGGTGTTGGCTATAGTTTTTTTCCAAATCTTGATCCTTGGCTCCTTGAAAAAGTGTTGGCTATAGTTTTCCAAATTTTGATCCTTAGTTCCTTAGGAACATTGGCTATTTTTTAAGATGGGGAATCCGTGATTTAAAAGTAGTTGATTAAGTGAAGTAACTAGCATATCTGAATCTTAAGTGGGCACCCAAGGACTTAGGATGTTGCTCATGTTTTAAAATCCAACTAAGTAGTAAGCTTCCTTAAGGCATATACAGTCTGTCTCCTAAATTGACACCAATCAATGGTCTAAGAAGACTAACTGAGATTACTCAATAGTTTAATCTGATTATTTGACTGGTTTATAAAGTAATATATCCAAAATGGTTGCATAATGCTATTAATGGGCAATGGATCTTATAGATGCTAACTATCGCTGGACCGGGTGTGTAATGAACCACATATTATTACATTACCACCAGCAGTTCACAGTAGTAATCCATTGTAAAGGTCTCAATTGTGAGAATCACAATAAACTACTACTCATAAACGTGATGAGTTTATGGTGTCAATTATAATGTTTAAGTTATGATAGTGAAATCAGTAAATAATCATATATATAACAATGAGAATCATATCAACTTATTATGAGAGTTAACAAGCTTTATAGCTAATAAACCAATACACATACTGGTTAGTATATGAACACATATGAGTTAAAACTTAAAAGTGATAGTACGACAACAATTATGCAATTGTTTGATGAAGTCTCAAGAAGAAGAACAGCCAATAGGTTTGATAACAAAGGAGATGAAAAGGAGAGGAGAGACTGAAGATCAAGGAAGAGGAAGAATAGTGTTAGAAGAGAAAGAAAGATAAGGCAAAGAAGAAACTTAAGGACATAAGCAAAATGAAAAGAGGAGATAGAGAATAAATTAAGATAAATAAATAGTCATGGAATCTTAACATAATAAATCATTGTCATAGTTGTCGAAACAATGAATCAGAAATAGGATTTCTGTTGTTAGCTAGTTGTGACTTCTGAAAAGTGGAAAGTAATGAGGTTGACTTTTGATAGATCTTTTTGAGATTGGGTCAATCACTTGACATAATCTCTCATTCAATCAATGCAACCCATTATTCTACATCACATAATTACCAATCGTGTAGTGGGTCAAAGATAAAAGAAAAGGAGTGGGAGGGAAATTAATTATGCTCGCTCAATTTTTCCATAAAGCAAAAAGCTAGAGGGCCATAAAGGCCTAGAAATACTCAAGTAGGTGATGGAACATAGATCGGGCGTTTGGATGAAGGTTTTGTATTTGTAGGAATAAACTTTCCTTTTTTCCATGGGAATAGAATTCAACATTCCTATATCCATGTTTGGTTACGTTGGAACTATGTAGCCCGAAAAATTCAATTTTTTCATTCCCATATTTGGTTCAAACATGAATAGGAATCTTAAGTTGTTTAGTTTTTCATAAATACTCTTTCATTAATTTCATTATGGTATTATTACCTAAATTCAAATGATGTCATTGAGGGCATTACCGTCAAAATAAATTGTACTTAATGCGCCAAACCAACATTTCCATGAAAACAAAAATATTCCCAAGGGGGAGCTTGGGAATTACTTTCCTACATATGTGGGAATCTAAAACCCTCCATATTCTCTTCCAATTTTCAATCCTACACTTAACAAACATGGGTAAGGAATCCAAACCCATTCCCAAGTCTCTAAAACTTGAACCAAACTGCCCCTGAGAGGATTATTTGATGGATAAGAGCACATGACCATTGCTTTGATTCATAGATAAGATATGTAAGAGACCCTTCTCGTATTATTTATAGTACAATTGCAATAATATCCTTAAACTAATGGTTTATAAGTATTAAAGAAGCATCATTGAAGTTCAAGGTGGTTTGGACATGTGCAACAAAGACCAATAGAATGTTAAAGGAATGCAAGAAGCAGGATTAGGTCTACACAAACTTGAATTGGGGTCGTAAGAAAAGATGCACTATTTTCTAATTTTAGAGTGAAAATGACACTTAGTAGGTATAATGGAAGAAAAGGTTTCAAATAGCCAACCCCAAATTTGGGATAAAGGCTTTGTTGCTGTAAGGAAACATGATTTGGTTAGTAGTGCCAAAGATGGTATTTTTGTAATAAATTCTTACATGGACTTTCTTCTATGTTTGTGGCAGTATTTAAGAATTTCTCTCCCATCCCACCTCTATTGGCTACACTGTCCTGCCCCTCTCTATTAACCTTTCTCATCTATTGCCAAAATTTTCACTCCTTTTTTTGCAAGCCTCTACTATTAAACTTGATGCCCTTATACTGTTGGACTGATTTTTGCTGTGTTCATGTTGTTTATATTCAAAATGGAACAACATTTAAAACTCATGTTGGACAAATTCAGGTTTAGGGAACTCTATTTGATTTGGAGTTTTAGGTAACTTTCTTTGATTAGGACTAAGGAAACTTCATTTGATAGGAATTTAGGATCTGATCTTATATTTAATTTAGGAAAGATGATTTAACTAAAATTATCTTATCCTTTATGATTTTATTTAGCTATCTTTTGTTCCAAATTAAATTATGATTTCTTAACCACTAAGATTAGGAGTTGCTGCAAGCTAGTATATAAGAGCCATTGCATATTTTGTAAATCAACTTTCCAATCAATAAAAGTATTATTTTTATTTTATTTTCTCTCTTTTGAGACCACAATCTTTGATATTTAGGGTTCCACTGAATATTGGGATATCACCTTTAGTTTTGGTATCTCAATCCCGTGCGATAAGGAGTTCTTCATACGAATCATCATGCCCATCTGAGTTGTCGTCTGAAGGATGTTGTGGATTTCATCCTCCTGACCCTCCATGCCTCAAAGGATATCCTTGTGCCTTAGCTCTAGGACAGGGATCAATTGAAAAATTCCTCAACTATTTGCAGCAGAAGCCTCTTGCATCTGCTGATTTGATGTTTAAATTTGCTGGAGAGTTGTGAGAATAAGATTGTTGTTAGCATTAGGATCCATTGTCGTTAAGGTCGCCTATGTTCTGATACCAACTGAAGCTGTGGAATTTGATTAATCCCGAAGGACATCTAGGAAAATGCTAAAGACTCACCAATATATGCCGAAATCGCTCATGTTTCTTAAGAGGGAAGATAATAATTATAATTTTATTGATTGAAAATTTGATTACACAAGTTGCAAATACTCTTATTATTTATAGCATCCATCTAATCCTCCTAGTAAAGAAATCTTAATCTAATTTGGAACAAAAGATATCTAATTCAAATCTGGTAAAATTGTAAGTGAAATCCTAATTAAAATTCATTCTCTTAAATAGAAGAGGACCAAATCCTAAAAGTCCTAATCAAATAAAGCTATTTCCTGATCAAACTAAGTTTACTAGAAGTCCTAATTAAATAGACTTTACTAATCCTAAAATTTGTACCACATCAAAAACACTTTTTTGTGATATCTTCCTTACAAATCTGAGGTATTGCCTTTGACATTGGCTGCCTTTTTTCCATAACACCATATGAGACAATGATTTGATATAGTAGAGGAAGTGCTGAAAGAGCAATGCAGACGAAATAGGTATCATGGACTCTAGAGGTTCTATTCTCTTTTGCTCTTTTTCTATGACAAATTATTAGAGAAAATTGTTTTACGGTATTATCTTCCTAGTTTGAGCAGTATTTGTGTTTGGCAAATGATTATTATTCCATGTGTTTCATTTAGTTTCACGTCGCTTATTAAGTGTTCTAAATGTCTGTTGTTTCTTCCTACAATTTGTTTTGACCCTTAGCCATGAAATGGTGTTTGTAGCTCATTATGCCATTTGGGACCAAATGCAGCTATCTGTTGCTTTTTTTCTCCTTTTTTTTGTTGGGGTAGGGTGTTGACATGACACATTATTGATTTTGATAATTTAGGTAATTGACTACTTGTACTGTTAACTCCTAATGCAGACATCTTGGATTTACTAAAGCGCAAAACTCTACATTTTGTTCAAGATGTATCGCGTTCAAATTCACTTGTGATTCAATACAAGTTTCAGGATTCAAGACGCTTCTGCACCTGCTGCAATCCTTCTAGAGTCTGCAATGTGTCCTAAAATAACTTATAAAATATAAACATAAGTAATGGATGGCAAAAACAAAAGCTAGAATAGTTTTAAAACCATAAATAATTTCGGTTAAGTTTACGAATATCGGCGGTACTCCGCGGAACACAGACGATAGTACCACAATTTTCTAGAACTATTTTGTGTGGAAAATTCGGTACACCGACTGTACTCCGCGGTTCACCGATGGTTGTACCACAATTTTCTAGAACTATTTTTTTTTTGTGAAAATTCGTACACCGACAGTACTCCGCGGAAGACCGAGGGTATACCGTTTGATTAGAACCAGAAAGATTAGTGCATTAAATAGACCCAATATTCAATAATCAAATGTATTAATTACTCAAACGGCTACAAAAATAGTCATTGACAGTATATTAACGATATACTGTCCGCAGAATAAAAACTAACATTAATTAAGTTTTGTTCTTGGCTTTGTATTTAAAGCATTGTTTTCTCTCATTCTATTCATTCTTTTGTGTATTGAAAATTTTCCTTCTACTGAGCCAATCAATCCTAAGCTTTCATTTGCCATCCACTAATGTCTTAGAGTGATAAATCAAGAGTTGTAATCTTTTATCTTCCAATTGTTCTTGAAGATAAAAAACACTTTCTTTTTTAAAGTGAAGTTGATGAGCTTTTGGATCAAAGCTCGTGTGTAAGAAGTTGACGAGCCTTCGGATCGAAGCTCGTATTGTACTATTTTCTATAATAGTGGATTAAATCTGGAGTGAGTTCCGGGACTGGATTGCATTCGAGGAAGACGCTAGGATACACCGAGTGTTCGATTTCTTGCACCTCTCTTTTAATTGTTATTAATTATTGCTAATTGTGTTCCCAAGTTTTTTTATAACCCTATTCAACCTCCCCCCCCCCCCCCCCCCCCCCCCCTTTTCCTTCCTTCTCTAGGGTCCTACGTAAGGTAGTTGGGTTCTGACATGTTGTCCGTTCTAAGTCGGGTTGAGTCAGGCCAGTTAGACATAAGTTGGGCTAATTCTAATATGGAAGCTTTGGTGGTGACAAGATTATGATACTGGGTAGTTACCTAAAGACGACAAGTAAAATCTATTCACAATTTTTTAACTACCCTTTCATTTTTTGTGTTTAATATTATTGTATCTCTTTATAGAGAAGAATCTGAATGTCAGTGGTAATTTCTTAAAAAATACTCGATTCTTGGTGGTTTTATAAGCTAACTGATTATAAGAGTCTCAACGAGTTTGCAACCTACAATAACAGCTGTGGCGATATAGCTGTCACTCCTGTCTTTCTTGACAAAAAAGGTCAGATAATTGTTAGGCAGTTACATCTTAATTTTTGGGGGATAATAATTGTTGGTCTTTGCTTTAGTTGAAACTTGAAACACGTTAATCATATACCATTTTGACAATTTCGTCACCTAAGTACCCGCTGCATAATAGTTTTATGGCTCTTTTAATTAGTTAGGTAATGTAAGCCATCAATATGCTACTTTTGTTATAATATGTAAGAGTTAAACTATTCGTGTAAAAGTATAGGCCATTCTATATTTATATTTTTTTGTAACCGCATTCTACTTAAAAGTTGTGTACTATAGTTATATTTGGCAATTTCACACCATTGAGTAGTAAGTTTCTTAAGTGATGTTAAATGATGCCCTTTTCTCCTTTCAATTTATAGATTGGCATGATTCTGGACATGGTTATGGTGATGGTGCAAATTCTCGGGCAACCCAAAGGTATATTCTGGTCTGTTTAGTTAAGGCTATTAAGTTTTCCATTCATGTTGTCCTTTTTTTGGTTGCTATGCTTCCGTTGCTTGTGGTCAAGCTATCCATCCTGTTCCAGAATTCAGCCCCATAGGGGCAATTTCTTAGTTAAACTAGTGACCATTATGTATATTCATACAGTCAATCATATATGCTCGATGCATTTCCTTGGGGCTATTTTTGTTCAGGAAGGTATCGTTTATGTTTTTTTTTGTCGGCAACAATTGCTTGTCTATTGTTTCCTTGGTCAGAAATATGGCACCAAAGGGGTTAAGATGTCATGTTGTTAACACTTCATATTTCAATATTTTTGTTGGGCCTTTCGATTGAATAATTCTCAAAGAATGCTGTCCCCATTACCAACTCAATTTGATAGGACAAGGCTTGTATGTGATGGGGCATGTTAGTTCTTTTGCAACCTTTGGTTTGGCCCTATATGTAGGAACATTGGTGATAGACTTGGTTCTTAAGATTCCACATGGTAACTAGGAGGCTTAAATGAAGATGAACTTGCATTTTATGTAGCAAATTTGGATTTAATTGATTGATTTTTTTAATTATTTGCTGTTAAATTCATTTATAGATAACTTTTGTGGAAATGGTAACCAGTGAATTCCTAATTGGCACATTTCCTATTCTTAATAGTTTAATAGCATTTTTATTAGTTTATATTTATGAGTTTTATCATTTTTAATTCAGATTTTGTCTAATTCTGCCTGGGTCCGTAGGAGTTAGGCTCTCAGTTAGCGGCCTTGTGCCCACTTTTATCTTTGGAACACTGATAAAAATTCATGTAAATGTATGAGAAGTTTATAAAGGTTGTAAGCAATCTATTCTACTCATTATTTAAAATTAATTCTACCGAAATCATACTCAGAAAATATTTTATAGTTATAGGTGTGACTATCGATTTTCTTACCCTTTTGAAGATTACTATGTCAGTTTTGAGTTGTTAGCAAATTTCAAGTCTGTGTGTGCAAACTTGCAGTAAGCAATCTTTATCATGCTAAATATTCTTTGACAAACTTCAAGTTACATTTAAGCCAGAGCAGTTCTGAACAGAAACTTACTGATTTTGTTGTAGAAGGAAAGTTCTTCGATCTAATTGTGCAGTCCCCACACCTTTATCATTTATTGAAATCTCTAATAAATTTCTAGTGTTTTTATGGGCTTAATCTATACACAGATCATCAGCTTAGATCATAGTACTAAACTATGTTGTGAGTATCTTACCATACACAATACAACTTCTGAAGTTTATGACTTGTTGAACGATACGACTCTTTGACAATTGATCTTATGGTACACCTTTCCTTATCGTACACTTTCGTATCTTATGATAGATATGTTTCATGGTGTATTATCCGGTGCCAAAATTATCAAGCTAACCCAAATTTAAACAAATTCAAGCCAACTTTTAAATGGTTTTAAATTAATGTTTTTATAACACGACACTATAACTCTAAAAATTGACCTGAATACCTATATAGCCTTCTAAGACTCGTCACAACTATTTTGTTCAACCTCCTCTTTTGAGTGAACTCTTTAGACGAATGTCTCCTTTCTACATCCTTCATCGACTTCCAACATTTCTGGCAACAAAGGTAACATCTTCTGGGATGGCACCTAGTATATCTAGACACTTAAACAACTTAGAAAACTGATTTTCCCAAACAAAAAAAAGGATAATTTGTTTTTACTATTTTTAGCTCTTTTTGAAACTTTCTCGAACTTTTTATGTTTTGTTTTGGATTTTTCTTAGAGTCCATCTCAGTTTTCTAGGATTTTACAAGTTATATATTGTCTAGAAAGTTGAATGTACAAAGAAATATTATCCTGATGCCAATATCCTGATTGTTAATAATCAAGTTCTCATTGATTCTAATATATGAATCACGGCCACTCCATTTAGGAAGGTGTGCCATTTCGGATACATGTACTCCTGGGCACGTACCACATATGTATCAAAAAAAATTCTTCTGTTTTTACTCCCAATTTTAATTTGGGACTTTTTTGTTACTTTGTGGGTACTTTTCTAGTGCAACACATTATATATGGCCTTGTATTAAGTACAACTTGGGTACTCTTTTTAGTTTTTAAACTTAAACTACATTGATTATTTTAGACTAAATGGAGGGCGTAAAATACATAGGTTTGGACCAAAATTCATTTGATGACTATGGTGAAGAAATTTAGACTCTTAGTTTTGTTCATGAAGATGTGTACTTGTATTTTGTCTTTATATGTATATAATCCAACCTTACCCGTACCGTGGATCTTTAGAAATTGCCGTATACTAGTACAGGTACCTATCTTCATAGATTACAATCAATGAAATGATGATATACTTATGAATAATACCATCATGTAAAATTGATATTATATATTTTTTTTTGCTCTTAATTATTGACTTTCTGATGAACTTGTCACTTATTGTTTGAGAATTCTCCTTATTATTGATCGTTGTGTTCAATTATCCACATATGTTGGGTTATATAAATTTCCAATCATTTTTATACAAGCCAGTGTATCTTATGATATGATAGTCAAGTGAACCGGTACATGATATGCGTCTTGATTGACGACCTAGGTACTAGATTTATTCTTGGTCTACTAAATTTATGTGTGACAAAATGCATAAAAATATTGAAGATCGGTTCTGAATAGAAACTGTCTGATTCTTTCATTGGAAGTCATTTGATTTAAGAGCACCATCGTACTCCCTTGTTATTTAAAGATATCTTCTAATCTATTTTACATGATTTATATGTTACATAGATCATTTATGAGCTTGCAACTTTTAGAAGAGGAGGTGAAGGTTAATGGAAAAAGAATGGACCTTATGGTCCATTTAATTGTCAGGAATATGAATAGCTGGTGCATACTATGTTCTACTACTATGTACTCTCTCTCTCTTTCTCTCTCTCTATCTTCTTCCGTAGCTGGTTGTAAATAATCTTGTTTGCCAATAAAAGATAAGGATAAAGATTTTCATTGAGGAACATTTACTTATTTTAATCTTCTCCTAAAGAGAATTTGGTAGTTAACAGTCTGATGCAGCATATTTTGAGCGGAATTTTATTTAGGTTTTATCAATTGGGCTTGTGGGATTTCATATGCGTGTGATTCTTAATTTTGGTGGAATGTGGAAATGCTAGTGATTCTTACCTCTGCTTATTATTGTGGGCCAAATCAAGTTTTATTGCGTTGAATTATTTATCACATGACATATCCTTGAATACTTTCAGGGAAGGCTTGATGTCATACAAGCAGTTCATTCAGGAGCTTGAAGATGATATATTACCCGGTGAAGCTGAGCGAAGGTACTTGATGTTAAGCATAATTACTTACAAATCTTGTTCTACATAGTGTATGATGATCGTCTTCTTGTTTTATAAATTATGATACTAGTGGTACTGATGTACATTGCAACATCTACAGTTACCATGAGCTAGTTATCCTAGAATACATATTTCTATTTTGTTTATTGGTGGAAATGTCGTCGTTGGGCTTAAGCATTTACGATAGAGTTTTAGTCTGCTTGTGTGTGCGTGTGCTAGGTGCTTGTGATAGCATTTGATATTAGGTCTGATTATGCTTGTCCTGGTCTTTTAATAGGAATAGTAATTTGATTATTAGTGATTTCTGTTATTGTGATTATGTAGGTATGAAGAATACAGGTCTGAGTACATTTCTACTCAGAAACGTGCTTATTTTGAAGCTCATAAAGAGGAAGAGTGGTACTGTATAGATGTATTTGTTTATAGAAATATGGTTCCTTTTAGACATATATCTGAGTGCTGCCTAATTTCTTATTTTGGGTGCAGGCTTAAAGATAGATATCATCCCACTAACCTAGTGGCTGTCATTGAGAGGTGAGTAGCCTTGAGCTTTTGAAGAGTAGAATACCATGAGTATGATAGTATGGAGTTTAGTGATCTAATTAATGCTACCTAATACCCAGTTTTGTTGTTCCTTTAATTTGGGAAGTTCTTTTGTGCTTCATTTAGAGTTCTGTTCTTTTGCATTTACTGTAATTTTCTGTCTTTTGCTGTATTAAATACAAACAGGCGGAATGAACAAGCCAGGGTTGCTGCAAAAGAATTTTTGCTTGATTTGCAGAGTGGAACACTTGATCTGTAGACTATCACAATTCACAACTTATTCCTTACTTATGCTAGTATGTTTAGGTCCTTCTGTTGACTCCTTTCCACTTTCACTTCAGTGGCCCAAGTCTGACAGCTTCCACATTAAGCAAGTCCGTACACGATAGTGCTCCGAACTCTGACGAAGAAGCGGAAGCTGGTGGCAAAAGGAAAAGACATGGTAGAGGGCCAGAGAGAGAAAGTGATCTGCTCTCTTCTGCTCCCAAAGCTCATCCAATCAGTTCTGAATCTCGAAGAATCCAACTCGACATAGGGCAAGCTCAAGCACTAGTTCGTAAGCTTGACACTGAAAAGGGTATCAAGGATAATGTTCTAGGCAGTAGAGATCATGAGAAATTGGATGGAGAAAAGTCTCATGGGGGATCTATCGGACCTATAGTAATTATTCGGGGCTTGAATACTGTTAAGGGACTCGAGGGTGCTGAGTTGTTGGATACACTACTTACTTATTTGTGGCGTATCCATCATGTAGATTACTATGGAATGTCTGAAAGAAATGACGTAAAGGGTCTTCGGCATGTGAGAACCGACTCTTCATCCAATGATGGGCCTAACTCGAATGGCGCTGACTGGGAGAAGAAACTTGATTCATTTTGGCAGGAAAGATTGCATGGTCAGGATACCCTGGAGATAATGACAGCCAAGGAGAAAATCGACACTGCGGCTGTTGAGGCCCTGGATCCTCTTGTCAGGAAAATAAGAGATGAGAAATATGGCTGGAAGTATGGCTGTGGAGCCAAGGGCTGCACAAAACTCTTTCATGCTTCTGAATTTGTTCATAAACATTTAAAACTCAAGCACCCGGACCTTGTAGTGGACCTAACTTCAAGAGTCCGTGAAGATCTTTATTTTCAGAACTACATGAAGTACGTGTGCCACTTTCTTCTTTTATAGCATGTCGAAAAGTTGGATAGATTTCTGAAGAAATGTGAAATGACATCGTTTTCTTTTTTGCAGTGATGCAAATGCACCTGGTGGAACTCCTGTCATGCAGCAACCTGCACCGGTAGTTTTTTATTTTTATTTTCTTAATTATTTAGTTACTTAATTGTCAATAGTTATGCAAAAAACTTCTGTTTCATTGATTCAGCTGGAGTAGTAAGCATGTGGCCTTAATTAGTCCTTAATACGTGTTTGTCTATCAAGTATCACCTAGCTTTGTAATTCATCTAATTGCTAACCGTGAATAGTGTTTTACTGTATATTCTGGTGCTGACAAGAGTGTGGTAGCTTCATTATCAGCATCATGCTATTTTCTTTCCGAATTCTTACATTCAATTTGACTTCTTTGGCAGATGTATACCACTATATATTTGATGCCCGTTATGTATTCAATGGTCTCATTAGGAAATATGTTGGCTGGTTTTTATCCAGTATCAAGTTTAGTGGATTAGAAATGATTGTCTTCGCGGGAAGTTTTGAGGATAATATAAGAGAAAATTGCCTCTGGTGGTTTAGACACATGCAAGATATACCAATACATTTAGGAGCAATAAACTAGTAGAGTCAAAAGAGCCCCTAGAACTAGGGGCAGGCCCATGGGAACTTGGATTGAGGCTGTAAAAAAGGGCATCTTTCCCTACATAGGATGTGGACCTTAAAATAGCTGAATGGGAAAGATAATGATTCAAATAGCTGACCCCAAAAATTTGGGAAAGACTACTGTTGCTGTAATAGTTGTTTTAAGGTTAGAGGATCCAAATACCAAGGTTCACAGTATTGCACGAGAGTCCGTTTTGGACCCTTAAGAATATTGTATTGACAGGTTCCGATTAGTGTTCCGATTTCTTGGTTTCTGTGAGCCAAAAGATAATATGAAATTATTTTTAAAATAGAAAAATATTTGATACGTTTATGCCTAATCTTATGTATTGTTATGAATGCAAATATTCAGCTTTTGCTTAACTACTATCTGCACTTGGATTGTCATTCCTTCACTCTTTGGCTTAATGTATCATAAAGATGAATGCGATTCCTTCTAGCAAATTGTATCATTTTACCTCTTCGTCAAGATTTTTTTTTATAGTCTAGGGGAACGTAGAAGGTTGCATAAGCTTAAATTGCACATTCAAAAGGTAGGCCTACATGCCAACTGACAGCCGATTTTATGGCATGATCCACTCATGATCATAGCTACATTTGCTAGGAATTTGGCACCTTACCCTCTCGTGCTCATATCAACATTTGCTAGGAATTTGGTACCAACATAGTTGGTTGATGTCTGGTACCCAATCGGTCATAAAAACTTTATCAATCCTTTATGGAGTTTTTTTATGCTCCATAGCCGGCCCTATTCTGATGGGAGAAGGCTAGGATGATGAGGATGTGAATTATTACCTGCATTAGATATTGTTGTTTATTTTACTTCTTTTGGGCAAAGTACCCCCCTCCCCCCCCCCCCCCCCCCCCCCCCCCCCCCTTCAACATATAGTTTTGACTAGAATAATACTAAAATATATTAATGTTGTGTTTTTATAGTATACAACTATAAGAAATGTTAATGCTTACAGTGTATCGATAAGAAATTATATCGACGCAGTGTAACATGTTCATCTTCAGCACGATAAACCATTTGTGTCAACATTATTTTTTCCCCTTTCCCTACTTCCCTTTTTCTCTTATTTTTTCTTTCCAGAATTGACCTGGGAAAGAGAGCCCCAATTTCAGTATTGGCCGTTGTCCGTGCTTGTCAGCATCTGATTGGACATGTCAAAACCGATACAAAATGACAAATACGTATTGGTACCGGCCTGTATTGCGAGCCTTGTCTATTACCAGACACTTTTTCTGTAACCTTGACCTGTGCCTTTAGATTCTCACTGCATCCCCTTCCTTAATCCTTGTGGATATCCAACAAAGTTGTGGATCTTCATCATGGTTTTAGGTTTAGAATTTCCAAAGCCTTAAATAGCAGTAATATTACTTTCAAATATTTGGAATTTGCTAATCCAGAGCAAGGATTAGACAATTTTTAACACCAAATTTTCACTAGTGTGTTAACTTTACTGGGTTCTCAGGGTTGTATGGCTTGATAAGACCTCTCTCATGAACTGGTTGAGAGTATATGGTCCGTACTTGAACCCAATTCACTAGGTAGTCCTATCCTACATGAACATTCCATTCTTTCATGCTTCGAGTCATTTGATGTATTGGGGTAGGTTGCTGAAGTGATTGACATGCTTTATCACCAGCGGTTTTATGCTCCTTACCCAACCTATTGTAAATCCCCTTGCTGAAGTGGTTGAGAGTATATGGTCCGTACTTGAACCCAATTCACTAGGTAGTCCTATCCTACATGAACATTCCATTCTTTCATGCTTCGAGTCATTTGATGTATTGGGGTAGGTTGCTGAAGTGATTGACATGCTTTATCACCAGCGGTTTTATGCTCCTTACCCAACCTATTGTAAATCCCCTTGTGAACTGCTTTGCTCATCCTTTCTTCTTGGTGGGTTTGGGCAATGCACAATAAGTTAGAACTCGAGTCCTTTACATTCTTAGCAGTCAGCTTCGTAAGTTCTCCAATTACATGAAATGAATATTATTCTTGTGGTGATGTTGTATAGTTTATATGAATATGCAAACTTGAAACACCAATAATTTTCGTACTTAAAGTGTGGATCTGAAAAGAGTTCAGGGAAAGGAAGTAAGAATATCACATTTCCCTCTTTCATTTATATGTATTTTCCTTATACTAGTAGCTACTCAGCTTAAACATGAATGTCTTAGGTTATGTGCCTGATGGAGATGAGTTGTTGCACTGCTAAGATGATTCTAGCCAGATGCTCTTTTATCTTTCCCATGTGACCTTCGGGAACAAGTGTGCCTCCAATAGAATAATTCTTAGACCCTCCCTCCTTAAGAAGGTTGCATAGATGAACTTCAGTAGCCCTTTTTTTTTTACTTAAGAAAGGACCCTCTTCATGGGCCTTTTTAACCTTCCCATAGGACCTTGCCGAGCAAATGTGCCACCAACAAAGAATTCTTATATAGACCCTCCCTTACAAAGATTGGACAGATTTCTCTTTGAAATAAGAACAATGCTTAGTGACCTGTGTATTGCTAAAAAGATTTCCTCCCAAGTAGTAAAATGGGCTTTGCAGTAGAAAGCTAAAAAATTTCAAGGGTAAAGTACTATAAGTTGTTTCACTAAAAGAAAAATGGGATAGTACTTTCAATTTTCTTTTATTCTGTTTGGACTTTGGATTTTAGACAAATGACATAACTCCTTCGAAAACTGAACTGAATTAGAAGAGAGTGTTTACTGTCTCGTAAAATGCATAAGTTATCATTCCAACTAAGTTCACCCGGCATCATTAACATATTATAGAGCTGCACATCAAACTCTAACATTCGACATAATGAACATAATTTTATTATACAGTTCATACTTCATAGCATTTGTAAAAATACTTGTGGATGATTGAACCAACCTCCAACTGAGTTGGCATGGAACAACTGGAATGAAAATATGGAATTTACATTTTCAGTAACAAGGATCTAGAAGATTTGTGAAGGTTGCGACTATTTCCGCTTTTCCAATCCAAGATGAGCCCAAGTAAGAAGGGGTCCATCCGTGAAGTATGTCCCTCGTGATTATACGTCTTGAAATCTGGATATCGTAGAGTATCCAATTTGGTTCTGCCATGATTCAACAACAAAAAAACCCTTCATAAAGCAACTTCAGCAGCATATAAATAACTCATGGAGGCTCTTCAGCAGTATGTACTTTTCTTATGCAGATATGTATCAGCTATGCAGGTTAGATTGGTCCCTAATTAAGATTGAAGTATCCAGTGAATTTAACGACGATTCAGGATATCTTGGAAACTTAGACTTCCAGGTCTTCGATCCATCTATTGACCAATTCTCCTTTAATCGTCTTATGGTCCAAGTCAAGCTGCAAGGGTGGAGTCATGTACAGTACAGGCAACAACAGATTAGCTTCCTGCTTTCACATTTATGTGATTTCTATGTAGGGTTTGGTTGGAATCTTTAAGAACAAGTTCAAGATTTCTTCATGCTTTGGTTGGAGTCAATTTGAGGGTTTGTGTATCTTTTGTTTTCTTCGTTTTTGGTGCTGGTTTGAGAGTTTACATCTTGAAGATACCACTCTTTTTGTAATCCCCCTCTTTGAAAGCTTGAAATAAAGTTTGTGAGTTGTCTGCATCTTCCAACTTCTGGGGTGTCCTTAATCCAACAACAATTAGGTATCAGTCCCAATTTCTGTATTCCATAATGTGGAGGGGACGTCGTGAAATATTCCGAGAAAATAAGTGTCCCATTAATCAGAAAAGTTGACCAAGTAACATGACAGTGGCAGTTATCCCATTCAAGTGGTTCGTGGAGCCCAAATATGGCAACCAGTTAAAAGGGGGGAATATCTAGATAAAAGGGTGTGGCAAGAGTGGGTTGTCATGAACTTCAAGTTTGAAGTGTTGTGCTTTTATATGATCCAAAATTGATGTCTAACATGGTCACCTGTAAATCCTTAGCCTTTGTTTGGCCGTCTCTAGCAATTCAACAAGGAATATTTTTTCCTAGGTAGTACGGATTACACTCTCGAAGACCTGAAGATGAAGAGGATTATACCTGCTTGGAAGAAGGTTTAGCATCATGAAACTAGCTTATTGGAAAGAGCTCATGGAGGCGTTTTGGCAACATGAAACGCTGTGGAGTAACAGTCACCAATTCAGTAAAGGATGGTGTATCTTGGCCATCTGTTAGATTTCAGTTCAGGATCCATTAGTCAATGACTTATCCAAATTCAACCATTTTGTTTTTAATCAAACAAGGGTCAGTACTTGCACAAGCGGCAGTGGGCTTGAATCATGTTTTGAGTTTTATGTGAGTTATTGTTAGTCTTTATAGAGAATCTTATAGAACTAGTTTGGGTTTCATCAGTGTTCGGTAAGGTGATATAATTTCCGCATGCTTGGTCTTGGTATGTTTTTGGTTATTGATTGATTTGAGATTCTGAATCATGAGAATTTTTAATTTTCCTGTACTCTTTTTCTTGCAACGATAAAGACCCTAAAGTAAAAGAAATGGTTACAGGCAATGATTGCATAACAAGGTTGCTCCTAGGATTACCCAATGGAAGTTTAAGCAACAAGACTTTTCAGAGGGTCAAAATTTGACTTTGAGGTGAAAACGTTGTTGCTTTCCATGGGTGGTATTGTTGAAATTGGTGGGTTTCTCAGTGACAGTTGAGCTTATGGAAGCCTCTAGTATTAGGTCACTTGAGTTTTCACAACTTGTAACACTTGAGCAAATCGTCCTGTTAAGAAAGATAGTAACTGGACTTTTGTGCCCTTAGTTTGTTGAATGATGCTCTTGCTAACAGTAGTATTGTCTTTAACGGACTTATTTTTTATGATGATCAGTCTATTATAATGATTAGTATACTATGACATTAAGTACATGGTAGTGAAAACTTATGGATATCAAAGTGGAAAATGTTGCCATCGATTATGTTACGATAATCATCTTGTTACTTTGTAAGTCTTCAAAACTGGTAATTTATTGTTGCATTTCATGTATAAGAAGCCCTATAGCAAGTTGTGCCAATTTCTGTGTAAGTTTGAGTACTCTGATTCTTATATATCATGTAACATCGTTTTTAATTTTTCAGGATAAGGCTCTGCGTAGAAGGCCAGTTTCTGATCGTCTGAGGGATGATCGTGGCAATCGGAGAGAGTATGACAGAAATGATAATGATAGCGACAGATATGACAGGAGTGACAACTCACCATCTCGTGATACAAATAGTAGGATGGAAGGAGCATCTGATGAACCGGTGCATGATGCTTATGGTGGAGAAGGCTTGTGTGGTGCTCCTCCCTTTTCTTCGGATATGCCCCCTCCTCCCCCAGTATTGATGCCTGTTCCTGGTGCTGGGTAGGTCAACCCCCTTTGAAATTTCATGTCTTCAACATATCTTTGCATTTTTGTCCTATCAAGTTATACTTTTGTGCAGTCCATTAGGACCCTTTGTCCCGGCCCCGCCAGAAGTTGCAATGCGCATGCTTAGGGAGCAGGGAGGAACCGTCCCTTTCGAATCAAATGGTAGTGGCCGTGGTAGGAAAGGAAGACCTAGCCCACATTTGGGTGGTCCGTCACCGATACTTGCTGCATCTTCAGCATTACGACATGATCCTCGTCGCATACGAAGGTGAACTTTATACATTTGATAGATAGAACATGAAATTGTTCATATACTATTATGCCAATAGTTTAACTGAAAACTTGTACATTGTGCATGAGTACTCGGCAACGTTTCTGATTCTTGGTTTTCGAAGTCGGTTGTGGCTTTTTGTGCTTGATTCTTTTATGTTAGTTTAACTGAATGGAATTTCTCGTACCATTGACCCTACTTTTCCAAATGATTCTGATTGGGGTTTTTAATCTTTCATGACATGCAATTTCCTATATAGGTTTTTTATTTTTTAGTAGTTGTCAAGCTTTCCATCATCAGTCTGTTAATATATTCGTTATCTTATTTCTATAATATATCCATTATCTTATTTCTTATTGAGTTAGACATGGAAATAGTAGAAATTAAGTTTTTTTTTTCTTCAATTACTTTCGACTTTTAAGCATACTTCTCACGGAAACATACAGTCAATACACGTCCAAAACCTGCTATGATTCATCTTCCTGCCATCTGAGATTATTTGCTACCTTCTATCTGTCAGGGAGACTGATGTGTTCTTTTCTTGAACGTGTACTCTTTGTGTTCACTCTTATAGATTCATTAATGCCATATTTTCCTTTTTGCCTTTTTTGTATATAAGTCCCTCAAATCTCATGTATTTTTAAACAGGTCACCTAAATCTTGTGAATTGCTTAAAAGTCCCCCAAATCCCCAACAAATAAATTTATGAGTCCCTCCGGTTAGTCAAATTCATTTTAGAATTGAATATTCCGTTAGGTTTGATGGAAGAATGATTTTTGACCATTTTATCACCAATGAAACCCACCTACCCAATATTACATTTCCCTCTCCTTAATTGTTTTCATCTTCCCAACCACCGTATCGCCATTAAAATTCATCCAAAACCCAAATCTCTACACCACTCTTCTTTCTCCACCTCTCTTCTCCTTGCTAGATACTGTTCTCTTTAACATTTATCTTGTTAAACATTAACTATTATTTTTCTATTACATTTAAACATTTAAAATCAAAATCTAAAACACTTCTTCACCAAACCTTTTTCTTTCACTCATTATAAAACTCTGACAAGCTCTTGCAAATTTCTTTAAAAAACACATGCCATGCAACATTCAAGAAAAATAAAATCTGGAAAATCAAAATTAAAAGGTCAAAATTGAACTTTGTTGTGAGTTCTCATCATTTTCTCCAAATGTACAAGTCGAAAATACAAATGAGATATTTATATGAAACCTTCTTGATGAAGAGGGTTGAAGACTTTGTCCAACTCTACCAAAATTGGTTTACCTAGTTTAGGGAAGAAATATTTTTGTTTTTATTTTAAGAATGAAATGAAGAAGAGGATAAACAAAAGAGTTTTGGCCCTCAAGTATACTCAAGGACAAATTTGTCCATAACATCTTTAAGCATGAAATTCGGTTACAGTTAACCCGATGGGGATGGAGAGGGACTTCTAAGAAATATAAGATTTAGGGACCTATTTAAAAATACGTAAGATTTGAGAGGCTTATATGCAAAAAATCCTTATTCGATCTGTGGAATGCAATTGTGTTATTGTGAGCCTTATACAGGGATAGTTAAACTATTTTGAAGTTAAGCAGAGAAGTATGTTTGAATCGAGAAGTTTTTCTCACTAATGCACATATCAGGTTGGCTGCTTGCTTCTTGCTATCATTTTGCTGCATGAGATCTCCACTCAGTGGCAGAAAGCCCACCCCAATTTTTTTTTTTCCATATGCTTTTCTTTTTCATGTGAGTCAACTCACACCTGGCCCACTCTAGTCCACCCCAACTTGAATTTCTGGTTCCGCCCTTGTCACTCTATACTTAAATGATGTGAGAAATTACTTTAACAGGGATAACGTGTTGCATTAACTATTGGTTTTTGAGGGACATGGGAGGAAGCATGTCTATGGAAACATAAAGCAATATTAGTTAGAAAAGGCATCCATCTATTATTAGCAAGTGAACTGATCCTACGGAACTCTTATTAACTGCTTGAAGCTAGTAGATTGCAATTGTCATTTCCTGAAGCTATGGCCTAATGGAATATATAGCACGTGCAAAATATGTTGAGAGGCACCTGTTTGAAGTTGGGATATTGAGAGAATCAAATTGGTTAGGGTGGGAGGTCAAGGTTATAACTCGGTAAATTACTGGAAATTGTGACCACTGGAAACTATCATTAGTACGGAGGCTTTAGGAATGTTATAATTAGTTTCTAACTAATGTTCAAAGGAATATCGAGATCATTACTTTAAACATGACAAAATTCTAGAGGAAGAGTTTTGGAGGGATGGGGTGAATAATTTTGGTGGGCTTAAGGAGTGTCTAGTATCGAAAAGAAGAGTTATGGGATTGCATGTGATATCAATGAGAATGATTTGGTATTTTCTAAACTCATGTTAGTTGGAGTTTGTAGCGTAAAGGTTTGAGTTTGCTGGTCTCCCTGATTACTTATCTGCACTAGAAGGGAATGTGGGGTGCCTAGATCATTTTTCATTTAGTGAAGATCTTTAAGCAGCAGTTCTAGGTCAAGCTGATCCCAAGTGTGGGAGGTGAGGAACATATCACTCAGTATATTAAATCATATCTTGATGGGGACCTTTAGGAATTCTTCTAGATCAAGAAGGTTTGTCAATGATTTGAGAAAGATTTTTCAATCATTGAGAAAGATTCTACAAGATGGCCATCAATCATCATAAAAGAACCCGCCTAGTACTAGTGTTGTCAAGCTGCATCTAGATGCAATGGCGAAGTGCAAATAGGCATAGCACGTCAAGCCCCTTCTGGCAAGGCCTTTTTATCGAGGCACACGTCTTTAGGGTTAGGCAGATGCTTCTATTAAGGTGCAATAAATATGCAGCCGTGTTAAATGACTAAGAAAAGATTCTACAAGATGACCAACATAAAAGAACCCGTCTAGTACTAAGCTGCATCTAGATGCAATGGCAAAGTGCAAATAGGCATAGCGCGTCAAGACCCTTCAGGCAAGGCCTTTTTAGCGAGGCACACGTCTCTAGGGTTAGGCAGATGCTTCTATTAAGGTGCAATAAATATGCAGCCGTGTTAAATGACTAAGTTACATGCTTAATAGCAAGTGCAAATGGTTGGAGAAGGCAAAATACTAGATTACTAGCTAGATCAAAATAAATGGGCTTCAAGTTCACAACCAGGCTTAAAGAGAGGCTGATTCATGAGATACAAATAGAATGTGCAAGATGATGACTAATTCTATAGTATGAACCATTGACTTTAGAGCTAGAGCATGATGGTGACTAATAGGTTCTAGCTAAGAAAATGCTTGATGTTTGTTTTTAAGTCGGCAAATGGAGTCATTCTTTTTTAGTCTATTTTGATTGGAAAAGAAATTTTTTGTGTATATATGTATATATATAAAAAGTTTCAAAAATGGAAAACAATATTGTCCTGTTGAAACTTCTCCTATTGGTCCAACATGTCATGACTAATTCTATAGCATGAACCATTGACTTATATATATATATATATATATATATATATATATATATATATATATATATATACACAAATGACCTCTAGCCTAGTGGTTAAGAGAGATGCATGCAGCCCAAGTGGTCAGAAGTTCGAGCCCCAGTGGAGGCGAGTTCGCCACAATTACCCATTGCTTATATTTTTTTTTTTTTTTTTTTTTACCCATTGCTTATATATATATATATATATATATATATATATATATATATATATATATATATATATATATATATATATTGTCATTCCTTTCTCTTTGGCTAAATATGTCATGGAGATAAATGCAATTCCCTATAGAAAACTGAATTATCTTTATCTCTTCATCTAGGACTTTTTATAGTCTAGGAGAACTTGGAGGATAATCCTTGGTTGCATGATTTTAAATTGCATAACCAAAAGGTAGGTCTACTATCTGCCAATTGCAACTGGACGACAGTTTAGGTTTTATGGCATGATCCTCTCATGCTTATAGAAATATTGGCTAGGAATTTGGCACATACTTAGAGAGTTAATGTCATGTCTACAGTTGATCATAAAAATTGTCAATTCTTTTGTGGAGCTTTACTATGCTTCCATAGCTGGTCCATTTTGATGGGAGAAGGCTTGGATGATGATGATGCGAGGTCAGTTGTTGATGTATACTTTCCTTCCATGTTTTAGTTTGGTAGTAGTGGAATTTTTATTTCTGAAGTCTACTTTAATAAATTTTATTCAAGAATTTGTTAGGCATATCATAGCTTATGATTTCTTTCTGAAGTTTTTTCTTACATATTCCAGTTTTGTATAATTTTATTTTCGAAAAAATGCTTAATTCTGCCTCCGTCTAGGTTTTATGGCATGAACCTCTCATTCTTAAAGAAATGTAGCTAGGAATTTGGCACCTACTTAGAGAGTTACATCGGGTCGACAATCGATCATAAAAATTATCAATTCTTTTATGAAGCTTTTTATGCTTCTGTGGCAGACCCGAGTGTGATCGGAGAAGTAGGGATGAGCATCCGGTTTATCCAAATCGAAACCGAGCCGGAATTAGCCATAATCGAACCAAACCGAACAAATATAATTGATCTGGTTTATATTTATTTTGTTCGGTTGGGCTGTTTTATTGTGTAATGGGTTGGGCCCAAAGTTGGGCTTGTGGTTAAGTTATATTAAGAAATGCAATTTTTATATATACAATTATTTTATTTTGAAGCTTGACCGGAAGCTGGACTACTTGTTAAATTAACAAACTTGGACTTCAAAACATACATAGAATTATTGTTTTCAAAATATACACTTTTTTAATCATAAAATATGCATAGAATTTAGAGTATTTACTTAATTTCATAAGTCTTAATCTGGTTTTCAGTTTTGGACCGGAACCTAAAATCGAATAAGGAATTTTAGTATTTCTAAAACCAAACTTGAAGCGAAATATTTTCAAATCGAATCGAATCTCTTATTTGATTCGGTTATCGGTCCAAAATCGAATAATGTTTATCCCTGGCGAGCCTTTCTGGAAAGGAGGCTACGGAAGCTAGGGTTCCATCTAGGGGTAAGCGTTTGGTTTATTTGGTTTCAACCGAATTGAAATAGTCAAAATAGAATAAACCAAAATTCTAAAAATCTGAAATCAAAATCGAAACCGGACCGAAATTAGCCAAAACGGAAACTGAACCGAACCGAATATTAATTCGGTTTATACGGTTTGTTAGGTTGGAATATTTTTATTGCTTAATGGGTCGACTCCAAAGATGGAATCGTAGTTAAATTATATTAAAAGATGTAATCTTTATGGACACATTTGTTGTATTTAAAAGTTGCGTCCAGTTGGACTAGTTAAATTATCAAAGTTGGACTTCAAAACACACACACACACACACACACACACACACACACACACATATATATATATATATATATAATTGTTGTTTTCAAGATATGCACATTGTTAATCACAAAATATGCATGAAATTGAGGGTATTTACATAGTTGCATAAGTCTTATTCGGTTTTCGATTTTCGGTTTTAGAACGAAATCGAATAAGGAAATTTAGTACTTTTAAAATCGAAATTGAACCAAATTTTTTTTTTCAATGGTTCGGTTCTATTTTTTTTCCAAAACTAAATAATGCTCACCCTTAGACTTCCATTTGGAACATGTTTTTTATGGCGGAGGGGAGAGCACCCCTTCGCTCATTCTTTATGTGCTGGCGGGTGGACGTCCGTTTACCGTCGACAGAAGCGACTAACCGTAGCGGGGTTGAGGTCTTCGACGCATGAGGAGGTTAGTTTGGGGGTGGGAGTTCCCCATGGGGGGGGGAGTTCCCCATGGGGGGGGGGACGCTCCGGAGTGATCGATGCGGTTGCTCCTCTTCGCGATGATGCAGTCATGAGTGACCGTCCTCCTATATATGGGTCTCCGGCCAACAAGTCTGGTTAGATAGTGTTAGGAGATCAAAATAGTGCAGAAAAGTGATCAAGGGCAGTGGTATTCGGTCCAATGGGGACGTGCCACTGTAATGGGTGTATGAGATGGTTGTAGTCTCTCGAGAGCGTGTCACTCGCGACTCTATCCCCAGGGGAGGGTTATGTCCTCGAAGTTAGGGTCTGTGAGATAGCATGTTTCGTCGCTCTAGACGGATTCACATCATCGTAGTCCTGGCGAGTGGCCAGGCATGTCAACAAGACATATTATCCATGGTGGGGAGTTCACTTTATGTCTCCATGAAACCTTCATCTTAGGCTGCCCTATGTGCTTTCTCCTCTTCTTCATCCTCTGTGAAGAGTTATTTAGCTCGTCCGAGACACCCACGAAGATCGACGGAGTGCGTGCCGCTATTATTGCGGAAGCGGACATTGCTATATATGTGGCTTAATGGGAGACCACGCTGGTGGTTTATGTACTTTGGTAATTGTTCTTCCTACCTTGTTATCTCTGTGTGCGTTGGGTCTCGCGACCGATGGGAGGTGTGATAATTTACTCTCGTGAGAATGATTGTTCTTTGTTAAGTTATTGTAGGAGGCATATCTTGCTGTGGTTCTCAATGGAGGTCCTTGGATGCTGGACGGGCATCCGGTCGTCCCAAAGAAATGGAAGTTGTCACTCTCGTTGGAACGAGATATGCTCACCACAGTGCCAATATAGATATAGCTCCCTCGTCTACGCTCCATTTGTGGAATTCTTCGACACTTAGCAAGATTGCGAGTGTGGTGGGCATACCCTTGTGCATGGATAAAGTCACGGACTAGCGTACGAGGCTTGTGTTTGCAAGAGTATTAGTCGAGGTTACGGCTCGTGCGGATTCGCCCGTGTTATTCATGTCCATCTTTTGGATGGGTCCAAGCTCGATCAACTAGTCGTGTACGATTAGATCCCCCTGATGTACAAGTCTTGTCGGATTCAGATCTGCCAGGTGACGTCTCTGCGAGAAAGTGGTGGAGGTTTTGAGAGAAGCTTCAGAGTTATGTGGTTGGGGAGAATATCCACTCGATCAATTTGCCTAAGGTTTCAGTTTGCAGATCTGTTGAGTCATGTTCCCCTGGTGGAATTGATAGTACGAACCGAAATCCTTCCAGGGCAGCCTCAGAGCTCTGTCATCCAGTCGGACCATTTGCCAAATTCAGGAAGTAGCTTGATGGCTGACGCCCCATTTTTGGATTCCCATGCAGTTCCACTACTTGCTAGGGGAAGTGAGAAGGCCCTGCCTCTGCTCCGATCTTGTTTGGAGATTTTGTCTGGCTACGGAGATGATCGAGAGATATAAATGGAGGGTGAGGAGCTCCCTTCAAGGATTAAGAGTCAACCCGATTCAAATTACTGGAATTATGTTGCGAGCGAGACTGGGGACACAATGGGAGAAACAACTACGCAGTTAACCAAGGTGAATGTCGCTTGTGCATGGATAAAGTCACGGACTGGCGTAGGAGGCTTGCGTTTGCAAGAGTACTGGTTGAGATTACTGTCACGCCCCGACCCGGAATCACCCGAATCATCGTCCTCGCAGGGGGCGTGATGCCGCACTAGCCTGAAGTTGCGCTCGTGCAAGGCAAGATGACAAGTTCTCAAATGGTTATCTTTTGATTCAATATTTAACACGAAAGGAAACAGAGTATACGAAACAAATTCTCTTTATTGATATTCGAAACAGAGATTACAAAGGCTTTCGATAGCCTAACAATACATGCCAGATTGGCTACAACACTCAGGTTCTCTCTTGCCCACAAAGGATTTCACCGTTCCATACATCATGCCGTCTATATCTCGGCCGCATCAATCCAGTTGCGTAGTCCGAGCGTCAATGCGATCGCACGCTTCAATGCGCTTCGGCATTCCAAGCCTCAACACGTTCAAGCAACGCTTCGCCGCGAGCCATCCATTCCCTGCACCATGCATGAAGCTGGTGGGGGATCAATACGTTCGTCCTCGCATGTACTGAAGCAAAGTTCATCTTTCCAAACCAACATTTTTATATTTACGTTGAATCATGCAACTTAGCTTATGATCTTGCTATGTTCTCCTTAGGGTCAATTTCATGGCATATTCGAAAGCGTAAAGCATGTTATCATAGCATCATGTTATCGAATTGAATGTACAAGCAAGCAAGCAATCTCGTGTTTGATTCGTGGCGCGACTTACCAAGTCGACGCACTCGCCCTTGCGTCCCTTGCACTGACGCAAGGTGAATACGCCGCATTCCTTCCCTGTCATGTTATATGTGCATCTCTAAGCAGGATCTCTATGCGGGACGCATCTGCGCCTACACTTTCAACCCATCGTTCCTTAACTATATGAAGGTCGTGGGCGTATCCGCGCCGGAATGGACTAAAGGAGTTTCTCTTTTATCTTTCCTTACTTTCTTTTCTCTCCTTTTCTCTCTCGAATTTGGGTAGTTCGGCGTTTCACGGGTTGGGTTGCTATCCCAAACAACCGAAACTTACCGCGTGCCTACCATCATTTGCGGCTTCTCACATTTACGACCGAGTGCTAATCGGACTTCGCAGATGTGCGCCTATCAAAGATTAACATCCCTTCTAGGCCGAACGGTCCCGGTGCCCCGGCGCGCCCGTTCGGAGGGAAACACCCGTGCACGGGCTATTATCACGATTAATCTCAAGCCCATCCCATTCGACTATGCAACGCACTATCATTCAAACAACCAAGCATAGCCTTGAGTCCAAGACTCAGACTTTATCATCTCGCGTCTCTTCCGTTAACTTTCTGTGTTCTTACGTTTCATACTTCGTTTCAATGGTTCAATGGCATCGTGCCTCAACTCAATGCTCGTCAACCGAACGACCCGAAGGTCTCGAACACCTTTCGAGGCACCATGTCATATCCGACAGTTCCGCCACATTCATGCCACAACTGTATTCTCTCGCAACGAAGCCATCTTTTATTATCCCGTGCACGTAGGCACGTTTCGACCGTATCCTCCTGTTCTATAACTTAGCATTCAATGTTCGGAGCTTGCGCGCTAGGGCGCTCGCCTATTGTCTTTCAATGTTCTAGTCGTCTAACTCGTGCAGCAAAGGCACGGTATGGTTCGTGCACTAAGGCACTCGCCGAGTACAGTTATCCCATGTTCTTGCGGCTTGCGCACCGAGGCGCTCGCCTTAGCGATATCCAATGTTCCATAGCGACTCGTGCATATGATGCACGTTTCATTTCAATTGTTCTAACTTAGTGTTCGACACACACTATGATTTATCCCAATCGGACCACGCCCGTGGCGTCGATAGGCTAACTTAGCATACAATGATATATTTGACTTATCGAATGAAGGAGTAAAAAGAAGTCAATCCTCCCACCTTGAGTCGATATGCCTTCGTCGTTTCGCCGAGCCGATGCGGCTCGATTCCCTAACTTTGTTGCACGGCCACTCTCCTGACTTAGCCATTCGAGCACTTCGTGCTTCATTGAATCATACGTCCGATTTGCCTTAGCGTGTCCAAGTCTCGGCCCGTCGCAAGGCGACGATTTGATTTCGCGGACCCCTTACTAAATATTGCAAAAGATCGACCTCTAATATTTTTCCGTCAAAGTATAACCTGTACACGAAACCAATTAAAATCAATCCTTGCATCGATTCGGACTTGCGTCTTGGTCGATTCGATTTCTTAGAATCTTCGAGCCGATTCAACGCACTCATCCTTCGGGGCAACGCGGCGCTTCTCATCGATTCACTCGATGCATTCTTTCGGGACAAGGCAACTCTTCGCATCAACTTAGTTTGATGCGTTGCTCGGGACAACGTAACTCTCGCATTGTTTTGCATCGATACATTTTCTTCCGTCAACGCGACTCGTTGAGTCAACGCTTCAGCGTAATGCGCCGTGCGGAGCGGGGCATTACAGAATATACCACTCAAAACAAGGTTCGTCCTCGAACCAAAACCAACACTCCGACTAAGTGTTTTATAGATCATTTCACGATCTCGCCCCACCAATGTTGTTCGATTTCATAATATCTCGCAAGCTTTCCATTAACATTTCAAAGTCATCCCTGCAGCTCGATTTGAATTTTGTATACAACTCGATTTGGATCCATACTTATATTCAAGGCGTCCCGAAGATATATGTATTTTGACCAATTCCAGTGGTAGCAAATTGGAACAAAGCTGACAGGTAAATTTCAATCCTATGCTTGCCATTTCGTACTCTCGATCGGACTTATCCTTAGCAACCGTTCTCGAACTTTCATCGCATACGTATATTCGATACATACTTGCTTTCATTCAATAAAGTCACTGCATGCGACGCGATTCAAAATCGTATATCGCATTTCGTATGTTTCATCGGACTATCATTTCTATGCGTCGCGTCAAGCCGTCGCGCATCCAATCACAACGAGTCTTCGCAACGCCTTGCGTTCGAAGTCGCCACCCAACTATTTCCGAAATTTCACTATGCAACTTATCTTGATACGATTTCCTTATCAACAATTGGGACTACGCCCGCTCGGTGGCTTATCTAGCACCGTGCTTAACTTCTCCCGACGCAACTTTAAATTGACATTGCACAAAGGCCACAATCTATCCAACACGAACGTTTACATCAAGGCGACGGTGCTCAAGGCAACGATCGCCTTAGCACGAAGGTCTTTACGACGCAACTTACATCCAATTTCCTAATGAGTAGGAATTCACTAGCCAAATTCCCAACTTATCCGTCTCGCAACATCGAACATAATTTCGATTCACGCAAGCTCAATTGCAAGGTGAATCCGAATCCAACGACATGACTCGTAAGCTATTCCCTTATCGTTCCCTCTCGTGCATAGCACGTTTCTCGCAATCGCCTAGACTTATCGTCAACATGCACCGTGCTATATTTGTTATCGATGCAATCCCATATGCGATATCGCATGGGTCATCTTACGGTCTGCAGTATTCAATTTGATTTGGCGGTCAAGTCTTCTAGGGTCAGCTGCCCCGAAGCTACGCTCGATAATTGTGGATCATTAACGAAGGACAGTTTAATACGAACCATGCTATATCTTATTTCGGAGCCAAATCACGTTCCGACGATTCTATGCGACTACCCACTTTCGGACATAACCATTTCTATCGGCGCAACTGATGCGCAACTATCCTCCGAGTCAAGTCATGCACTGCCGTCGATGATTCCGCAATTTTACGAAACATCTACTCCCATCGAGCTCGAGTCTATCTTATTCGCGGGTCGACACACGAGATGCTATACGTATCGAGCAATCGTCGATGACTTATAGTCTCGTCTTGATCAATCACGAAGTTCATGATCAACCAGTTCGTTTCTTTCTCGTATTATCTACAAAACTTTGATAGCGCAAAGCGCACTCCATTTTGTATTCTCACATTGTGTTTACGTTTCCTTACGTATCGATCTCGATACGCCGTATCAATTTCGATAACGTAGGGGTCAACTTTGAACCCGCTTCAACGTCGACTTCTTGCATTACATACTTCCAAGTTCTTTACAAACTTTTCCATACGCATCAACTTGTTTTCCGATTCGCCGCATTCCGCTATACTTTGATCGCGTAACTGAGTTACCGATTATCCAACATCGAACCCTCGAGTTATACGATCACGCCCTCTAAGTTTCGCGTGTTTTTCAGTCGTACTCAAATGAGTTTCGCCGTAACGTAACCAACTTATTTCTTAGGCACGATTTCTCACGTCAACCAACTCTTCACCGAAGTCGCACATCGTGCGATTCGATTACAATTTGCATCGTCTAACATTCTTATCGAAATCGCAAGTCGTGCGATTCGATTCGCTTAGCCAAACATTTCTATCGAGATCGCAAGTCGTGTGACTCATTTGTAAGCTCGAGTTTTCCTTTCCCGTCGATCAGATTATTACGTCAAGGCATAACCGTTTTGCTAGTCTCGGTCGTCCGACCAACTTATAACTTCCGTCCGACGTATCGTTCATCGATACGAGTCTCGCCTTACCGTCCCAACCGATTTTTCGAAGAACACTTGCACAAACATACCGTCATACAAATTTTTCAATCAAGTCTCGGTACTCCCCCGTCTGTTGCGGACAAACCTTCCGCAATTCTCACAACGCGTCGATGCAATTCATCGCACGAGTGTTATACCATATACCACTCGAAATCGAGTTATTCATCGCCTACGTAGTATGGCATATACCACTCGGAATTCAAGCCACTTCCCTCGCATTATACTTAGTATAGACCAACGATCTCTTCCGACTCACGATTTCCGCAGTGATCGTGCTTGATCACAACCGTAACTTTGATTCTATCAAATCCGACGCAACTCGGTCAATGTTCTCGTTTGCCAACATAAGTTTGGTGTGCAACCGAACGATTCGTTCTATCGATTTACGATTTCAATACTTTCCTTACTTTGCATCTCGTGCAACAATTTATTTGATATACGTTGCACCCCGTGCAACAAATTTTACTTTCGATACGCATTGCACATCGTGCTACGATTTATTTCCGACATTTTATTTCACTTTGTACAACGATTCATTTCCAATTTCCTTTGCACTCCGTGCAACGATTAACTTGATATGTGTTGCACCACGTGCAATGATTTTACTTCCAACACGCGTTGCACATCGTGTTACGATTTATTCCCGACTTTCCAAGTCAATGCCCAAATCCGTTTAGCACATTCGGTATTGGCTTATCACTTCTCACTTTCATTTTAACGCATATTCCCATTAACTCGTTGCACTTCGAGCATCGTTTTATTCCCCATTCAACATGTTACATTGCAACAGCGTCTCAAATCGTATCTCACAATTTGTTGCGCTTGTAGCAACTAACATTTTCACGGCTCGTTGCATTCAATGCAATATACCCTTTGTGACTTTCCTTAGCAAACATCATGAAATTTCCAAAACACATGCGGCAAAATTTCATGATTTGTATTAGACTTATTGTATGGAACATCCAGTGCGGCATCGAGTAGAGTCAAGAGTGATATCAAGTGGTGGTGGGCAACTTTTTGAATTGTAATGAAGCGAGCGTCCAGAGGAAATTGAGCCTAGAGCTCTGATACCAATTTGTCACGCCCCGACCCAGAATCACCCGAATCATCGTCCTCGTAGGGGGCGTGATGCCGCACTAGCCTGAAGTTGCGCTCGTGCAAGGCAAGATGACAAGTTCTCAAATGGTTATCTTTTGATTCAATATTTAACACGAAAGGAAACAGAGTATACGAAACAAATTCTCTTTATTGATATTCGAAACAGAGATTACAAAGGCTTTCGATAGCCTAACAATACATGCCAGATTGGCTACAACACTCAGGTTCTCTCTTGCCCACAAAGGATTTCACCGTTCCATACATCATGCCGTCTATATCTCGGCCGCATCAATCCAGTTGCGTAGTCCGAGCGTCAATGCGATCGCACGCTTCAATGCGCTTCGGCATTCCAAGCCTCAACACGTTCAAGCAACGCTTCGCCGCGAGCCATCCATTCCCTGCACCCTGCATGAAGCTGGTGGGGGATCAGTACGTTCGTCCTCGCATGTACTGAAGCAAAGCTCATCTTTCCAAACCAACATTTTTATATTTACGTTGAATCATGCAACTTAGCTTATGATCTTGCTATGTTCTCCTTAGGGTCAGTTTCATGGCATATTCGAAAGCGTAAAGCATGTTATCATAGCATCATGTTATCGAATTGAATGTACAAGCAAGCAAGCAATCTCGTGTTTGATTCGTGGCGCGACTTACCAAGTCGACGCACTCGCCCTTGCGTCCCTTGCACTGACGCAAGGTGAATACGCCGCATTCCTTCCCTGTCATGTTATATGTGCATCTCTAAGCAGGATCTCTATGCGGGACGCATCTGCGCCTACACTTTCAACCCCATCGTTCCTTAACTATATGAAGGTCGTGGGCGTATCCGCGCCGGAATGGACTAAAGGAGTTTCTCTTTTATCTTTCCTTACTTTCTTTTCTCTCCTTCTTTTCTCTCTCGAATTTGGGTAGTTCGGCGTTTCACGGGTTGGGTTGCTATCCCAAACAACCGAAACTTACCGCGTGCCTACCATCATTTGCGGCTTCTCACATTAACGACCGAGTGCTAATCGGACTTCGCAGATGTGCGCCTATCAAAGATTAACATCCCTTCTAGGCCGAACGGTCCCGGTGCCCCGGCGCGCCCGTTCGGAGGGAAACACCCGTGCACGGGCTATTATCACGATTAATCTCAAGCCCATCCCATTCGACCATGCAACGCACTATCATTCAAACAACCAAGCATAGCCTTGAGTCCAAGACTCAGACTTTATCATCTCGCGTCTCTTCCGTTAACTTTCTGTGTTCTTACGTTTCATACTTCGTTTCAATGGTTCAATGGCATCGTGCCTTAACTCAATGCTCGTCAACCGAACGACCCGAAGGTCTCGAACACCTTTCGAGGCACCATGTCATATCCGACAGTTCCGCCACATTCATGCCACAACTGTATTTTCTCGCAACGAAGCCATCTTTTATTATCCCGTGCACGTAGGCACGTTTCGACCGTATCCTCCTGTTCTATAACTTAGCATTCAATGTTCGGAGCTTGCGCGCTAGGGCGCTCGCCTATTGTCTTTCAATGTTCTAGCCGTCTAACTCGTGCAGCAAAGGCACGGTATGGTTCGTGTACTAAGGCACTCGCCGAGTACAGTTATCCCATGTTCTTGCGGCTTGCGCACCGAGGCGCTCGCCTTAGCGATATCCAATGTTCCATAGCGACTCGTGCATATGATGCACGTTTCATTTCAATTGTTCTAACTTAGTGTTCGACACACACTATGATTTATCCCGATCGGACCACGCTCGTGGCGTCGATAGGCTAACTTAGCATACAATGATATATTTGACTTATCGAATGAAGGAGTAAAAAGAAGTCAATCCTCCCACCTTGAGTCGATATGCCTTCGTCGTTTCGCCGAGCCGATGCGGCTCGATTCCCTAACTTTGTTGCACGGCCACTCTCCTGACTTAGCCATTCGAGCACTTCGTGCTTCATTGAATCATACGTCCGATTTGCCTTAGCGTGTCCAAGTCTCGGCCCGTCGCAAGGCGACGATTTGATTTCGCGGACCCCTTACTAAATATTGCAAAAGATCGACCTCTAATATTTTCCCGTCAAAGTATAACCTGTACACGAAACCAACTAAAATCAATCCTTGCATCGATTCGGACTTGCGCCTTGGTCGATTCGATTTCTTAGAATCTTCGAGCCGATTCAACGCACTCATCCTTCGGGGCAACGCGGCGCTTCGCATCGATTCACTCGATGCATTCTTTCGGGACAAGGCAACTCTTCGCATCAACTTAGTTTGATGCGTTGCTCGGGACAACGTAACTCTCGCATTGTTTTGCATCGATACATTCTCTTCCGTCAACGCGACTCGTTGAGTCAACGCTTCAGCGTAATGCGCCGTGCGGAGCGGGGCATTACAATTACGGCTCGTGCGGATTCGCCCGTGTTATTCATGTCCATCTTTCGGATGGGTCCAAGCTCGATCAACTAGTCGTGTACGATTGGATCCCCCCGATGTACAAGTCTTGTCGGTGTATCAGTCACTTGGAGTCAAACTGTTCAGATCCGCCAGGTGACGTACTCCGCAAGAAAGTGGTGGAGGTTTTGAGAGAAGCTTCAGAGTTATGTGGCCGGGGAGAATATCCACTCGATCCATTTGCCAAAGGTTTCAGTTTGCGGATCTGCTGAGTCATGTATGTTCCCCTGGTGGAATTTATAGTACGGACCGAGATCCTTCCAGGGCAGCCTCAGAGCTCTGTTATCCAGTCGGACCATTTGCCAAATTCAGGAAGTCGCTTGATGGCTGACGCCCTAGTTTTGGATTCTTATGTAGTTCCACTGCTTGCTAGGGGAAGTGAGAAGACCCTGCCTCCGCTCCGATCTTGTTTGGAGATTTTGTCTGGCTACGGAGACGATCGAGAGATAGAAATGGAGGGTGAGGAGATCCCTTCAAGGATTGAGAGTCAACCAGATTTAAATTACTGGAATTATGTTGCGAGTGAGACTGGGGACACAATGGGAGAAACAACTGCACATTTGACCAAGGTGAATGAAAAGTGGCTTGCACTTATGCAACAAACTGAGAAGAGTGAGAAGAGTTCACCAAGGGTGGGTTTACCACGCTATACATATATATATGTCCAGTCTGGTGGAGTATGTCCAGAGGAGAGTGGAAGGTTGGCAAGCAGCCGGTTTGGTGGGATCAGGACTGCCATAGTCTGGTGGAGTATGTCCAGAGGAGAGTGGAAGGTTGGCAAGCAGCCGGTTTGTCATTTGGCGGCCGCATCGAGCTGGTCAGATCGGTGATTTCGGCTGTGGCCCATTTCTGGCTGCAGTCCATCCTTCTCCCTGTGGCCACTATTTGGAAAGTGGAGCGGCTCTGTGCTGATTTCATTTGGAGGGGGGGTATGCATGCGATCTCCTGGGAGCAGTTCTGTCCCAGGAAGGAGGGAGGAGTGGGACTCAGGCCGTTGTTGGAGATTAGGGAGGCCTCCGCGCTTAAGCTGGCCTGGAGATTCATCAGCGGGGGGTCTCTATGGGCGGACTGGATGCACAGCAGATACGTGAAGCAGGACAACTTTTGGACGTGTACTACTGACAACAATCACTTAGTCACGTTCAAGATTGTCTTGAGAAACAGGGGGGTGCTCAAGTCTGCTATCCGGAAGGTCATGAAGGATGGGTCTGGAACGGACCTCTGACGGTATCCTTGGATAGATCGGCGTTCGCTTTTGGACATCAGGGGTGCCTCGACACATCAGGAGGACAGGCGTGGTCTGACGTGTAGTCGCATCATACGCAATGGGGAGTGGAGGCCAGAATCTTATCGGTTTACTGAGGAGCTGGGTGGGATCATTACTTTTACAGTCATTGATCCGGCTTTGCCTACTGATCGGTGGATTTGGGAGCAGACTACTCCGGGAACTGGGGAGTTCCAATTCCGAAGCTGCTACAACCTCATCTGGCGTACTTCTCCTCTGAGTTCTGACTACGAGTTCGTTTGGTGCAAGGGTCTGGCCAGGAAGATGCAGCTGTGTCTACAAGCTTCTACTGGGCCGCCTTTTGACTAGGGACTGCCTGAGTTCGTTTGGAGTGCCGGTTCTAGATCCCAAGTGTGTGTTTTGCTGTTTGGAGTCTGAATCTATAAAGCACATTTTCTTGGAGTGCGCTCTGGCATGACAGATCTGGTCGGAGCAGAGTCGAGTGTTGGGAGTGTGCGTCTCCGGAAAAGGAATTAGGGACTGCTTCAGTTTGGCATGTATGGCGGGAGCGAAACCGTCGGATATTTGAGGGGCTGATCACCCCTCCGGTAGGCATTCTCCATAACATCGAGTTTGATGTAAATGCTATGGGGAACTGATGAGTGGGAGTCCCACTTTGATTGTATGTTGTAAGATTAGTGCTTTACTTTTGGAATAAAATTTACCCTTTTTCCAAATATATATATATATATATATATATATATATATATATATATGAGAAGAGATCCGTATCCTCACTTTTGCATCCTCCAAGCATCCCTCTAATCCCTTTTGGGCCTAAATTGACCTCTCCATTTACATATATGCTCAGTTTTGTGGTATATTTTTGGTGAATCCTATCAATTTGCCGAAAGCATAAATACCCAACTCGTTTTGCTGCTGACTTCTTTCTGTTCTTATTGTTGCAGTTATCAAGATCTTGATGCTCCAGATGATGAAGTGACCGTTATAGACTATCGGAGTCTAAATTAAGGGATGGACCAAGAAAAAGCACTGGGGGTTGCCGAGATCAGATTACCTTTTTTCCGGGTTGTACTTTGTTGTTATCAGTCGGATATAAAGCTCCACCTCGAGTTTCCAAGGTAATCATCTATCACAAGAACAAAAAATAATGCATATCAAATCTACACTATGTGAATCCTTTGCATTTTTTTTTGTAGATTCCTGGAACTGGAATTTTTAAGTTTTGATTTGTTCCATTGGTGTGCCCTAGAGGTCTCTGGTCGCTGTGTAAACTAACAGATTTATATTGTACACTTGATCAATATCTTGAAGGTAGACACGTAAAATAAGACGCCCCTGATTGGGATGGTTCTTAGTTGATTGTGTGCTCAGTTGATATGCCCTTGTGAAAAGTAGTGGTCACAAAGCTTCAAAAACATTTATTACGCAGCTAAGTTCCTCCACAAAAAGACTCGTCCTATAAAGATAATACAGTATGCATCAGACTCACCTTGCAACCAAAGTGTTTCTGACTTTATCCTGAGGAGGGCAAGGACAGGAAGGAAAGTAACAGAAAATGAGATGAAATTGGAAGTATTTGGTTGAGGAAAAAGAAAAAAGGAATGTTGGGCTAGGAGGAAAGAAAAAGGCAAAAAAAGAAGAGAAACTAACTGGAAAAAAAATTATTTCCATTTTCCCTAAAAGCCTATCTCTGTCTCAGTTTTCACCTTTAGTTTCCTTTCAAAATTTCTTCTCAGCCAAACAATGAAAAAAAAAATCTTTCTTTTTCAATTTTTTTTTTCTTTCCGTCACAAAACAAACATAACATTAGGTTGTGCTTAGCCTTTAAAGCTATCTTTGGTGGTCGAAAGTAAGAAAAATAAGAATAAAAGTGTCATCTTGAAATGGGATCCCATTTACACAGTAGCAACCTTCAGTCTTTTTGCTTGTTTGGTTAATGAAAAAGTTGGAAAGAAAATTATGGTATCCAATAAGTTGATGGGAAATAGATCATTTTCTATCTTAACAACGAAACAAAACATTAAAAGAGGAAGGAAATAACTTTTTGACTGTTTGTTTGGTTAATAAAAAAAAGTAGAAAAGATATAATGAAGTTTGAAGGTTAATAAGAAAAAGTAAGAAAAGATATAATGAAGTTTGAATTAAAGAACTTGTTAGAAAAAAGAGAAGGTGATTGAGGTTGACGATGTCGAATAAGTGATGAAGAAGAGAGGAGAGTCAATAACAATAACTATTATTGTTTTCATTTTCTTTTGGTATGATGTTAGGACAATTTGGACAACATTATTCAGATTTATTGCATTTGTAGGGAATTTAGCAAGATATTTCTGACGAGATAATCGTTTTCAACGTGTCACACTATAACAAATAGATAAGGAAAAGTCACACTATAACATTTGAATATGCTATTAAGAAATCCGAATTTGCTGTTGAAGTTAGAAGTCAAATCTTCAGCAAATTCAATATGTTTATTTAGGATTTGATTTGATAAAATTATTTATATCTTTTGTATAGACTATAGATAGCTTAGGATATAATTCACTTTATTTATAAGTAGGATTTTTTTTGGGTTGTCATTCAATTTTACCCCTTGACTTAATATGCTAAAGATATGAATGTTCCGACCGCAAATTGTCATTCTACCTCTTCGTAGAGACTCTTTAAACTTGGAGAGAGCTCCATGGTTGCATCAACTTAAACTATATTGCCAAAATATGGTATACCAACCTGGCAACTAGTCAATTAGTTTTATGACATGGCTCTTGTGTTCATAGCTACTTAATGTAGTAATTTGATATCAACGTAGAAGCAGGGGCGGATCCAGAACCAGAACTAAAAATATGGTTGCTACAATAGATTAGGGTGGACTAATCCATATAAATTTTTTTTTAAAAAAAATGTAAAAACATAAGAAAAATAGAGTGATTTTTTTTTTTTTTTTTTTTTGAGGTGAGCTCCTGTCCACTCCAGCTCAAGGTTGGATCCGCCCATGCGTAGAAGGTCAACAAAAAGTCAATATTCAATCAAAAAAACTTTATCAATTTTAATAGAGTTTTCACGTACACAATAGTCAACCTCGTTTTGAAGCGAGAAGGCATGGTAACAGTAAGTAGGATAAATAATATGATATATGAGGTTTTGTAAATAAAGAAGATGTTACACCCTGCTCCCAAAAATATGGTGATACACAACTACAAGAATCATTACAAGAACTTGCTTTTGACACGAGTCAAAAATCAATTGTAAGAACTTGCCTTTGACACGAGTCACATAGAACTTGTCTTTGACACAAGTCAAAAAATTAAATTTTTATCTCAATGACAACATTAAGTGACGACCAATAAAAATATAGTCACTCAACGATTTAACTGTGTGGCAGTATACCACTATTGTTACTGAATCAAATTACGAGTGGCAACAAAAATTATTTGTCACAGAAATATCCTTTTCAGTGACAAGTTTAACACTCATCATAAACCATTTATCACAGAAACCCAATTTTTTTTGTAGTGAATGTACCAGTCCACCGTAAACAGTTATTGCTTAATAGGATATATAGGATATAAAACGTAGAATACATGTCATATTACACTTCTAATCTAATAATCTAATAATAAAATAATAATAAAAGTTAAGATAATACAAACTAACTATTGTATATTCACTGATACAACTTTTATAATACAAATCCAAAATGGTACAACTATTGTAACCTAGTCTGTACCACTACATACAAGCCAAAATGAATAACCTAATTATATACTCAAATCTCAGGTTGTAGAGAGTACATCACCTAGTTCTTAATGTACACACCATACATACACTATGTCTACAGACCAGGGCCGTCCTGAGCTTTATTCACTGGAAAAAAAATTATGCCCTTCTTTTTTCATAAATGTCCATATTTTTAATAAATAAATTTAATTAATAATGATAAAACTACGAAAAAGTACATGACAACAAAAAAAAACATGGTCCAATCAGAGAACATAGAACCAATAAATCAATTAAAAAGTTAAACCAATTTCTTCACATTTTTCAGCAAATTTTCTGGTACATATTTCTTAGACTTAGGACTCCAATTTTTTCCACATTTTATAATAGATCTTCTTGTACATATTTCTTAGACTTGGGCCTCCTCTAACGGCCTACACAACAAACAACCACCAAATCAGCCAAATTCTCATCTTAGAGGCACAATCATCAATTGTTCGATCAACAACTATATTTCTCAAGTTATTTTTTCAATACTTAAGATTGTTAATCCATTAAATCTCTCTTGAGTCATGGTGGTCCGCAAATAAGATTTTATAATTTTAACTTTGAAAAATTTCTTTATGCGGATGCCACATTAACAGGTACAGTCAACAAAATTTTATATGCAACAAAAATATTGGGAAATGTTTCCTTTTTTTTTTGCAAACTCCATAATTTTGATGGAATTCCATGGCCTATGTACTTCGTATGCTTCACTGGGTAACATCTCCTGCAATATTTGTAACTCTGAAAGTAAGTACTTTGCATCAATATTAGACATATTACCATGTTTCAAAGCTATTTCAAGATTCAAACAAGAACTTCTCGATTCATCATCATCTAATGAAACCAACTTACATGCATCAAATAAAAATACATTCAAACTTTTTCATTTGTTCAAATTTGCTATTTAACTGAGAAAGTGTCATATCAACTAAAACAATAAAGTAATCGGTTTTAAAGGTTTCTTGAGCAGATTGTTCTCTTTCCGTACTTGGAATTTCATTAAAATGTTTCATTCTAGAAACTCTGAGTTTAACTGGAAAGATAGGCTTAATTTCCAATTCAGATGCAATTTCTTTAGCACCAATAATGGCAGAAGTGAACCCGTTTTTTTCTATATTTTTCAAACCATGATACCAATCCTTCCAAGTTCTTAGTAGCGATATCAATAAGCATATTTTCAGATTGAGATTTTGCTAATTAAATTTATCTTGTACAAAATTTCATGCCAAATAAACAAACCTAGAATAAAGTCAAAACTTGAAAACTCACCCGAGACCAACTTTTAAGCTGCCCAAATTACTTTGGAACCATCATGAACTTCAATTAATGTTTTCAAAGCTAGTTTTATTTGAGGAGACTAGGTTTTTATTGCTTTAACACTTTCGCATGTCTTTTCCAACGTGTAGCAGACAATGATTTTAAAGTTAAATGATCAACATATTCAAGGAGCAAATTTTATCTCTTTATTGAATTAGAAAACACATTATAAATAGTTTGACAAGCTCCCCCAAAAAAGTTTTCCTTCTAAACAAGAATTGACCATATCACAAAGTACAAAATTCAAACAATGACAACCACATGGCATATAAAAAACTCTAGGATTTATATCCAACAATCTTTTCTGAACCCCTTGGTGCTTTTCTTTCATGTTAGATCCATTATTATAACCTTGCCCTCTCACATGATCAATTTCAAGATCAAGAAGTGTAGAGCAGATTGTAATTCATTAAAAAGCCCCAATCCAGAAATATCTTTCACATTTAGAAACTCTAAGAAATATTCTTCTATTTTTATTAGGGTATTGTTCACATCTACACATCTTAAACTCAGAGTCATTTGTTCTTTGTGATTTGCGTTAGCAGTGCAATCAAGAATTAGGGAAAATTATTTTGCTTTTATTTTTTGAATGATTACACTCTTAACACTTGATGTTAATGTAACTATCAACTTATTTTGAATTTTATGACTAAGATAATAATCATAATGGACACTTTCTTGAATGAGTCAAAAATGCTGCATAATTATCGGATCAAACTCTGTTATTATTTCAAAAAAACCTAAAAAAATTCCATTGCATACGTCATATATTTTTTCATTTGTTCCATGAAAGACCAAATTATTCATTGCAAGTCTTTTCACAACAGCAATTAACCTCACCATGATTTGTTTCCAACGATCAGTATCTCTTTTATTTGTTCTTGTAGTTCTCTATCAATCGTTTGCTTTGTATTCAATATGATTCGTAGTTCAGCCAAAGCTTTAAGGTTAATGAGGTGTTCACGACTGTTTTCATGTTATTTAAGTTTGTGACCTAGATGTTTCCAATCACTAACACCTTCATCTGCTAAATGACTTCTAGTGTGAGTTCTTCTTACCACTTCACAACAGAAACAAAATACTCTGTCGAGTTGATCTTTTGAATAAACCAACCACTTTATAGCAAAAACTTCTCCTTTTGCTAGTTATCGATTGTAATAATCAGAGGAAAATGCTCTTTTGACTATCTTTAGGATAACTATAATTGACTTCTCTAATAGATCATTTTCTACCAATAAATCTCTCAATTTTGCATTTAAACTATCCCACACTCTTGGATCAAAAATATTCAAAGGCATTGTAGTTTCTGAATAGTCAAGCACATTGATATTTTTATCATTTTCAGGATTATTGTTAAGTTCTTCACTATTTATTAGTTCATTTCCGTTTCCATTTGGATTTGAAAATTTTAAGTTTACCTCACTCTCATGATGAATTTGCTGTACATTTTCACTAACCAATTCTTCAACAAGATTTTCATCAGGAACATTTGTTATCTTCATAAATTTATCTAGAGAATTTCTTTGGCTTTTAATAACCTTTTCTATCATTTTTTTCTTTTTCTTTTCTTTTCTGACTTCCAGAGGATTGTTTCATAGGAAACATAATTATAGTCTAAACTTTATGCTACAAATACTTAACCTCTAAAGTAGCATAAACAAATATAACTAGTAAAATAATATCAGACAAATACTAGCAAAGCACAAACAAACAGCACAACAGTCTATATAATTAGAATAATAATCAAACAATTCATGCACAAAAATAAAACCTGGAATGTCAGCACTTTAGCAATCAATCTTGAAAGGTGAGCTTAGCAGTCAAGAGGTGGTTGCATCTAGATAAGATGCTCAGAATAAGAAAATAAAATTTGTTAGAGGTGCTCAGGTGCTAGTCTGTGAAGTTTACGTATTGTTTTCCTATTCTAATATACAATCAATTCAATCATTACAAAAAAATGAAGTTTCTGCAGCCCCCTAGATGAGTAACTTCTTTCTCTTTGTGAGTTCTAATGGCAGGTATTAATATAGCACTAACAGAAGTAAATTAATTGCAAAGGTCGTAAAATGTTTCAATTGTCTTTCCGTTGACAGTCAATCATTTTCCATCTGCCATCTGATCTATCTCATCCATTATAAATTTGAATTTTATATATACTGCATGTTACAAACTTACAGTAAGGAACTATTTACAAATGACTGAAATTTTCGAGAGCAGAAAAAAAAAATATTAGGCTCCTTATTTAATAAATGGCCAGAAATTTAAGAAGGAAAAATTACTAGAATTAGGCTGACCATATTTCTCTGATTAAGAATTAGGCATCTTTTCATTTTTACATCAAACAAACTATAAGAGAGAGAGAGAGAATAAAATTAAATTGATCGTTAAGTGTATCATAAATAATTTTAAAATATACAGTAAATAAGTAAAGAAATCCAGATATACCTTGCATGATTGTTTTTTTGCAATTGCAAATTGATAGGCTAATAAAAAATCCATTCCCTAGGCTAATCCAGACATACCTTCCCGATGAAGAAAAATCCATGTCAATTCTTCTTGCCACCATGACTCTTCCTCTTCCCTAGAAGAAACAACCACATGACTCTTCCTCCTCCCTAGTAAGAGCATCTCCAACCCTATTGTGACTTTGAAAAAAAGTTAATGCCACATAGGAATGACAAAATTTTATTCAAAAGTTCTTCTCCAATACAATTGTCAAGTCAATTGTGAAGCTTATGTGGCAAAAATTAAAGAAGACATTGTGAAGTTGATTGTCATGTTCTAGACAATGCACTTGACAATGTATTCTCTTCCATGTCATCAATTATGAATAAAAAATATTAGAAAAAAGAAAGAAGATGAGTAGTTGTCTTAAAAGTTGCATTGGAAGTTGGAAAAAATACTTTTTATTGTCTCCTCAATACTTTTGCATTGGAGAGAGTTTTTCTATCCCATTGTCTTTTGAGATATAATTTTGCCACATAAACAAGACATTGTCTTGTGGCTCATGCCACATAGGAGCCACCTAAGACTCACAACACTTAACAAGACAATAGGGTTGGAGATGCAGTAACATGGCTCCGTTTGAGCTGGGTCCAGGCTCCAATAAAAATGCTAAATGCCCCCCTTCTATTTGGGTCGTGCTTGGATGCAGCAGGCTCTTGCATAATAAGGAAGAAAAAAGAATTGGGTCTAGGCTCCAGCATACTAACTATATAATAATTGGAGGTGCCCTACTTTTGTTTGGGCCCTGGGCTTTGACCCAGTCTGCCCTACGCCAGGGTCGGGCCTGCTACGGACACCGGTCGAACTGAGCGATATACTCTACAAACAGTACCATTTTCGTCACGTAGCTCTTCCTATCGGCTTCTCAGCTAATATCCGTGGGTAGTCAACCGTATGGTCGGTATATGGGAAACGCAGAACCCCATATTATGGATACAACTACTCCTCTTCTAGTGTCCATGGAGTGTAAATAATATAACAGGAAATGTAAACGAAGAAGAAAGTATGCTAATATGACTCTCAGTAAAACATGTCCTTAGTCTAATATAATTGAAGATAACTTCCAATGTATGTCCTATTCTCTCTCGAGGCTAATCCCGTGTCTTCATGTGATCATGGTCCCAATTGGTTGGTGCTTAGATTTCCAACCCTATTGCATGACAATTATCTTAATCAATGTTTTATCCAAAGAATGAGTATATCCTAAGCACTATCACTGTCTGCCACGAGTTCCAAAATAATTGGGTACCAGTAGTTGGTACGTCCTAGGGCCGGCCCAGGGTGCCAGGGCAACCGCTCATGGCCCCATAAAATTTGTGGGCCAATTTTTTTTTTTTTAATATATATATATATATATATATATATATATATATATATATATATATATATATATAATCTTGTAAACATAGAACTAATATGTAACATGACTCTCCTTTATCACAAACAATTGTGGTGTAGTGTTAGTATGTTAAACTTGCACACAAGAGATCCTAGGTTCAATTCTTGGTTGCAACATTTTTTAAAATTTACTTTTAATTCAATTTTTTTATATTATATATGGGTCATATTTTAAAAGTTTGCATAGGGCCCCCATGAACTCAGGGCCGGCCCTGGTACGTCCAATCTACGTCGCGACACCGAAAGTGGTACATTGCCTACTCTATAAGTAACAATACGATATTATAGCCTCCCTAAAACTATTTATCATCTAGAATATATGAGAACTAGGAAATAGAAATACGATAAGCATACGAATAAAAGGCTATGCATTCAAGACTATCAAAAGGAAGAACAAAATCATGAATCTCGATGTCAATTGCGAAGCTCCCTAGGCTAGGATGACTCGTCTAAGATGTCAACTTTATTTATCCAGTAAAGATAGGAACAAGTACAACAATTAAAGCTTACATAATATGATATATTTACTGGTACTAACAGGATCGATAAAGGAAAAATTATTATACTATAATATGATAAGTATACATATAAACTAGAATGAGATAATAGGAACAATGAACTATGATATAATGCATATAGTTACAGTATGAGAAACTAGCATGCATGACACTATTAAGAAGGACCATCTATATGCATACAATGTGTTTTAAAATATAAACTTTCAACAACCCTAGGATATATGGCATGCACAATGCGTATGGTACAAGATTAGACAAAATGAAAGAGTGATTCAATGCAAATGACCTCTAGCCTAGTGGTTAAGAGAGATGCATGCGACCCAAGTGGTCGGGAGTTCGAGCCTTAGTGGAGGCGAGTTCGCCACAAGTACCCATTGCTTCAAAAAAAAAAGAGTGATTCAATTCGTTGTTCACACGCACACTCGCCATATTTTCCCACCCATCACTTAGTAAACATGATCACAATAAGCTAGAAACAAGTAACATGGTAAACATGCATGAGATACATGAACATGAACCACAAAGTATAACAAGAACTAATCTCATGCACAAGCACTAGTCAACATGAATCAAGGATCACTGACGCAGTATGATAGCGGAACGAACTTACCTTTGTGCTTGGCAATATCCAAGTCGATCGGTGACGACGATAACTGGACCACCGTTGCTTGGTGAGAGCGAAGGGATACCGCAAAAACTCTGACGGATGGTCTGGTGAGGGGTCCGCACGAAAGTTGCTTGAAAACTTCTAGCAAGGTGCTTCTGAATCCACGGAACAGTCGAGTCCATGACCAAAAAAATAAGAGAATGAATCTCAGAACTCAAAGAAGAATTTTATTGATAAAAAGTTATATCCAACTATATACAGAAGGTACCTATTTACAAGAATTTTATGATAACCTAATCTTAATCAAACACAAAATCTAATCTTAATCAAATAAAGAGAAAACCTACCTTAATAAAAGATTAGTCAAAATAAGAGTCCTAAAAGAAATAAGATTATTAACAACTCTAGCATAAATAAAGCTAAAAAGAAAAGAAAGAAAAAATAAATCTTATAAGGATTCAGAATTGGAATCCACGCTACACCATGCTTCAAGAGAACTCGTCCTTGAGTTTTTGTTTCTCAAGGCCACTTTCAAGTTCTTGACCGTCAACAATCATAACAATCTTTTGTTGTTATGGACTGGTCTTTGGAATATCGCCCGGTGCTAATGGATGGAGAGTGAAGCATCGTCCATCTTGAAGGAAGGAATATGTGTTATCTTTTTTCCGGTACGTGACATTTCTGTCAAATTACCACGGCCGACCGAGGATGATCTGGCAAGTGTCCATGTCGACAATATCGAATATGACTTCATCTTTGTAAGACTTTCCAATGGAGAAGGGTATGCGACAAACTTCAGGATGACCATGTTGTAGCCCTGTTGAATCCAACCAATTTTATATGAAACTGAATGTGCTTCTTTTGTTAGTCTCATCATATCTACCATTACTCTTGAAATAATGTTCTTTGTACACCTATTGTCAATGATGATGTTAAACTACTTGTCTTTAACCTTGCATCAAGCTCGGAAGACATTGTAGCGCTGGGGTGGTTCTTCAATCTTTGGGGCTAGCAATAGCCACCTAACAAAGCATACTAGACATTCGTCGTCATCTTCAGGAAGGATCTCTTCTTCTCTTGGGTGTTCTTCTTATCCCTCTTCGTCTTTATAGTCAGCTAAGGCAACTTGTGCTCTGAAGGGCAGCTGTTGGATAAATGTCTAATTTTGTTGTAATGGTAATACTTGTTTCCTCTTGGTTTGCTATATAGATTGACAGTCTGCTGAGGTTTAGAAACTTCTTGTGGGGCCCATACTCTTAGAGGTACATTTGGTAGAAGAGAAATATAATATGCTGGTCCTTTTCCCTTATTGGAATAGATGGCAGCTTGATTTTGCGTCCAATCGCCATTTGTTTTTGGTTTAGGGTTGTTAGCATCAAAGTGGTTTTGTTACTACCAAAACAAGACATATTAGCGACGTTTTTAATCCACTACCAAAATATGATGAAATAGCGACAGTTTTAGCAACGACGTCAATAAATGTCGCTCATATTAAAGAATTTAGCGACGATAAAAATAAATGTCACTACACGTCGCTAACAGCGATGCTAACGGCTACTAGCGGTTGTAGTTAATTTTTTTGAAAGAATAGTCGTTGTGCTTTCTTAATGTCGCTAAAAGTTGCTAATGTTTTTGAGGTAGTGACGTTATTATCGATGCTATATAGTTTTTAATTAGCGACCCCTTTCGACTCCGGCAACCCCCCTCGGCTCCCTGCCCCGGCAACCCTCAGCCTCGACGACCTCCCTCGGCCCCCTGACCCCGACGCCTCCCTCGGTCAGGTAACCCTAACCCTATCTCCCTCTTATTGACACGACATAGACACACTGACATGACACACATACATATACACACACGGACACTGACACGTTGTATAATATGTGACATATGTGTGTGTGTCCCCAAGGCAAGCCCTCCCCTTGTCTCCATTTTGCAAATTCCTTAATTATATTATATATATTTTGAGGTGTCATTTGTCCAAGCTGGGCCGTGGCTCAAAGCCACCCAGCCGCCCAAGGGGGATTCGAACCCGAGACCTATTCTCGGGTGGCCCCTACACTACCACTAGGCTAGTGCCTTAGGGACTCCTTATATATATATATATATATATATATATATATATATATATATATAGAGAGAGAGAGAGAGAGAGAGAGAGAGAGAGAGAGAGAGAGAGAGGAGGGATCCACATTCCCTCAATTTTGCATCCCCATGCATCCTTATGATAACACTCGTTGGATCTTGTTTAAGTCATCTATTCTTAACCGTTAAAAAATCGACGGTTAAGATTAGATGACTTAAACAAGATCCAATGGATGTAAAAGAGGGGATGCAAAAGTGAGAGAATGTGGATCCCTCCTCATATATATATATATATATATATATATATATATATATATATATATATATATATATATATATATATATATATATAGAGGAAGGATCAAGATCCCACACTTTTTGCATCCCCAAGCATCTCCTATATTTACACCGTTGGATGGTGCTTTAAGTCATCTAATCTTAACCGTTAATTTGCCAATGGTTAAAATTAGATGACTTAAAGCACATCCAACGGATGTGAACGTGGGGATGCAAAAAGTATGGGGATGCCTATCCTTCCTCATATATATAACATGTTTGTTAAAAAGTATCTTACATGGATTTTTGAGTTGAAAACCCTTACTTGTACTTATTTTGATATATTAACCTATATGGAATTTTGAATCTGAAAATGGATAAAATTAGGTATACGAATTTATTGTTTAATATGTTTATATAAATATGCACATGTTGTTGAAAGGCCTTTTTAGGGAATTTAGAATTGGAAACTTTGACATGTTAATATTTATAATTGCTTTGACATGTTACCTAGGTATTAAACAAAAATTTGGAAATGTGTGAAATTAGATGTATGAATGTATAGTCGTGGTACTATATGCTTGATTGGTCTTAAAAACTTGTTTGTTAGATTCTAAGTCATATAGGAACCCTAGTTGCTCTTTGAAATATAGTATGATTTATGGCACTAATACCATAATAATTCGAATTTGATTTAGAAAAAAGACACCGCTGTCTAAACTTGATTTTTTTTTTTGTTTAGTTGGATGTTCTTAGCAAGAATAAATATTAAAATTGTGAAACATTTTGGGTAAGGTTTCTTAGAAACATATGGATTTGGTTTCCAAATATGATTTAAACCAAACTAAATCCTAGGAACCATATTAAGTATAGATTCCTTGTATCATTAGAAATTTTCCAGAAATTATCCTAGTAACAACCAAGATATTTTGGGAATTAGGTAATTGTCAAGGTAAGTTTGGGCTTTATATGGAAGTATATAGAGTGAGTATCCTATAAGATTTGGTATGGTGTCAAGTGTAGGCACGATTGGTATAGTGTCAAGATACAAGTAAGTATCTTGACTATATGAGTATCCACGTGTCAGTTGAGGCATATCTTTGAAATTTTTTTTACTTATGCAATCCTTTTGAGGCTATTACAGTTTCTACCAGAAATGACTAAGAACAAAATGACCTACATATCTAAAAAGACTTGTGGTGAGAAAGGCATCGTAATCTTTTGTTCTTAGTTTTTTCTGGTAGAACTCTAGTAGCCTCAATAGGCTTATATAAGTAAAAAAAAATTTAGAGAATGACTCACAAGGAATACGTGACAATACCCATATTCTAAACTTATATCCTCAAATCGGAGTTGTCCACATGTCTACTATGTTTGAAAATAAATATCAAGCTTATCTATTTACTTATTATAAGGATACTGATGAATCACAATATGGATACTCATGCATAACAACTCAGATACTCACGCATCAATAGTAGTTGTTACTTTGATGAACATGTGTATCCATCTTTAATTTGCATCCATTTGAACAATATACTTGAACGATATCTATTCATCTTTGCAGAAGTTTCTAAACATGCATATAAATTACTACCTACGCCATCGTGAGTGGATGTACAACCGTCATCCCGCTAATGTATGCAGTGTGCGGGATAAATTCATACATGGGGTAGAACAGTTCCTGCAGTTCGTCAAGGCATCCCCTTAGTACATGGACGACATCTAAATTAAGTGTTCGTGTGTGAGATGTCACAACTTGAAATATTATTTTGAAGTGGACGTGACATATCATTTGTACTCTAGAGGTTTTACACCGAATTACTCTCGGTAGACCTCATACAGAGAACTTGTGTCTTTAGCATCAGAGCCAGAGTCTTATGTGGAACCGTATATGGATGTCCATGACTACGTTGATTACGACAATTGGTGGTGAACATGGTTTTCGACGGTGCAGGACCTAGTTTCGATTCAGACAATCATGATGCAGCTGAGGAGGAACCGAATGCCGATGCTACGAAGTTCATGGAGTTACTAGAGAATGCAAGTAGTCCATTATATCCTGGTTGTGAGGATCATTCACCTTTGGAGGTGGTTACAAGACTGTTGAGCATCAAGTCCAATTTTAACATGTCATAAGAATGCTACAACCAAGTGATGGATTTGATTATAAAGATCTTGTCGGCGGGTGCCAAGTTACCTACATAATTATATCGATCTAAGAGAACAATGAGATCGCTCTGGATGAGATACAAAAAAATCGATGCATGTCACAACGGGTGCATATTGTACTACAAAGACGCCAATGATGAAGACGTATGCAGATTTTGTGGTGATGATCGCTACAAGGTAACTGGTACAAGAAGGCCTGCCGGTGCAAGGAAGCTAACCGATTTGATGTATTACTTGTCTTTGACGTCGTCGTTGTAGAGGTTGTTTATGGTGAAGCAGACTGCCAAAAACATGAGTTGGCACAGGCGGGAACAGATCTAAGGAGTATTGGATCATCCATCCGATGGAGAAGCATGTAAGCACTTTGATGGAGAGTATCCCGATTTTGCTTCGGATCTGCGTAATATAAGATTTGCTCCGACGGTTTTACCCTATTAGGACTTTCCGACTCCCAATATTCGTGTTGGCCTGTAATTGTCACTCCGTACAACCTACCATCTTGGATATGCATGAAGACTCCGTATATGTTCTTAATCGTCATCATCTCGGGTTCGAACAATCTGTAGAGGAACATCGATGGCTACTTATAGAAGTTGATAGATGAGTTGAATCAACTATGGAAAGTAGGCGCCAACACGTACGATGTATCCAGAAAGCAGAATTTTTAGATGAGGACAACACTTATGTAGACCATCAACGAATTTTTGGCTTATGGAATTTTAACTAGATGGAGCACTCATGGTCGTCTCTCATGTCCATATTATATAGACCACACTAAGGCTTTCCATTTGAAACACGAAGGAAAATCGTGCTTCTTCGATTGCCATTGATAATTTCTTCCATCGGATCATCCGTTCCGGAGGAACATGAATGTTTTTCGTGATGGCATTGTGGAGAAGACAATTTCACCTCCAAGGTTGTCCGGAGACACGATATGGAAAGAGGATAAACTTTACCAAGTGCTATCAAAGAGCCTACTAAGGGGTATAAGTGTGATGGATTTGGTCGCACTCATAACTAGATGAAGATGAGCATATTCTGGGATCTGTCGTATTGGAGCACCAATCTGATCAGACATAACCTTGATGTCATGCATATCGAGAAGAATATGTTTGATAACATAACTAATACAGTGATGGACGTAAAGGGGATGACGAAAGACAATCCCAAGGTCAGTTTGGACTTGGAAAAATATGTAGACGCCTTGCATTGCATTTGATAGAGGAAGGGAATGTGAAGTATATGTAGTGCCCCGCTTCGCGAAGGCACTAGATAAATAGTGAGATCAGATTGCTGGCTCTGCAACAGAAGACGATTGATCTGGGTGAGTGGATGAAGACTCATTTTCTGATTCGCTTACGTCTAATAAGAATCTGAATTTTGAATGAATGCTATTTCTAATAACAAGATGGTAATAATTGAGTATAATTATAAGAGAATCCACATGTTGCTATGCTAATACAATGAACCAGTATGCTTACAAGAGAATTCACATGTTGTGCTATGCTAAGAACAAGAAAAGAGTTAACCTGCATGCTAAGAAAAAAGAAAGATTATAGCCTGCTAAAGTTAGATATGTTGCCTAAAAATAATGAACTATTGCCATGCTTAATAATAAGAGAAAAAAGATTGCTCACATGTTCCGAATTTGTATACAAGTCAAAAGTAGAGTGATATGCTAAATCTGTATATAGCTGATTATTTTGTTTCAAAGTGATGAACAATTGCTTGTCCCTCAAAGATGTTCTGAATGTTCGACATGTACAGACGAACTTGTACATGTTACAAAAGAATGAAATATATAGGAGCTTCTGCTTTGGGTCAAAGAAAAGAGAGAAGACAAAGTCATAACTCTTTTGCTACAAAAAAGAGATAGAGAAAGATGAAATGTTGCCTCAAAGAGTTTATCTGATAGATGTTGCATTTTGCATTGGTCTCGGACAACTTCTGCACATGGTCACTAGATCTCTCGACGGTTTCTAGGGCACTAGAAATCGATCGGCCTAGGAGAGATTGTCTAGACACCCTGAGGTACAAGAAACCTCGCTATCATAGGGTGTTGCATCCCATCCAATAGCGTCGAGCTGAACCCAAGAGTCATAGCGGCTAATCATGGGAATACCCATGGACCATCATATAGATAGATATTGATTGGTGAAGAGATAAACCCTGAGCCACAGCTGCTAGCATGTGTGTTATCAGTGCAAAGCTGAACCTCGGGTCACATCTGCTGGTCTACGGATATGTAGTGCAGAGCTGAGCCTTGAGTCACAGCTGCAAATTGGGTTGCATGTGTCGGTAAAGAGTTGCTAAGAGCTATCAAAGCAAAGACGAACATGGAACAATTTTGGATACATTATGTTTGTGCTAATCTTTTTCTTGTGCAGGGATGAACCATCGGCTATGGTAAGAATCATTAAAAAAGTGATATAGTTGTTGCTTAAGTTTTTTGTTCATGATTTGCTTATAGAGAATAATCTGTTGCCAAGAATTTGCTATGTCCCATTCAAAGAAAAGATATGATATCATGCTTGTAAATTGACCCTAAGAGTTGCTTGAACAAGAAAAATAATATGGCCCATAAAACATGCTACGCACTTCACAAGTAAAGAATAATCATCGTGCATGAAATGAATAGTCCCTCGTATGCTTGAAATAAAAGAAATGATATGTTGGCTTTTCAAAGTATTTTCAAAACAATGTAATCTGACTTTGTACTGCTTAAAATGAATATAGGTAAAAGTAGCAAGATTAACATTATCACGACCCGCACCCAGAGTAGGGCACGGGTGCGTGACAGCGTCCCAGCCTACACCGCAGAAACGACGCAGAATGCTGTCTAGGTCTACTATCTAACAACAATTATAATATCAAAACCTGTCGAGATGGTCAACTCCAAACGGAGGACAAGCCTTGACAATATAATATACTCAATCACAATATTCTAAGAAGGATAAAAGATATCGAAAGATAAAGACAACAAGATATGAAAATATCCAGAAAATCCAACACAGAAATAATACAAGTCCAGAGTCTCAAAGTCAACAATTTCAAATACAAACTCTAAAATAATAACATGCCAAAGTGTTATCTGGAGACAAAGTCCAGTACAAATCTAATCTAGCTGAGCTACCACTAGTACCTCCTCGGTTGGAACTAACCCCTGCTGGACTAGGGTCTTCCGGTCTACGCCCACTATGTCATGAGGACCATAGTAGGTAGGACACTCGTCCTCGCCGTCGTCTATAAAATTTTGTCAACATATCCAGTCAGGATGGAACGAGCACAATCTCCAATAACAGTTCTAGTTAGACGATAAAGAATATATATAAGTAAATAGAGAGAATATATAAGGTAAAGTTATACGTACATGAACATGGTAAGGCATATCAAGACTGTAAATGAGTGTAAGAGCAAGAGAACAGTGTATATCATGTACAGGAATCGGGAAACTACTATCTATGTGAGTTAGCACTAGTTTCAGCATGTGATCGGCTTAGGAACTTGATACAAGAGTTTATGGCCTAGTTAATCATACGTGCAGTGTATGATTAACACTGTTCAAGGTTCAAGACTTGATACAAGGAGGGTACTGATCACATATCTACGTTAATACTCCCCACCTCCGACTAGTATAGTGGATCCAACCATGATACGTAATGACACATATTCTCTGAGAAGGTCGCGAGCCTTCACAGGAATCGTGTCTATATAATGCATAAGGAACAGGGATAAGCTTGCACAAGATATACCAAGAAATACAAGGAATAACATCTCATGACGGGATTCAGACAAATACCAATCCGTGTGAACAATGTGTCAAGAGAACAAGGATATCTACACTAAATACAAGAAACATATCATAAAACATAAATATTATCAGAGAATGTACTCGTCTGAGATCCGATAGAAAATGTCAATAGTGAATCGAGGCTCAGAGTGAAGTCACAGACCTAAAGATGATATATACATGAGTTAAATAGGGTTTTAACAGTGGTAGGCATGATTTTCTAGTGCATGCTATATAATCTAGGTTAAACTAAGTCAAACTAGGTCAAGCTAAGTCAAACTAAGTCAAATTAAGTCAAACTAGGTCATGCTAAGTCAAACTAAGTCATACTAGGTCAATGGTTGACCTATAGTTGACTTTTGGTCAACTGGTCAACTTTGGTAATCTCCTAGTCCATTCTAGGTCAGATGTTGACTCTACTTTGACTTTCAGTCAAAATAGTCAACCTTCGTCAAACTTGCCAAGTATCATATTTATAGCCATTACCTACCAAGATATCTATTTACCTTATCTCTATTGGTATCCCTATACCAATACCTTAAGTTGGTAACTAATACCTTACCAACCCCATTACCTTAGATACTAGGTAATACTATATCCTTAGGATAGTATCTAACTATCTATCTTAATCATACCCATTACTTTAGCTATCTTAGGTAATATCCCAATACCTTAGCTAATACCTTAGATACTATCTTAGATATCCTAAGATACCACTCACAATCTAACATGCTAACTTAGATTCTCTAGATACTAACTTATCTACATCTAAGATACTAACTAAGACACTAGCTACTCATCTAAGATACTATCTTCTAGTATTCTAACTCTAAGATACTAACACACACATATATATAGGATACTAACTCTCTCTCTCTCTTTCTCTCTCTCTCTCTCTCTCTCTCTCTCTCTATATATATATATATATATATATATATATATATATATATATATATATATATATATATATATAAATATATATATATATAAACTAACTTAGACATCTCCACCTATCAACCACACACACACACACAAATGGGGGAGGGGGGGCTGCCTTGTTGCTGTCCTTATTGTTGCTGCTGCTGCTGCTGTGTGCTCTTCTAGCTGTCGCTGCCACTCCATGCAACCACTCTTTCCCCTTTCTCTTAACTCAATCACACTTCACAAACTCTCCTATATACTCACTCAAATGCCTCCCTCTCAAACACACAAACCACAAACACAATCATATACTCACAGAACCATCACTTATTCACACAAACCTCTAACACAATTCAAAACTCAAACTCCCTCACTCTCTAAACACAACACACAAACTAACCAAACCACCACAAACTAAGGCCAAGTGAGATGACCATTTAGCTAGTCATGTCCCCCCTCTCACAATCACACACAAGACACAACCACACACACACACATATATGTACCAATATTATCTAAAACAGTCCACATACATAAATATATACCAAATTATATATATTTACATATATACATGACTTGTAGGCCAAAAATACATAGATATATATAAGAGACCATATAAAAACCAATTGGGACACCTTAACCATGGCTAACCTATCCTCATTCATGCACAAAACTGAAATTAGGATTCAAAATAGCCTATTGGACATTTCTACAAACACTTGGTGTGTTACCCTCGGATTTTCTCCATGTGTGGCACAAAACCTATCCCAACTTCCCAATGAGAACTCAATGGAGCCTCTAAATCATTCCTAAGGGTCATCCCTACATGGGGGTGGGTTCCTATGGGTTCAAAACCAATTATATGCATAGAAATGGAGAGTTTAGAGAGAGAGAGAGAGATACCTATTGGGAGTGGTTTCCCAATAAACAACCAATGGACATAAACCCGACACGAACTCCTCTAGGAAATGGACTCCCCTTCTTGCTTTTGTCTCCACAATCCTTGTAGGCTCCTTCTTCTTGAAAGAATGAGAGAATTTAGTGGAGGAATGAGTGGATTTGGGCATGAAAGCAAAGGGGTTTGCTCTCAAGTTGGGAAAGAACACCAAAATAGGAAAATGGAGGCTATTTGTGAAATAAGATGGAATGAATCCCCCCGCCCTTCATGGCCGGCCATAAAAGTTAGGTTAGGGCCATTGGAAAAAGTCTAGTTAGCCCCTAATAGGTCCCCTTTGGTTAATTTAAGTCATGCAAGGAATTGGGGTCAAATTGGTCAAAGTTCTGATCTCTAAATGAACTAACTTGTCATGTGGGATTAGTCTAAAACCTAATGAGTTGGATTTGTGGGCCATGCCTAGCTAATCCATGGGTTCCGACTAGAGTCTAAGCTAACCGGGCCACTAACACAAGTCAAAACTAGAAGAGTCTCTAACCCGACTAAATAATCCAAAAAAAACAATACTAATAAATAAATATTCACAAAATATTAGAATATAGAAAAAGACAAATTTACCCTTATTTTTTGAAAACAGGCAGTTACAAACATCACATAAATATTTTTTTACTAAATGAATTAGTGATCGTTTCAGACGATGTAGCCTTTGTTCACTTTCACCAATATGTTGATATACTAATCCACCATCAGTCTGCACGCAGCTGCGAGATGCATCAAGATGGATAGTCCAAAGTGATAGCCCGAGCCTCATCCTCAGGAGCCAGAAATCAGAAGAGATGCCAAGAGACAGACATCTGGTTCAAAGAGTTGGTTTTGTATATAAAGGGATGTAATGTATGGAACGGGAACGTTATACTTCTGTATTGTTTCTTAGAGAATGTAAGCAAAGTATGGCATTGTATCAGAGAAAAATGAGAGCTTTGTAATCTGTTCAAAAGATATCAATAAAGAGAATTGTTCCTGTTATTATTGTGTTTCAATTCATATTTCTGTAATATGTCCGCTACTGTTTCAATTGTCTATATCTTGTTCCATTGCGCTATTGCCTATCTTATCTATTTTGTCATTGTACAGGTCTTGTCCTTGGGCAAGCGCAACTTAGGCTTGCACGGCATCACACCCAAGCGAGGACGGATGGTTCCACAGAGTCCGAAGCGAGAAAGAAAATACTCTGCGGGATCGGGGCATGACAATATAAGCAGCCTAAAGTAATTTTTACACTAGACAATGAAGATAAAAAGAAGACTTTGTGTCATATCCCGATTCCGCAGAGTCATTCTTCCTCGTATTTAGCCTCTAGAACCTGTCATCCTCGCTTGGCGTGATGCCGTACAAGTCTGGTATTGCACTTGTACAAGACAAAGATGGTATAATTTGATAGTCTTTAAATAGAAACACGTCGTAACGACACAAACAGACAAATTAATGATAGCAAGAACATATCTCTTTTGTTGGACAGCATATCATGTTGATTCATAGCAGCAAAAATAAGCATATAACTTGAAGTCATATAGAGATATGTAGAAATAAGTTCTCTTTATTGATAATTGAAATGGAGTACAAGGTTTGCGCTGGAGTACAAAGCTTATAACAACACTTCTCATATTATATTGATAGCCAACTGAAATACATGTCGTATAGGCTTACATTGATACTGATACATTAACTTACAATTGGAAATGTTGTTGGCTTACAACTCACTGGTACAACAGATATACAATATTCCATACATTATGCCCTTTATAAACAGAAGACGTGGGTAATATTATCAGTTTATTTCCAGGCATCAATTAACGTTAGCAGTTCAATTATATTCATTTCTACAGTGTTCAACCTAGGCATCATTATCTAGCAATGATTTCAAGCATCACAGTTTACGGGACAGAATATAGAAACATAGTACTCCATTTAATTAAGCATGAAGGAGTAGGGGAGAAGGGACAGTTCCGCTCACTTGCATAAAGGGTCTTCTCGTTCCAATCACACATAATTCCTACTCGAGCCACGTTTCAATACTCATTCCATCCAGCCAGCTAAGAGAGACTGCATCAGTCTTAATTCTCTTGATTTCCAACACAAGTTATGGTCCAACATTCTGATCGCACCCAACAAGACAACCACATGTCTCGTACGGAGTGGGGCACTACATAATATATCACTCAGAAAAAGTTTCATCCTCAAAACTTAAGAGAACAACTCATTCTACTAATTCACTTAGTCACAACAAGTTACTTATTCAGCTTCAGTTCAATATCCATTTCAGCACGCTCAGCCATTTCAAGATTGTTATCCAATTGTACCACTTAATCCATCAATGATTCAATCCATCTTTCTCTTTTCTAAATTATTTACACTTCTCATTGATACGCCAATATTGTCCATGCGGTGTTATCTTGGTCGCATCCTACCACTTTATTTGGATTCATACACATACTTTAGGCATCCCTAAAATAAATACATTTCAGCCAACGTTCGTGTTAGTGCGATTCGATAAGCTCTCCCTACGATGTTATCTTGGTCGTAGTATATCACTTCGTTTGGATTCATTCATTTTCCACAATCAGACTTGTACATTTTAGTTGACATATTACTTCGTTCGTTTGCCACAATCGCTACCCTTCAATCCACAAACACTTAACATAAGGGACTACTCAGATAAGTTACTTACCCAAGCATAATATTTCTAATATTTGAGCCAAGGGTCTAACTTGAAACCAACCATATTAAGAATTCATCATAATCAATATGCAATTTTTATTCCTTCCCGAATCCAACGACAATTCCCACTGAGGCAATTTTATCATTTTTAAAGGTACAAATCCAAGAGTACAATTCTATGCAACAATCATCCCACATAATATACATCCGCAATGTCTTATTTCAATTTTGTTTGCCGACTATGAAACCACTAACCAAACTTCTGAGCAACGGTCCATCTTTTCAACTCGATACAACATTCCATGTTAATACAACTAATCGACTTTAGATACCGATCCGTTATTCCCATCATGAGCAACAAAATTCATCTTATGGAACAATTCAGTTCTCGATACAAACACTCAAGTCTCACCCCATAATTGCAGTTCCCACTTAAGACCGACATATTACTTTACTAGTGTCAAACATCTCTGAGGCTCACGTTGCAGAATACACTTTTTTAGGTCATACTCATTACCACCATCTCTCATACCATACCAAAGGTCATCCTATAGGTCGCCAACGGTCACATATTATTCGGTCAAGTTTCTAAGGCTAGCTATACCGACAGCTAAACCTTATCATTCAGGTGACTCCCCTAGAGTGGACGGCTACTAGGGTCATATTAGTTTCTTATTCTTAGGTCTAACAACCAACCAATAGTTCCAATCAACTCTACCCAAACCTATGGGTTGTTTGCCATTAATTGTCGTAGAACAGAACAATTTTATAGGAGGATTGAACTTTGACTCACAATTACAAACTCACTTATACAAAAGAGAGCCTAGGAACAAAACATAGGAAAAGTAATCTAAGTACAATTGTTTAGTTTAGATTCTGAGGGGTGACGGTAGAGGCTCTGGAAAGTGCTATTAACTCTGCCTTACTCCTTGGACGATCGAACACAACCTCGGCTCCGGTGAAGAAATGCTCTCTCTCTGCCCGGGTGTGTGTACATCTCTCTGTGTGTGTGCAAGGGAATAGCACCTTGCTATTTAGAGGAATTCATGAGTAATGGGGTGTACAGCCACGTGGCTAATTTTAGGCCACATCATTGTAACTGTGCCTCGAGAAGTGGGCAGCTGGGGATTTGTTAAGATTGATCATGATCTGTTTGTTGCACTAAATTCGAACTGTTAAGACTTGGTCAATTTCTGCCACATGTCTCAACTGCTACTCTGTGGCGAGCCGCATGAATGATGCATCCAGGCTGAGCCGCATGAAGGACTGTCTCATAGCCGAGCCGTATGAAGGATGTATCCTGGCTGAGCCACATGAAGGACTGTCCCATAGCCGAGCCGCATAAAGAGTGTCTCATGACCGAGCCGCATGAAGGACGTCTCATGATCGAACCGCATGAAGGACGTCTCATAACCGAGCTGCATGAGAGATGATCCATGCTCGAGCCACATGAGAGTTGTCTCATGACTGAGCCGCATAAAGGGTGTCTCATAGGTGATCCGCATGGAGAGTTCTTTGGAACTGTGCACTGTGTCGGATATTATGATGATTTTCTCGTCTTTTTAGGAGCATGTTACGTCTTGTCTTTATGTCAGAGCCATCATCTCTGTCAGAGCTGTCGCCTTTGTGTCAGAGCAATTATGGCCAACTGCTTTAGGCTAATTTCGAACCGCATAAGGCTCCCTGCTATTTGTGGGCCGCATGAAGCTTTCTGAGCCGCATGAAGCTCCCAGGGATTTTGAGCCGCATGAAACTTCCAGGTTTTGAGCCGCATGAAGTTTTATGTTGATTTTGGGCCGCATAGAAATTCCTATTATTTTCCATGCTTCTACAAGTCCTCTTTCAAAGTTTTTAATTTGTAAAATTGAAATACTTTGAATAAGAAGCATGGGTATGTCCGCATAAGCTCTTCATGCCGCATAGGCTTCTCTCCGGCCGCATACTGGTTTCGTGCCACGTGGACGTCCGATTACTTCGACATTAATTACTTTAGATTTGTTTTGATGATTTGGAGCCGTCTTTTGCGTAAAAGGGGATAGAATCCCAAGAGTCACATTTACCTTTTAGGCAGCACGAAATTCGAAGCGGTGTCTATCGATTTACACGCCTCTGCAAGCCTATAAGTATGAGTAGTTTGAGGAGAGAGGTTCCTTCTTTCCTTCTTCCAACTTTTTATTGCCTTAGTCGCCGTCTTCTCTTTTCTCGATCATCCATGGCTCCCAAGGCTTCTTCCAGTGCTGCAGCGAAGGGCAAAGGACTTGCCTCCTTTCGATTCATCCCGACGTTCATCCTCCTATTAATGGTAAGAGCATTGGAAAAAAACTACATGAATCCAAACCCTAACCACAATGGTTATGTCACATGTTTTATGCGCGGACCTTTCTCTGTCATGCCTCGGTATAGTTGATGCACTTTTTGTCTTCACTGAACTGTTCAAGTTCTGTGTGATGAATCCACATAAGCTGTGCCGTATGGGCTGCCTGAACGCCTCATGACTGAGCCGCATGGGGTATGCTTCATGTCCGAGCCGCATGAGAGATGTCTCATGACTGAGCCGCATGGGAGATGCTTTATGACCGAGCCGTATGAGAGTTGCTTCATGACCGAGCCGCATGAGAGTTGCTTCATGACCGAGCCGCATGAGAGTTGCTTTATGGCCGAGCCGCATGAGAGACGTCTCATGATCGAGCCGCATGAGAGACGTCTCATGACCGAGCCGTATGAGAAACATCACATGACCGCATAAGCACCTTATGAACTGGGCCGCATGAAGACCCACCTAACAGAGCCGCATAAGCTCAGAAAACATTAAGTGGTTTTCTCTGGCTATCTTCTGACTTCTTTCTTTTTTCTTTTTCAGTGAAGTTGTCGATCAATCCTTCGGAGGAGCTTTTGGTAGGTCAAGATCAATCTGATGTGGGTGTGAGGTTCGACCATGTGGTCGATTATGTGTCAGCTCAAATCACTAAAGATCAATCTGAGGACAGGCTGAGGGATATCAGAAACCAATCCTTCTTCTTTCTCTTGGGCATGATGAACTCAGGGCAATTGGGGGCACGTATCTGAAACCCGCGTTCCTCTTTGGAGATGTCCTAACTGTAAAGAACTCCAGCGTTCTAGATGTATCTGAAAGTTGGAGTTTTTCTTTCAACGGGATGGCGATTCATATTCCTCAGATGGAGCGTCATTTTTCGCTGTCATGGTTCAATATGCTGCCGATTGACAGAAAAATGGTGGACTCCCTAACCTTGAGCCAGCAGGGGATGTTTGTGGGTAATATTCACTATAATAAAACATTGAGGTCGGTAGTTGCAAGCAAGATACTGATCAGCCGCTTTCGTGGGTGATATTCACTATAATAAAACATCGATGTTCGTGGGTGACATTCACTATAAGAAAAATGGTGGACTCCCAGTGGCCGTCTGGACTGTAGTACGGTACGCCCATAAGCATTCGCCAAGCTTTTCATTCCAGTCGCATTTATTTGAGGACACGAACTTCTTGAGAAGCTTGATTATTATTTTATTGAATGCTTCAGCCAGACCATTAGCCGCCGGGTTGTACGATGTTGAAGCAACATTCTGGATTCGGTGTTTATCGTAAAACCGATAGAAGGCATGGCTTGCGAACTGCGGACCATTGTCGTGGATGATCCTTCGAGGTAGTCCAAAGCGATAAATGACGTGATGCTTGACGAAGTTGATCACGTTTGATGTCTTCACTTCTGCAAGCGGAATAGCTTTCGCCCATTTGGAGAAGTAGTCTGTAATTGCGAGTATAAAGGGGTGTCATCTGGACGAAGGCGGGGTGATTGGACCAATGATATCCATTCTCCATGCCTCAAATGGCCAGGATGCCACCGTCGGATGTAGGATTCGGATGGTTGGTATATGAAATCCACGTGGACCTGACAAGATTTGCATTTTCTTTCATAGTCTATCGTATCTGCTACTATCGTAGGCCAGTAATAGCCCATCCGGCAAAGGCGGTCTTGTAATTTCGGGCCAGGTTGATGGGCCCTGCAAACGCCATCGTGAGCTTCGCGTACAGCTTCTTTGGCTTCTGTATTTGACAAACACCGGAGCAGCAACCCATCATAGGATCGTCGATACAGTATTTTTGTCTCTGTAACGTAGAAGAATATGAGAGAACGTCTTTTAATAGAAGTGGCTTCTTTCGGGTTTTCTGGCAAGATACCATAGACTACGAAGTCAATAAATAGGAGTCTCCAGTCTTGTGTCTCGTCGACCGTTAGGGCAGAATAACTCACAGCAAATTGAACGTTGTTCTTAGGACAAACCAATTCATGACCTATTACGTCAACCAAATTATGAGTATGATTTGGAACTGCCAAGGAAGCGGCAAGACCTGCTAAGGCATCGGCTTCAATGTTCCGGAGTCTGGAAACATGTTCTATGATGAATCCTTTCAGGGATGTAATGATGGCGATTGCTATTTGATGATAAGAGATCATGTTTTTATGGCAAACTTCATATGAACCTTGGATCTGATTGACGATTAACTGTGAATCGCCATATGCTTCCAAGTACTCTACCTCCAGTTTCTTTGCAAGTCGGAGGCCGATAACCAAGGCGTTGTACTCGGTCATGTTGTTTGAACAAGGTTCCGTGAGTGAGTATGCCCGATTGATCACCAATCCAGAGGAAGAAATCAGTACCACTCCGACCCCAACGACGATATTGCCCTTGGGTCCGGTTCTTGAAGCACCGTCGAAGAACATTCGCCAGACGATATCATGGGAAGCCATATTTGAATTGGTGACCTCATCTGGAATCATTTCATATATTCTGGTTGCCTCCGAACCTGGATGGGCAGCTAAAAAGTCTGCCAAAGCTTGACCTTTAACAGCCTTCTGCGGGACGAAGATCATGTCGTAGGGGGACAATAATATTGCCCAGGTAGCGAGGCGAGAGCTGAGTGCACCTGGCTTGGTCATGAGGACCCTAAGAGGGTTGACTCGTGATATAACATGGATGGTCTGTCCTGTAACATTGTGTCGCGTCTTCTGAATGGCGAACACCAAAGCGAGACACTCCTTCTTTACGACGGTGTATCTATGTTCATGCCCTATCATCATTCGGCTGAGGTAATAGATAGCTTGTTCATGCCCTGCCTTATTGTTTTGTGCTAGTAGAGCACCGAGGGAATGCTCCATCGCTCGCACATAGAGCAAAAACGGCTTTCCAGCAACCGGGGCCACCAGGACTGGAAGATTCGACAAATATTCTTTAATATTGTCAAAGGCACGTTGGCACTCCTCATCCCATACGAAGGAGATGCCTTTCTTCATGAGGTGTGTGAATGGTTGACATCGTCTGAAGAGGTTAGAGATAAACCTCCTGATATAAGCTAGCCTCCTTTGAAGGCCTCTGAGTTCTCGGAGATTTCTCGGAAGACCCATCTCCATGATTGCCTTCGTCTTCTCAGGGTCTATATGGATTCCCTGGATGGTAATGATAAAACCCAAGAATTTTTTGCTAGATACGCCCAAGAAGGATTTGGTGGGATTTATCTTCAAGTTGTGTGCTCGCATCAGGTCGAATACTGTCCTCAGATCGTGCAGATGATCTTCCTTAGAGCAGCTTTTGACGGTGATGTCGTCAACGTAATATTGCACTGTCTTACGTATGTGATCTATGAAGATGACACTCATAGCTCGTTGATATGTGGCGTCGGCATTCTTTAAACCAAAGGGCATGACTGTGTAACAGTACACGCCAATCGGCGTTCGAAATGATGTATGTTTTTCGTCGTTAGAAAACATCTTAATTTGGTTGTATCCTGAGAAGCCATCCATGAACGACATGCGCTCAAAGCTACATGTGTTGTCAATCATTATATCCGTAATATGAAGAGGGAACTCATCTTTAGGACATGCTTCGTTCAGATTTCGGAAGTCGATACAAATTCGGATCTTCCCATTCTTCCTCATGGATGAAGCCGCTGGCTATTAGTTTCTTGACCTCAGCTTCGATAGAATTTATGATGTCTGGACGGAACCGTCGTTGCTGTTGCTTGACCGATTTTGCGTCCGGATGAATATTGAGCTTATGGAGTACAATCTCGGGGTTTAACCCTGGCATGTCTTCATAGCTCCAGAAAAACACGTCAATATACTCTCTGACGAGTTGCAATAACGACTCCCGCTCTTCGTCTGTCAGACTTTTGCTAACGAAGATTGGCTTTGGAGAGGATTCATCACCGAGGTCAACTTGCATAACCTCATCTTCAGTAGGGTGATCTCTTTGTTCGAAACGCTTCTTCCATTGCGTATCTAGCTGTTGGACCCAAGGCTCTAACTCGAGAAGTTCAGGTACGTCTTCGTCTTCTTCGTAGGCGTCAGCAAATGCCATATTGATAGACCAAGCTTGCCTGAGTACGTCCCCGATGCTGACATCCGAATCGAAAGTGGGTGATCCAGTCGAATGTGAATGCCATTCGCATTCCTCATCCGAGCTCTCGGGAGTTATTGCAGGTGTAACATAGCCTAGATCATGTCTAGTCTTGCTGTAATAATCCCGTGGTTTTCCAGCCGGGACTGGCAATTACGAAGGTAATCGCCGGTCGGTACCGTAGTTCAAGCCTGGCGTAGCCTCCATATCATACCCCTGTTTTTGCATGAGGTACTTGGATCGGGAGCTATACAGATAAAGGGGCAGTCTTCTAGTGTCGGGTTCAAGATCGACTTCTTCTGGCCTGAAGGACTGTTGATCATTCTTTCGGCCGAAGATGATTGGATGTTCTTCTCCCTCGACTATGAAGCAAGCGACTTCCACAGGTATAAGTTGGTTCGTGGTATAGACATTTGTTACTTGTGTGTGTAAGTTGATGCCCATACCGTGTTCCATAGCATACATTATACGAAGCTTGTTAAGCTCGAGGTAGTTCAAAGATAGCCCTTTATTGATAAAATAAGGTATCTTCTCTGGTGGAATTACATCATCAGCATAAGGAACATCAGTGTGCACAACTACATATTTGGCTAGCTCTAGCTCCTCTTCAGCCACCCCCTGTATTAATGAAGACTGAGAGGATGACATGGACAGCTTGATCATCAAGGGTTCCACTGGTGGTGAAGGACGTAGGGTCGTTGGTGCGCTAGTGGTCCCTGGCTTAGTGCTGAGCTATCGATTTGTCCCTAGCTCATGTTCAGCCCTACATTATTGAGGATTAGGAGGATGACCTGGGCAGCTTGATCATCAAGGGTTCTACTAGTAGTGCTGGACGTAGAGTCATTGGCTCACTAGCAGTCCCTGGCTTAGCGTTTGGCTTCGACTTGTCCTGGGAAGACGAATGACCATCGGCTTAACAGAAGGATTGATCTCTTCTGACTGTTGTTGGCCAGCTCTTGGCAGTCTGATTGTCAGTGGCTCCACAGTGGGTCTCGGCCCGTGGCTAGACCTTGGAAGTCGGATAACCATTTGCTCCTTTTGTGCAGTGAGCACTGGTAGACTGGTTGCTTCTTTACGCAGAGTGGCTGTAAGAGGTGCAGTTCTGCCTGGTTTGCGAGACTGGAGACGGATATTCAGAGGTTCTTCTGATCCCATTGTAGCTTCTGTCTGCTCTTGAGCATCCTCTTTGATCAGGTGCCTTTTTGATTTCTCGTACAAGCATGAATCCGAATAGTATGATTCAACCCCTTTGAAAGGATCGATGTCGACGAATTTCGTTCTTACGAAGCCGTGCTTGTCGACATATTTGAAGCACTGGTGCAATATGGAGGGCACAATCATATAATCGTGTATCCACGGATGCCCCAGGAGAATGTTGTAGGACGTATCTGCGTCTATGACGTAGCAAGTCACTTCCGACTGAAGGTCGCCAATTTGGCATTTCAAGCGAATCTTTCCAATAGGATAGCTTCTCCCTGAATTGAAACCGCTGATGGCGGTGCTAGTAGGTGTCAGTCGATGCATAGGGATGCGCAGGAGGTGAAGCAAGCTCTTCGAAATGATGCTTATTGAAGAACTGGGATCAATGTGCATCCGATCTACCTTGATGTCGCCGACGTATCCAGTATAATACAGAGGACGATCATGCAGGTTGGTCTTGATGAGCATATCCTGCGGAGTGAAGACAATGTTGGGCATTGCACCTGTACAAGCGTTGTCCTGGAAATTTGCTGGCGAGCTCTCCCTGTAAGCTTGACCTGAGCCAAATACGCGTCGGCATTCTGGAGTGCTTCGCTCAGTGCGATACGAACATCCTTGGAGAGTCTCAAGAGCTCATATAATGATAATTTGGATGGTGTGTTGGCAAATTGTGCCAGGATGTCAAAATTGTAAGGCCTTTCCAGCCCCTGAGGTGCGTCTTTACGGAGCAGCTTGTCGAAGCGGGTCTCCTTTGGCTTAGGCTTGTCGGTCGGCGGAGGCTGAGAAGGTCCTGGGGCATCAGTAGTGGCCGGCTGACGTTCTTCAGCCGAGTTACCCGATATGGGTTGAAATTGTGCACCGGACCGGGCAACGACAGCTGTTGCTTCTTCGATGCCAGCTGAGATTGTGTGGCAGGACTTAGCCATCCCGCCCTTCTTCTTGTCGGTAGGGGATGATACTGACTGAATTACTTCAGGCACCAAGTCCGGGTGGACCCACATGACCTCCCCTCTTGACGTGGTGAGGGGCACCAGCCAGTCGTCTGGTCTCGGGGAGCTGGAAGATTAGTGACCTCCATTGTTGCCCGGGGGACGGGTACTACGCTATCTTGGGTCCTCGTTGGAGGGAAGCTACCGAATTGGACTGACACCATGTTGGCAGCGATCGTTACCTCCTCGAAATCAATGGCCAGAGCCTTGGAATCGATGAGGTTCAGGATGTAATGCTTCAATTGGAAGCAGTCTTCAGTAGCGTGGTGGACGTAGCGGTGGAAGTGATAGTACTTCGGGCTCTCCATCTCTGCAGGTCGAGGTTCACGTCTCGGCGGAGGGAGCTGAATTCTATCTTCTTGCAAGAGCATGTTAAAGATGGGCTTGACATGGCTATCCTCGAAGGAGTAAGTCACCTGAGGCCATTGTTTCTCTACCTGCTTTGGTTCAAGCTTCTGGGCTGTATCAGCCACCATATCCTTTTGCCTTTGGTGTCTCGGTTGTTAGAGGAACTACCACCGTTGTTGTTGTTAGCATTAGGGCGTTTGCCCTTATCCTCTCCATCCGAGATATGCAATCCCAGTTGACGAGCCTTCTTCAATTTTGCTTCTGCGCTAGTGGCGCTGATGATGAAGGTCTTTCAGTCTTTAAATTGACTTTCGTCCATCCAGAGACTGATTGTGGGGAGCAGCCTCTTTTGGCAAATCTTAATTAAAGAAGAGTCCGGGTTACCGGAAGGAAATTTCATCGCGGTTTGGCAAAACTGCTCAATATAATTCCTTGTCAGCTCTTTTTTTCCTTGAACAACGTCCATGAGGATTGACATTATCACATCTTGTCCCACCTCGTAGGACCTTTCCAGGAACATATGTTTAAAGTCGGCAAAGGAATGGATGCAGTTATCCGGCAAGTTGCGGTACCAATCGAAAGCGATCCCCTCTAATGCCCCGATGAACAGTCGCGTGAGGATGGCATCGTCATGCGACAGATGGTCTATTGTGACCTCGAAGTAGGTCATGTATCGGCTCGCAGAGGTCTTCCTGTCATATGGATTGATATTGAATGGTTTGTATCGTGGAGGGAAGGGGACATCTCTCCATGCAGCGGGATATGGCTGTCGTATCCTGAGGTCCTGAGAGGATTCTTGGGCGTAAAACATTGCATGGAGCTCCTGGACTTCTCTTCTCGCCTCCCTAGCCTATTCTGCAGCAGTGGGAGCCAACATTCCGGGTGGATTGTCGCTCGGGGTTGGCGCGGTTGTGTTTGAGTCTGCATTGACGACGGAACCCAAGCTTGTTTGGCCAGGTGTCCTTCCTTGGAGAGCCGGTAGGGCTACCTTGATCTCGTCCACTGACTTAACCAAGGTTTGAAGTATGGCCTCAAGAGTGTCGAGGCGCTGCCGATCACTGGGACCGTCTTGATCATTCTCAGTTATGAATACCGTCTTCACATGAGGAGAAGTGGAAGGAACTGTAGAAGACGTGCCCTCCGAATCATACCCTCGCATAGAGAAGTCGTCGGGATATATGGGAATATTCTCCTCTGGTTCGGACTTGGAGGAAGTGCCACCCCCTGCATAGGAGGTTGCCTCATCTTGGCACTTATGGACGTTTTCTGGGACGTCTGAGTCTGTTGGGGGGATTGTTTCCCCTGGTTCATCTTCTTGAAATACCAGATTGTTGTGGATGTTCGAGGAGTGCTACCCCCAGCTTCAACTACCCCCAGGGATGTAGATGACGAATCTCCAAGTATTGAAGATTTCGTCTTTGAACGGGTACCTTGATAAACTCCTCCTGTGACGGCTGTGGACAACCGCTTAGATGAGAGTTTTTGGCCGTGCTGGTTGAGATTGTCGGGGTGGAGGTATTTATTTTCTTTCCTTTCTTGCCGATAGGGACCTTCCGGGCAGAATTACAGGAGGCGAAAGGAAGTGCCTCGTCTCCCGAGCTTTGTTGTAGGACCGGTCCTGGCTGCTGCAGTCGTTGAAAGACGGACTGCTGGTCCTCTTGTACTGCTGTCTTATTGTAGCATCAATTGACAATGACTTGAGTGCAGTGACATCCATGGAAGGACTCTTTGTACACCAAGATTTCTTCTCTTTCCTTGCGCTTGTGAAGGATCACATCTCGTAAGTCAAGGACATCTCGATCAACCTTTGCACTCATTTTATTGTCCCGGGAATCCCGAGCACACGAGTGCGTTGGTATCATGTTTGCTCCCTGATGCGGGGCTAGTAAAAGCACTTGCCCTCGATCATTGTTGGAAGACTCTTGTGAACCACCCTGCCCGTTTGCCGCCGGGGGCTGGACACGGGCGGTTCTGTACAACTTTCCATCAGAGGCCTGTATAACAGTTAGCAGGACTCTCTGATGGTCAGAGGTTCGGACAGCTGACTGAGCTCGACGATCCCGTGCTGTCCTAGACTTCTTCGTTCTAGCACCCAAGGGCACGTAGTAGGAAGAGTCCAAACTGTGCCGTATAGAGTCTGGCACATCCTCATTGGAGCTTCTGATGTCAGGACCGCATGAGAGGCGGTCGAAGACTGAACCCGAGCCGCATAGGGCATATGGCCGGTGGCTGGGATTGGATGCCGCATAGGTCATCTCCCTGCGGCTAGGATTGGTGGCCGCATAGGCATTCTTCATGCGGCTGGGATTGGTGGCCGCATGAGCCTTCTGCATGCGGCTGGGATTGGTGGCCTCATGAGCCTTCTGCATGCGGCTGGGATTGGTGGCCGCATATGCGTTCTTCCTGCGGCCCACACCCTTATGCGGCTTCTTTCTGGACCGTATAGAGTTCCCATTTGCTCCCGCAAGTCCAGCATCGTAGTATTTTCCTTTGCCGAACTTGGGGATAGCAGGGTCCTCTGCGGCCTGAAGTGGGGCCGCATGTGAGTCTTCTTCGCCGTCTTGAGCAGCAGAGAACACTTCTTCCAGAGCTTGGGGAGAGGCAACGGTTTTGGGCCTCCACGCCCTGTGGGCCTTCTTTTGGTCGGCTCACTTCTGGATGGGGCTAGCGCTCCCCTCGGAGAGCATCTCTTCAAATGCTTGCTGGTCGAAGCGAACAACCAGCATCTGTTGCGTGGAGCCGAGTTTGGCTGCGCCCGATTGCATCACCAACTTCTCAGCAGTAGAGAAGTTAGTCCCCAGCAGAGTCGCCATCGTGTTTGCCATTGATTGTCATAGAACAGAATAGTTTTATAGGAGGACTGAAATTTGCCTCACAATTACAAACTCGCTTGTACAAAAGAGGGCCTAGGAACAAAATCTAGGAAAAGCAATATAAGTACAATTGTTTAGTTTAGATTCTGGGGGGTGACGGTAGAGGCTCGAAAAAGTGCTATTAACTCTGCCTTACTCTTTGGACGATCGAACGCAACCTCGACTCCGGTGAAGAAATGCTCTCTCTCTGCCCGGGTGTGTGTATATCTCTCTGTGTGTACGCAAGGGAATAGCACCTTACTATTTATATAAAATCATGAGTAATGGGGTAACAGCCACGTGGCTAATTTTGGGCCACATCCTTGTAACTGTGCCTCGAGAAGTGGGCAGCTGGGAATTGGTTAAGATTGATCATGATTTGTTTGTTGCACTAAATTCGAACTGTTAAGACTTGGTCAATTTCTGCCACGTGTCTTAACTGCTAATCTGTGGAGAGCCGCATGAATGATGCATCCTGGCTGAGCCTCATGAAGGACTGTCCCATAGCCGAGCCGCATGAAGGATGTATCCTGGCTGAGCCGCATGAAGGACTGTCCCATAGCCGAGCAACATAAAGAGTGTCTCATGACCGAGCCGCATGAAGGACGTCTCATGACCGAACCGCATGAAGGACGTCTCATAACCGAGCCGCATGAGAGATGATCCATCCTCGAGCCGTATGAGAGTTGTCTCATGACTGAGCCGCATAAAGGGTGTCTCATAGGTGATCCGCATGGAGATTCTTCTTTAGAACTGTGCACTGTGCCGAATATCATGATGATTTTCTCGTCTTTTTAGGAGCATGTTACGTCTTGTCTTTATGTCAGAGCCATCATCTCTGTCAGAGCTGTCGCCTTTGTGTCAGAGCAATTATGGCCAGCTGCTTTAGGCTAATTTCGAACCGCATAAGGCTCCCTGCTATTTGTGGGCCGCATGAAGCTTTCTGAGCCACATGAAGCTCCCAGGGACTTTGAGCCGCATGAAACTCCCCAGGTTTTGAGCCGCATGAAGTTTCATGTTGATTTTGGGCCGCATAGAAATTCCTATTCTTTTCTATGCTTCTACATGGGTATAAACTCAGTATGAAAAAATAATCACCATTATCGACAATGCCAACAATTGGTTATGCAGCTACGGTCACTAGGGTTAAGTCTATCTATCCAGGGTCATCCTCAATGAACTAATTCCTACAAAGGCTCATTCTAGACTTATCCAACGATCGACTAAGATCGATCTAGCAACAGTACGGTCTTAATCTCGACCTGACACACAATTCCCAACAATCCTATGTCAATTCCAATTCCTTTATATTCACACGGATATATACGACGAGGCTAACTATTTAAGGGTCATCAATTTTGATAGAGTCTCAACAAAACTATGGAATCACCTTATTCCATCTATATGATAAAGTCATACCACTAGGTCATAACCAACAATCTATATCCAAACAGACAGTCGTCCGTACCATTATACTATCTACTGATACTATCCAACGCATATTTGCTCGACATAACAAAAGGTTGAACGAATTTTTTGCTTTATTGAACGTATAAGGTATCCGTGTACAAAGAAGGAAGTCCTAAATAGGATATTCTAAGTACAAGGAGAAGAGGTTTCTGGAAAAGTGTGACGGTGGAGATCGAGCACTGTAGCGGCTCCTTTACTCCGTTGACGATCTGATGACGAATCAACCTTGCTCTGGCTCTCTGGCACCTTTGACGGAACTTTGGGGTCACCGATCAAGAGGCTGTCTGGAGGAGAAGATCCCTAGGAGGGGGTTGTTCTTCTGTTGGTTGGTTGGTGGATTGTTCATTCTTAGATGAAGGTTGTCGCTCCCTTTAAGTTGAAGGAGAACTCCTTCTATTTATAGAGAATCGAGCACATATGCAATGTGCATTAGGGTTCCTGAGATATGAAAGAATTTGCCGTTATTGTACGGTGCGAGCTTCTGCGGTGCTGACACGTAGTGGACATCGAGATTTTCTTCAATCGAGATCTCTGGTGGTTATCAACATAACCGAAGGAGGTGACACGTGGCACGTGCCGATTTGCTTGCTCGAATACAGCCGAATAAATCTTAGGATTTCATCCTAGATTTGGAGTCTAATTGATCATCGTCTAAGATTTAAATCAATCTGATATGATATCAATCATGATTTTAATCTTTTCTGTAAGAGGCAGTTTAAACAAACCAATTGGGGTAGACCCATGCTTCCTGCGCCTCTGGTGAGGACTAAGTACTGTTGTGCTTCTGGAGCGACGAGTAGACCGTGCTTCTGGAGACGACAGAGCCTCTGTGCTTTCAGACGACGAGTGGACTTGGCTTCGATTGACGATGAGACTTCTGTGCATTTAGAGCAACGATGAAGCTGTGTTTTGGAGTAACAGTCACTGTGCTGTAGGCGATGAGTAGGCTTGTGCTTCAGGTTGGCAAGGTAACTGTGCTTTTTGAGCGACAGGCTGACTTGCATTGGTTGCAATGGGAGTTTCCAATTAACATGTAGAGAAGTGACTTAAGCTTCTGGATCAGAGCAGATGACAGCACCATGGGAATGGAGATGGTGTGAACATATTACCATCCTGCATCTCATATGGACGCATGTAAGTAGTTGTACCTCTGAACTTTGAAGGCGTTGGCTTTGGAGGAAAAGGTATAACACCCTTGTGTGTCTGGGATTGGCGCAGGCAGGTAGCTGCGCCTCTGGAGTAAAGACACTGGTTTCTGAAGTAAAAAAAGGGCGGGGCCTACCACCATCTTGCTACTGAAGTTGGCACAGGCGAGTAGCTGCACCTTTGGCTTGAAGGCTTTGGCTTCAGGAGTAAAGAACGATAAATACCCGCTCTTTAAGGACTTACCTCTTAATTGCCACCGTAATATGGGGAATTCCAAGGGTCTAAGACTGACATTCGTCGTGCTGAGTCTTAGGCTCATCCATTAATACGAAAATTCTGACCGTCGGCCATGTGACGTGCACTCTGGGCCTTCTCGGTCCTATAAAAGAGGAAGTTCTCCTCTGAAGAGTTGTTGTCTTCTTCTTGGCATCCGTCACTACCATGCGAGATCCAAACTTAACTTCGAGTGACGATCAGCCTTGTATAAGTTGGCTGCTGGTTGAGGCTTTACTCGTTCATAGGGGCTATGTTCTTATAGAAGAACTCGGTGTAGAAGGAGCCATCACTGCCCTTAAGAAGTACGTAAATGTCCTCCTTAGGGAGTTCAACTCTGGGCGACGTCTGGGGGATCTTCGAGGTCATGACAACCTAGGACATGGGTGGATAGCCAACCCGAAGAGCTACAGGTTGTGCTATGTCCTTCCCATTCAGGGCTTCGCGACCTGCTGCGCTCTTTGAAGGCTCGGGCCAATGGCTGCTTCAGGAAGCTGCTAGCTTTGGTCGAGTGGCTGATATGCTTCTGGGAGGCTGCACCCATAAAAAGGTCAGAATATGCCTCGATGGCGGTCAATCTTCTGGCATGAAGAAGAAGGGCTGCGCTTTGACGAAGACCGAATCCCTAGTAGACCCTTCTAGGCTCTGTCGAATCTGTACCAGATCCTTTGTAGATGAACAGAATTAGTCCTTTTTGTGTAGTCTCGATGTGTCTGTACTAGACTTTGGTAGATGTGACACATAAGGGATTTCTTTCCATATCTTCTATTTTGTCTTTTTAGCACTTGGGTTGAGCCTTCGTATCATCTGCTCTGTGGCGAAGGGATGTCATCAGCTGAGATTTTTTATGCTTTTACAATATTATGGTTCTCAACCCCATTCGTTTTCCATCCATCAAAATCTCATACGAACATTCATAAGATTTCATACCGCAAGGTCAAGTAATCATTTCCAATCCAATCCGATAGTTCATGTATCAATTAACCATTCTCTACAAAATACAAGTATGTTACTACTTGTTACTTTTGTGATACAATTCAAATTCTTGAACATATATGCACATATGCAATGCACGTTCATCTCAAGCACGAACTCATACTTTACTGAATCTATCCTTTGGTGGTCAAGATGGATTAGCATCTATCACACCTTAGGGTCAAGGCACAGATTTTCTACATTTATCTGAGTCACTGACAACATTCCCAAAACTCTCAGATTAGTGACCAAACTGTAATGGCCACACAGGACTTCCATTCAACCAATCATAATTATCATTCAATGTTCTAAGCCACAATATTCTCTTGCCAAATCCATTTTTCCACAACATAATAATCATCCGGCTACTCTGAGTCATTACCTGATTGTATAATTTCTAAGTAAGGCACATGTTTCAATTTTCGACAATCCTGCTACCCAGCATAACATCACCATCATGGGACACTCGAGTCACCTAGCAACAAGGCATAACTCTCCAGCTTAGTCTTAGCACTACCTAATGCTCACAAATAGACTCATTGCTATCATATGGAAAGGATCACGATATATCTCATTCTGAAGTGGTAGATGCATATACCACTCAGAAATGAAGCCATTCTCAATAATACTCAACTCAAGCCAATTTCAGACAATCATGATTTAAACTGATCATAATGCACAGTCAACATACTCAGGGTCTCAAAATCATAAGGCCACCACACATGAATCAACTCATCAATTATATATGTTGAACTCATTAATCAATTGTCCCATTCACAATTCTTTTCCAACGTAACATGCAATTCTCAAACATGTTACAGCACATATAGTACTTTTCTCTATTCTCATATTCCAGACATCAATCACATCATAGCATATTATGGCATCGAGTCATTGTGCATGCATTAGTGTCCAAACCAACAACAATCATTCATAGGCAATACAATATATTTAGACTTATTGTATGGAACATCCAGTGAGCAGCTAAGAGGGTCAATAAACTTTCAGACACGAATCAACTTGGAATGATCATAGAAACAACATCGGGATAATCGTGAAAACAATCTTTTATTTAATTATGGAAGCAACGTTGAGTAACCACGAAAGCAACTTTGGTTAATCGCGAATGCAACTTTGATTTGAAGCGAATCAAATAATAGTCCAAGGACGTATAGTCGTGCTCTGATACTAATTTGTCATGCCATGATTCCGCAGTCATTTATCCTCGCATTTAGCCTCTGGAACCAATCGTCCTCGCTTGACAAGTTTGGTATTGCACTTGTACAAGGAAAGAACGGTGTAATTTGATAATCTTCAAATAGGAACACATCGTAGCGGCACAAGCAGACAAATTGAAGATAGTAAGGACATATCTCATTTGTAGTACAAAATATCATATTAATTCATAGCAGCAGAAATAAGAATATAACTTGAAGTCACACAGAAATATTTAGAAATAAGTTCTCTTTATTGATAATTGAAATAGAGTACAAGGCTTGCGCCGAACTAAAAAGCTTACAACAACACTTCTCATATTACATTGATAGCCAACTGAAATACATGTTGTATAGGCTTACATTTGACACTAATACATTGACTTACAACTGGGAATGCCGACTTGGCTTATAGCTCACTATTACAACAGATATATAATATTCCATACATTATGCCCTTTATAAATAGAAGACATGGGACAATATTATCAATTCATTTACAGGCATCAATTGACATTAGCAGTTCAATGTTATTCATTTCTACAGTGTTCAACATAGGCATCATTATCTAGCAACGATTTCAAGCATTATAGTTTAAGGGACAGAACATAGAAACACAATACCCTATTTTATTAAGCATAAAGGGGAAGGAGAAAATGGATAGTTCCACTCACTTGCATAAAGGGTCTTCCTATTTCGATCACACATAATTTTTACTAGGCATAGTCCCACCAGCGAGCCACGTTCTAATACTCATTCCATCCGACCAACTAAGAGAGACTGCATCAGTCTCAATTCTTTTGACTTCCAACACAAGTCACGGTCCAACATTCTGATCGTACCCAACAAGCCAACCAAATGTCTCGTACAGAACGGGGAATTACACTTCGTAGGTGGATTCAGGCGATGAGTGGACTTGGCTTCGAATGACGACGAGACTTCTGTGTCACGACCCGCACCCACTGTGAGGGTACGAGAACATAACAGCGCCCAGCCTACGTCGCAGTGTCGGCGGTAGAATGCTGTTCTAGGTCATGAACTATAACTAACATAATATGAATACTCTCCAAAAGGAGGCCAACACAGAGGTATAACTCAATCACAATTTATAGATAGAATATGGCACGATGAAATAGATAAAGAAATCCTCAACTGAGGTCCAACAGAAATAAAATAACATAAGTTAACCACTACCAGTCTCAACATCTCTAGAATATACAACTCTGAAAATAAGGACAACAACTAAACATGAAAAGGAAACAATCTAGACTATCTAAACTATGCAATGGTATCATCCTCAGCAGCTGCCTGAACCTCCCCAGGGGTCCAGGTCGCGAGTGTCATCTAGGCAAGCTCCAAAGTATGGGGTGCAGGGTTTCTCATCATCCTCTGTAAAATTTTCAACAGGTCCAGTCAGGACGGGAGCGAGCACAGTACATCTCAACAGTTCATAGCAGGTTAGAAAATATAATCATGCAGTAAAGTAAGATATAGATACTGAAAAAAATGCAGTATGTAAACAGAGAGAGAACTGTAATAGAAATATCTACTATAAGTAGAGAACTGTAATAGAAATATCACAAAGTCGACATGTGAACGGCTTGATTTGTACATGGCTATACTAAAGAGGCGTACATGGCTATTCTACTTTGGAATTATTCACATGGCTATTTATACTCCCCCGTACCCCCAATTAATACACAAGGATCCAACCAGGTTATGTTATGATTCTATGTAGCAGCCCCCGAAGGGTAGTAAGCCCCCAAAGGGTGATATGCTATGCCCCCAAAGGGTGATAAGCCCCCGAAGGGTGGTACATAGTAGTCCCGTAAATAGGGATTCTGATAGACCCAATAAATGGGATAAGGATTCAAAGAAGACTCTGTGATATGAGAATACATATCACAAGTGATCAAAGAACCAAAGAAGCATAGTGATACGCCATGTAAGTGAAACACATAGAACATAGAGTACCCCGATGCTCCCTGAAGGGATAACATCTCAGGGAGGGATCCATATTGTACTAATCCGTGTGACCAACGTGACAGTATCAAGTAAAATAATTTAATGCAGGAAATAATTCTAAGCAGGATATGAAATGATAAGAGAATGTACTCGCCTGTATCTGAGTGTCCGGATGAAATGTACTGTCCGAGGAGAGGTGTCTGGCTCCTAATCAGAACAGCACAGGTCACAACAAGTCTAAAATGATATAATGAAGTCCTACTATTCATTCTACATGATTCTAGGTCAATCTAGACCAAAGTCAACTCTTGGTCAACTCTGGTCAACCCTAGAAGTCAAACTAGGTCAACCAAGTCAAACCTAAGTCAAATTAGTCTAACTAGTCTATTCTAGGTCTAACAAGGCTAAACAGTCTATTCTAGACTCCAAACTAGGTCTAACAAATATACCCATAGGCTAAGAGCCTAGGCTATAGGCTATACTATGCCTATAATACATAACACATGACAATATTCAAATCTAAAATACAACACATATTGATATATTATAATCTAATATAGAATTACACATATTGATATTTAATATAATATAGAATACACTAGCATATAGGCTACCTATATTCATATCACACATATATTTATATGATACACATATACTAGTACACACACATGCATATATTATATTTATACTTTAAATATATACATAGGCATGTATAGGGAAACATATGTGTGTGTGGGATGTGTGTGTGGGATGTGTGTGTGAGTGAGGGTGAGGCATGAGTGTGTGATACTTGTGGGTGATATAGGTATGGCATGATAACCTGTGTGTGTGTGTGTTCATGTGAGGAAAAGTGTGTGAGTGTGTGTAAAAACATGACAAGGGTTTCTCAGATTTTTAGCTGTTATGTGTGTGTGAGTATTCAAGGGAATAGAGTGTGCTAGAGGTGGCAGTGTTAGGGATGTAATAGTATATGTGTGGGTGAGTGTCCTGTGAGTGTAGTGTCAATGTGTGACAGTGTTAGAGTGTACAGGGAAGGAAGGAAAGGGAACCAAAACATTATAATTTCCTGGATTCACAGAATCTCAAAGACAGTTGTCTATAGCCCATAACTCAGATTTAAGTTCAACCAAATGACAGTTTATGTAACAATTCAGTGGCTATTTCAATGCAAATCAGCACATAGTGTGCACCTGTGTATAGTGAATGAAGCAATGGAAAAAAATAGGAAATCAGTGGTACATATGTGTATGAGTGTTCAGATTAGGAAATAGAAGGAAATCCTATTTCAGTGAATCAATTAACATAGGGAAATCAGTGAAGCATTTAAACAACATTCATTTCAGTTAAGGACAGGAACCAATTCCAGGTTTTAGAACCACTTCAGTTCAGTCCCATATATTAGATTAACACAAAAAATCATCTAACAGTTCAAAGAAACAGTCCAAGTAAAACAGGAAATCAGTATAGTGTCTCAGATTTCCTATTTCAACCCAAATTTCAGTTTTGTGTGTGAAAAGGCATAGGATTTAATGTGTGTGACATGTGAGCATGTGTCAATGGGAACTTTAGAATTTAGGAAGTGTAGATATGTTGCAAAGCTCAATTATACACAAAAGAAAATCTCAAGTTTTCAGGTTTATCAACTCAGTTATTTGCAATGTGTTTACAGGGTGTAAAAGTGCAATGGCATGGTGAAATCACTCTCAGATTTCAGGTGTAATTCAGTTTTCATAACAAACTAAAACTAACAAACAGTTCTCAGTAAAGAACTGAGAAGCAACACTAGTCAACTATACATCAACAAAACCCAAGCCAATGCTTGTGTGTCTAGAGGTATCAACCTAGGCTAGTTCTCAGGTTTTGGGATATTACAATGTGCAAACTGATAGGGATAACAGTAATGTGTGTGGGTTTAGTAACAACTCAGCCTTTAAAGGGAAGGAAAGTTCAGGAAATTCAACAGTGTATAGAAATTCTCAGGTTGCACATAATAATAGGAAGTAAAAACAGGTTTCAGGATTAGAATCAATGTAGAACCATGTGTGTGAGTGTCAAAACTGAACTAATATCTGTAAAAAGCTGAACTAAAACCAACAACGGGAAACACACAAAACAGTAGCTGAAACCTAATAACTAAACACGAATTTGGATTCCAACTTGGGAAGGAAAGAGCAGTCCAAGCTATCTACAACCCAAAACTCATGTTTAAAAAAAATAGGAACCCAATGACAGTTTAAAAACTCTAATTTGGTTTTCAAGAAAAATCCCAATGACAGCTCCATACTCAAACCGAGTCCACAACTACTGCCAACCCAAACTTAATTCAAAACCTATAGTCTAATGCATATCAGTGAACTGAACAATCAATTAGAGAATCAACAGGTTGCCATCAACTCAGGAAAAACAATTTAAAACTCAGGAAGGGACAGTTCAGTGAAGAGGATACCAGTCCAAATAGGAATCACTGATTTGACCCTAAATTCCATCACAAAATCACAAACAATGGTTGTTAAATAGTGTAGCATGTGTACACGTGTCGTGGAGTCATACTCGTGTCCAGAAAATTGGACATGAAGTGTCCAATCAGTGCATGTGTAACTCAGTGAACTAGTCAATTAAGACTGTCTCGTGCAGCCATGACGAATCGATTTGGGCTCGACACCGAGATCGAAAGGCCATGTGCTCGTGTCTAGGGTTAGGGGGTATGTAGGGCTAGAGGGTCGACGCCCTGATCCGTGTCCAAGTCGCGTCTGCACGTGTCAAACGATGCGTGTCAGAGAGCTGAAATATGTGCGGGTACAACAGTATAAAATCGGTGTGTGATGGATTCCGTATCCGATATGACATGAGAGTCCATAGGACTCGAGGGGGGGGTCTGTCAGTGATGGCCCCCACCTCTGTGTCAAAAATGAGGTGTCTACGTGGCGTGTCCAAAGAGAAACAGGACACGGGTAGCAGGGTACCCGTGCGCTGTGTCGTGCAGCGTGTCCACGGCCATTTCCGACAAGAAAATGACACAAATTCGTGTTTAGTAAGTAGGGGTCCAAAAACACACATCAAGGGCTTCCCAAATATGTAATTTGTTTTAGAAAATACAAAGGTTTAATCCATTCGAGCATTTCATCAAACACCTACATATATGCATTGATACGTGTCCGATACGGACACGAAATGGATACCACTCGACACCAAACCAAAATCTACTGCTAGGGGACACCTAGGGCTTCCTATTCATGCAAAGAAATCGAAAATCTATGGAAGGAATAGAAAGTTACCTATATGTGCAATTTGCATAAAAAAGCTTCAAAAGGGGGTGGTTCTTCTTGATGGCCAAGTGCTCCAAATTGGTCCAAACCTGAGATTTCTCTCCATGGACATGAAATAAAGCTGGATTAGGAACTAATGCAAAAGACTAGAGTGGAAAAGGAATTAAAATGAATAATCTATGGGTTGGGGAAAACTGGACAAACCTCTTTCTTCAAAACTTGAAGAAATTAATAAAAGAGGCAAGAACAAATGGAGGAGGCATTAAATAGGGTGTGAAACCCTAGGTTGGCTGCCATGGGATGATTAGGGTTAGGGTTTGGTTTATGGTGTGGGCCTATGGGCTATTAAGCCTTAAGTCACAAGTCATGACTTGTGAAATCACAAGCCATTCCTTAAACAATTCAACTCCTATTTCCACCAAATTAATTCTATGATTTAATTATCACTAACTTAAGTCAACCTAGGGTTCCATATCCTAATCACATAGTCATGACCTAGGTTAGCCACTAGGTTAGTCTCCAAAGTCAACATAAGTCAAAGTCAACTAAAACACCAAAATCAATTATACTAAAAATCTCTAAAAATCATATTAATTCTAATAAATCTAAATAATACATAATAATTCCAAATAATTCCCAAAATTACAAAAATGACTAAAATACCCTTCAATCTAGAAATGATAATGAAATACCCTAATCACATGGCTAGGCTCTAGGGTTACACTAGCAAGACACCAAATCATAAGTCATGATTTAAAATAGTTTTAAAATGATTAAAAATCAATAAAAATCATAGAAACTTTTAAATACCATAATTAAATAAATTAAAATACAAAATTTCAAAATTGTCCTCATTCTAGAAACTGGGTGTTACATTCTGTGCGTTTAGAGCAACGATGAAGCTGTGTTTCGGAGTAACAGAGTTACTGTGCTGTAGACGATGAGTAGGCTTGTGCTTCAGGTTGGCAAGGTTACTGTGCTTTTGGATTGACATGCTGACTTGCATTGGTTGCAGTAGGAGTTCCCAAGTCTCTTGTAGAGAAGTGACTTAAGCTTCTGGATCGGAACAGATGACTGCTTCGTGGGAATTGAGATGGTGTGAACATATCACCATCCTGTACCTCATGTGGATGCATGTAAGTAGCTGCACCTCTGAACTTTGAAGGCGTTGTCTTTGGAGGAAAGGGTATAACACCCTTGTGTGTCTGGAATTGGCGCATGCAGGTAGCTGCTCCTCTAGAGTGAAGACACTGGTTTCTGAAGTAAAAAAAAGGGTGGGGCCTACCACCATCTTGCTTCTGAGGTTGGCGCAGGCGAGTAGCTTCTGGTTTGAAGGCTTTGTCTTCTGGAGTAAAAAAGCGACAAATACCCGCTCTTTAAGGACTTCCCTCTTAATTGCCACCATAATATGGTGAATTCCAAGGGTCTAAGACTGACATTCATCGTGCTGAATCTTAGGTTCATCCCATTAATGTAGGAATTCTGACCGTCGGCCATGTGACGTACACTCTAGGCCATTCTCGGTCCTATAAAAGGGGAAGTTCTCCTCTGAAGAATTGCTTGCTTTCTTCTTGGCATCCTTCACTACCATACATGATCCAAACTTAACTTTGAGTGGTGATCAGCCTTGTATAAGTTGGCTGCTGGTTGAGGCTTTTCTCGTTCATAGGAGCCATGTTCTTATAGAAGAACTTTATGTGGAAGGAGCCATCGCTGCCCTAAAGAAGTAGGTAAATGTCCTCCTTAGGGAGTTCAACTTTGGACGACATCTGGGGGATCTTCGAGGATCTGACGACCTAGATCATGGGTGGATAGCCAACCCGAAGAGCCACAGGTTGTGCTATGTCCTTTCTATTCAGGGCTTCGCGACCTGCTGCGCTCTTTGAAGGCTCGGGCCAATGACTGCTTCAGGAATCTGCTTGCTTTGGCCGAGTGGCTGATATGCTTCTGGGAGGCTGCGCCCATAAAAAGGTCAAAATATGCCTCGATGGCGGTCAATCTTATGGCATAAAGAAGAAGGGCTGTACTATGACGAAGATCGAATCCCTTGTAGACCCTTCTAGGCTCTGTCGAATCTGTACCAGATCCTTTGTAGACGAACAAAATTAGTCCTTTTTTGTGTAGTCTCGATGTATCTGTACTAGACTTTGGTAGATGTGACACATAAGTGACTTCTTTCCATATCTTCGATTTTATCTTTTTAGCACTTGGGCTAAGCCTTTGTATCATCTGCTCTGTGGCGAAGGGATGTCATCAGCTAAGATTTTTCATGCTTCTACAAGACCCCCTTCAAAGTGTCCCGAACTTGAGTCAAGCTCGGGATACATTGAACAGAAGCATGAACACGTGGCAGGATTGTACGAGCTGGGTGATGGCTAGTTTCACGCCTAGCTCTTTAACATTAATTATTCTGAGTCATCGTTTCAGAGCAAGAGCTCCTGATGACTTCTTGATATTGGAGCATGTTGCATCTTTGCAGGGATTGCGAATCTCTTTGGCAGAGGAGGTTCAGAGTCACGTTCCTTCGGTCACTCGCAATACTGTCATCTAACATGGAGTGGAGCTTTGGCTTAGCTTATAAGCTTCCTTCTGACCAACATCTGGCTCGTGCTTAGCCACGTGAATAATATATATAAAGGACTATCCCTTCCAAGAAAAGACTCAGCTACTTCCACAATGGCCTTGCTTGCCCGACACTCGGCTGTTGACGACCCTGGAGTTTGCTTGAGGCGGTCGTCGGTGGCAAAACTTTTCATCCGAAGAAGCTGTAGTAGAACTATCACTGGATCTCGAGACGTCCCTACGCTCTGGATGTCGTGGGCATTAATGGCGTCTTGGACCTCTCCTTCCTGGATTTGGATTGCTTGCCATTCCGAGAAATATCAAGGCCTGCAGTTGTGGTTGCTCCCATGGCCAGCTGGGAAGATAAGGGAGTCCTGTACTGGCCTTCATCCCCGGCTTGGGCCAGTAGCTGCTTCGGACGGTGGCTTCCTTTTAACCAGGAAGTGATTGGCTCTGTCACTGCCTCGTCCGCACTATTGAGAGCTTGTACTGCAATTTTAGCCTTTTTTGCTTCAGTGTATGTAACTACGAAGAGTTTGTAATAGGTCTTTGTAGCTGCATGTTTTTATATATAGAAGCTTTCCTATCCCCTTTGCTTTGGTCTTCAAAATAAAGAAGGAATCTTCACCAGGGATTTGCCTGACCAGAGGTAATATGGATGTTGTAGGCTTAATCTTTGCCGGGATATAGAACAACAATCCAGAGTTAATATGGACGTGAACTGTCTTCTATTTTGATATAGTATAATTATTTTGATATTTATTTTGGGATGTTATACATCCAAATAGATTTATATACAATTTTGTATATATATGATTATATTTATAGTAGCCTAATAGTTTATATAGATATGGCCTTAGTCATGGTTAAGTTCTAAGATGCATATCGGATAGAAATTTTGGCACGGATAGTGTAGTAGTGTTCTTTGACTAGTGTATTAGCCATGGTAAGGAAGGCTTAGCCACATCGGTGTTCTATCTAGGAAAACCAGTCAAAGTTACGATTTAACCCCTATAGGACGATTTAATTATTTATTAATTAGGTTATTGACTTTTTAAGAGACTCGATTGTGCTAAAACAATCGAACTAGACCCGAACCCAATAACGAGTCGACTAAGCTCAACCCAAGTGAACCTAAAGAATCCTTATAGTTTAAAGCAACTTATTTTAATTTAAACAATAGAATAATATCACATAAAATCTGAATATATAATTAGATAGTTCGAAAATGCAATCTTTCCAAATAAGGAAACCATATATGCAATCTTCTATGTATACTAATTAAATCTATAAAAAAAATTCTAATTTAAATATTTAGATTCGAACTCCAGATGTTGCCTATTTTCCATTAAATCCTAGACACTAAATCAAATTTTTTAATACGAAATCTCAACCAATCAATCAAAAGATTGAATAATACAATAATTCTTAATTAGGAAACCCTCCATGCAAATCTTCTTTGTATTTTAACTAAATCTAAATTTAATATTTAAAACTTATATGCTTCTTATCTAATACCAGCACATAGATTCTAAATTAAGCCTCCTTCAATAATGACCATTGATTATAATATTTAAACAAACTATATTCCAAATTTAGCCTTATTGGTAATCCTACTACTATCCAGTTTATTTATTCTAACATGTCCAATCTAATCATACTTAAATTAAATAATACATATCTATCTTAATTATATATATATAAATATATGAGTATCTCATAATTCTTATATTAAAAATCATGCACACCTTCTCTTTTTCGTCCAAAAATATTCTCCAAATTCGCTAGAAAAGTCAGCCACGTTTTTACCCAACAAAGCAACTTAGAAGGGCCATATATCCTAGCTCGGGACTCGAAACGCGTCCCAATTTTTTTTGGAAGCGTATCGAGGTAAAATTTTTAAAAACATATTTTAATAAACAAAATTCGTTCTGTAGATTTCTGTCAAAACTATTTGAGTATTGGATTCCCAAAAAACAAACATGTTTCGATATTTTTGCGATTTCTGGAGATTCCGGGCACGAAAATGCGATCCATTTAGTTTTTCGGAAAGCTGATACGAAGATCTATACCATATCCTAATTAAATAAATCTAATAGGTACATTATTAATTATAATTAGATAATAGACTATTTTCAGCATCCGGAGACGTTTGTTTGGACCTTAGTTCCTCGTTCAGCCGTTGTTCTACCTACTTTTCTGTCTGATCTTCGTCACCATAGTGCTCACTACCTAGGCAAGTACACCTTGACAAACTTTACAGTACTTACATGCTTTTCTATTTCCATTCTTTCTTGCTTGGTTACATATTTCTCTTGTTTCATGTTATGATTACTTTCTAGTTTCACGTGCACGTAGATTTTTACTTTTCTTTCTATACTACTTGTTCTATCTTTCCTATCTTGTTCATGTCTAGTGATAGTATTGATATGCATGTGCCATGTTTTTCCTGACCTGTTTGACTTGTACTTGACTTGGACATGACTAGATAGGCTTGACTTCCTAATACCTTAGGAGAGAATGTTTTATTAGCTGTGGCTATCCTCTATTATTAGTGCCTCCCTGGGCTACGATAGAGAACCTGTTATAGGACTGTTAGTGCCTCCCCGGGCTACGATTTTAGCAACGATTAATATTATATTCTCATGACATGTCACCATCTGTAGGGTTCCCTTACATGTCATCTTTTCCTCTACTTGTTATTCTTATTTTCTTGCATGTTAATTATTGTACAGTAGGCATGTATATTATGTATTTTGCTAGTTCTCTGAGGACCTGGTGATCTCTTCAGGTTATAGCCAAGCTGGTAGAATCGATAGATTGTTATGCTTTGCGTCTGCAGGATTCAGGTATCGTTGGTGCATGATTTTATTTTATTATTCTCTCGTGCTGCATATTTTTATCTTGATATATTCTGCTTATTAGCCTAGTTTAATAGACTTATGTTTTCTTTTGAGTCTATTCGGACATGTATGCTAGTGGGCTATAGACCAGGAACCATATTGTTCATTCTTGATATTTTATTATCTATTGTGGATTGAGATTAGTTTTGACTTGCCAATATTAGACCTAATGCCATAGTCCATACAGCTTATACGTATTCGAGCTGGACTGGAGTCCTCTTGTTGCGTAGCTGGCATGTATACGTATTCTAGTTCTATACGTATTTTGCGACTGGGGCATTACATGTTTTTGTGGTGGCCCATGCAGGTCGACTTAGCCGTTTCGGTTACGTTACTGTACCGAGCGGGCCTGCGAACATGACTAAACCCTTAGGAATCTCAATTCACAACTACCTTGGCAATTCTTTTAGAAATTTTCTACCGCCCTTGAACTTCGCATTTACTCTCGATTACTACTCCTTTGCTTTCTCGTATCATTGCTTCTCGTCCCTTCCTATTTCGGAGTGACGAATAATCGTGCTATATAGGATTTATCAAAAATTTTTAAGTAATAGTGTAAGTTAGTTTGCTTATTGTATTGTGATTTCTTGATAGATAAGTAGGATTAGAGATGCCATATGCCATAGGGCATCATGGGTTTGATGAGGTAGTTTGACCAAAGGTAGGTAGACGGCCTCATTATAGGCATACATATATGATCATACTGGGTTACGCCCTTATGGTGGCCACTTGATCAAGAATAGAGTGGTAGTTTTAGTGTAGAGATCGACCCTCTAAGAGATGAAACTAGACATAGCCTAATCCAACCCATTTACTATTATATCTTGTCAATTGTAAAATTAGACAGATTGATAGGTATCACTTAACTTGGTTAGGTGAAGAGAGACTTATATAATTGTCATGATAAAATGGTTAGGAGGACAAGCCTTCAACAAGATCGTTGTAAGACCGCTATTACCAAAAAGAGCGACTAGAGATAAACATATATAGCTTTACGAATGTTGCAAAACCAAATTAATTAGGATTGATTATTACTGGAGTTATTAGGAGACACTGTAGTGACCTAGCGCATTCCTTGAACTATTCCTAGTTACACTAGCGTGGTTCTTTGTGTCACACCCACTTTTCATTTTAAGGATATTCTGGCTATTTTGTAATTTTATATTATTTTATTAATTTATTGAATTCATGTGATGATATGTGGTTTGGTTTGATGTTTGAGTTGTCTTAATGGGTTTAACTTAGCCAACCATGACTAGAAACCTAATGCCATAATTAGAATGAGTTTTCATTATTTAGAATTTAATTTAGAATTAATTATCTATTTTTTTAAATGATTTAAATGAATTTTAAGTCATTTTCTAGTTAGCCTTTTTAAAGCCTTTTTGGACTTGGGCTTTATTAGCAACTTAGGGAGCCTAGGCCCATGTGCTAGCCAAAACCCTAATCCCCTATAGTTGGTCGGCCATAGGCAGTCCCCCCTTCTTTGTGTTGAATTCTTTAGCCTCCAAGAGAAACCCTAGCCTCCACTCTACAAAATTCCCAACTTTTTTATCCGGAGTCCGTTTCTCCCTAAACGAATTTCGTTGCGCTCATAGGAAGGAGAGGATCTTACTGGAGCATTGCTAGCAAGGTTGTGGAGGCGTTTGCTTGGATATACTCGATCGTTGGAGCGCTCGAGGAGACTTTTACGTTGAGATTCTGACTCTCAATAGGTAAATCATATTCTAGCATTTTCTTTCAATTTTTCTCTATGGTAGTGTGCATCTAGGTACCCTCGACCTGTAGGTTCGTTTTTGTCCAGTTTCGTATTCGTTTGGTATCCGTATCCGACATGTGTCGGTTTATATATGTAGGTGTTCGATGAAATGTCATAATGGTATTAATCTTGATTTTTGCTGAATCTTTTTATATAATCTGGTATCCCTATACACGAGGATCACGACCCCATGAGTTTTGACACGAATCAGACTCGTGTTCGTGTCCAAACAGGATACGAACGTGCAACACGCCAGGCGGCGCGTGTGCCCTGCTGCTCGGGGTTGATTTCTCGATGCACAGTCCACGTGGTTGCATGAAATTTGACGTGTAGGTAGGGGCCGTGTCTGAGAACACGTTTCCAAAATTTTGTGGAGTTTCGTCAAGAAATGAGGGAAAAATCGTGAACGCACTGATCAGCCACACGCGCGCGTGCACGGGTCAGCCGCCGCTGACACAGTGTTCGTGTGGACACGAAACGACACGAGGACACGATTCAGGCTGTCCAACATGTATCCCTATACCTACCCTAGCCTAGAACACGAACACGAGACACGAGGTGGGATACACGAGTCCCTAGACTCGTCGACACGCGTGCACGACACTTTGCACGGGACTGTGCACGCACGCATACCCGCGTATGGATACGCCCTGCGTACGTGTCGGACATGACACGTGGCCGCATGCTAACTCGGCCAGTAGGTCGAGGATGTGTATTCCCATGTGTACACAAAGTTTTACGAGAATCGGATCGGAAACGAGCAAAAAATCGACTTCGCATCGATTTGATTCGCGCGCATATCAGGTTTTCCGATACTCGTTCACTGGACACGATATGGACACGGTTTCGACCACGGGAGTACCCGAGCACGTCCCACGTGTCGAGACCAACGTATTTGCCAAGTTTCGTGAGTTGATTTGGAGTATTTTGCGTTTTGGGTCGATTTGTGAAAATTGGGTTTTCATGACATTCAAATTTGAATAATTTGTGATATTTTGCTTTCTGGATTTAATGTGATAATTTCTAAGTTTTTTATTCTTGAACGCTGTTTTGGACTTGTGGGATTTGACTCTTGGTTTTAATTCATATTTTTCTAGCCATTATATGCATTTATGGTGTTTTCTACCTATTGTATAATTCATATTTTCTAGCCATATATGCATTTATGGTGTTTTTACCTATGTATGCATATATATAATATATATTTTTATATATATATATATATATATAATATATATATATATATATATATAATATATATATATATATATATATATTATATATATTATATAATATATATATATATATATATATATATATTTACCTATTGTATGTATATGTTTTAATTCATATTTTTCTACCTATTGTATGTATATATATATAATATATAATATATAATATATATATTATATATATATATATATAGATATATATA